>OY756950.1:32462302-32804802 GCA_963580275.1 Crataegus laevigata | reverse complement strand
TTTCTATTAGTTCATGAGTTTTAAATTGGTTTTGCTTTATTTTTAAGTGCAGGTGCAATATTCATCTCCTCAAAATGAAGATCATAGGAGAGCTGCTTAAAAAAAAAAATGTCAATTAACACTAAAATTTAGTAATTTCTTTTTATTTATAATTACAAGATCTTAAACTCAAGTACCGTCAATACTAAATTCAAACTGAATTATTATTATGACTGACCATTTATGCGTAATTTGGAAACTTTGAAAAAACTTGTCCGCCTTGTACATGCAAGATGAAAAGGCACTTTGCCATTGCCAATTAAACCAAGGAACAACTAACTAGTGACGATGTGTATTTCGAGCGAGGGAAATTGGCATAAATTGACAGGTTGACAAGTCCACTTCCAGATTTAATTGCACAGATTAAGATGGGGAGTTGCAGAGTCAAATACCATGTCCTCCTTCTGGGACACCGGTTTCGGTCACTAATAACTGAGAGTCATAGCCGGACAGATGTCACTAGCTAGAGGAGAATACAAACTCCATCACCAGACCAGAAACAAAGAATTCCGTCGGTTCTTTATCCAATCACCTATACGTGTGCGCCACTCCTTCAATTGCGTTACTCATCGGATTTGGACAGTGTCAATTGTTCCATGTGTTGATGGCACTATTTTTTTCTGCGAGTATTTGTTCATATTATCAATTTAAAACGTCTTGTCGCACTTTAAAGTAGGCTTAAAATTCTTTTAAATGAATGTTAAAATGTCTTATTAAGTGGGCATGAAACTCTTTTAAATGCATGATTTGTTATATCAAGTGTGCACTGCTGACATACCTACAAAAAAGTTGAATGGTAGTGTTAGTCGCGATCGTAGACTTGACTCTTTCAGTTTGTGTGCCCGGACAAGAAAGTGCATTTGAATGTAAAATACATAAATGGTAAAATATAATGATATAAATTATAAAGCATTAGAACATATTGAAACCATGGAGAACAAGTATATATTGAGTGTTTATTCAAGTATTCAACAAGTCTCTTATATTTAATTGCAAAATTAAAATGACATATGAAAGTTTTTTTACATTTTTTGTTTAAGTCAAAGTCGTGATCTAGGCGGATGCCTATGCGAGTTTAGGAGGGCACCTAAACAGTCTTGCCTAGGCGCACTTTCTTAATTTTTAAACACCTAAGAATTAATTAGAGTAGTAGCTAGCCGCCTAGTGCCTAAACAGCGTTTAGGCAGAAGTTTTTAAAACATTCACCACGTACATGTTCGTCCAAAAATTGACCGGTCATATTGTGCGGTTAGAAATAACTCTTCACATTTCTGTATGGGCGATAATGCACATCGAATAGAACTTAGTCATCAGATTTCACCACATTGCTTCCCTATAGGGCACAATCATCATCACCATTGATTTTGGCAACTCGAATGTGCTTTGAAGCTCAAAACACAATCGAGTTGCCAACATCACTGATTATCGAATTTGTAGACGTAGGGGGTTCGGGAATCCTGTGTCGGAATAACCCCAAGTGGCGTTCGAGAGTGAAGGATGCTTGTGGGAAGGAGGACAATTCCAGCACTCAGTTGGATGTTGAGAGTTGAACGAACACGATGAGTACGCCAAAATTGACCCATTTCACCGGTGCTCTTCCGAGGGAACTTAACAAAACAATGCATGCGCAAGATAAAATCAAATTCTGTAGAGCAACCGTTCAACATACAAGCTCTCAAAACGATTATATACAAAAGACCATCGTCGTATTCCAGGGGCTGTATAGTACATGCAAGTGTATGAAAAGGAGAAACAGACTTACGCTAGGAAAAACGAGAAACCAAGCCAGCTCAACGGTCGGTCGACAAAATTTAATGCCAATGGAGCCACCATATGCGCAGCCTTCGGTAACGTCGGGTAGGTAAGTGTTCCAAGTATGAACCAGTTGAAGCTTAAGAGAGCAACAGCGTCGGTAGCAGGTCTATTCCTTATGGTCGAGAAAAACTGAACCACGCTCTTGAGTGACATACCAACCACGGAGAAGAGAGCCACGACAAGGGGCATGCAAGGGTCTTCAGCTTTCCAAACGATAATCCCGACCACAAGTGATAACATTGCACTGAAAAGACTCTGTTTGATTGCAATACACCTTCGCTGGTAAAAAACTTCACTCATATCTAAATTTCTGAGGCTGATTTCAGGCATAACAGGATGTATAGGTCCACCGGATACTGGTTCATTTCTTAAGGTTTTGAGCAACTCCATATTAGTTTCGCTTTCGTCCCCCCATGTATCTTTGTGCATCAGAAGGTCTTGACGGACGAATTCACTTCCATCATAACGGGATTTCCATGATGGGATCCCAATGGCTGTACTCTGGGCATTGCCTATTTGATCTCGACCTTTGTCGTTCCATCCTTTGCCATGAATTTCTTTTAGCCGCAGATTTTCAGTTTTCAGATCTTGTAACTGCCAAAGCACATAAAAGGGTCAGTATTCAGTGAAGTATAAAATGGGACATAGTAATGCATATGTATAGAAAGACAATCTAAATTTGCATTGCAAGCAACTTAGTGACCGCGCCTCTTGTTGTGTCTTGTTTAAGAACTGAGAGACAATGCACCTATCTGTTTGAACATAATGTAGTGTAGTTAGGGTTTCTTGTTTTCATTTTCAGAAGTAAGAGCAAAGTCTGTAAGTGGTTGATCATTGAACTTAAATTAGTATCAGAAGAAAAGTGTCCCAATTTTCCAAACCGCTTGGAAACCACCTAGTCATCTAACACCACAAAAATAGTAGACAATGTTTATTGCAAAAACTGAGATACTAATGATAATATCAAACAATCAAACAATTTTCAACGTTTGCTGATTTTGTCATTGAGAACTGTTTAACGGGATCTAAGAACTAGATGATGCAAGGTAACCACAAGAATAAGATCTCTTTTGGTTCTAATCAAAATGGACTCTCTTAAGAAGGGGATTCTTAGTTTCAATTGTTAAATTTAATCATTACAAGAAATATAGACTCAAATCGACAATGATGTCACTATTTCCTCATAAAAAGGTGCAGGCTCACACATACATATTGACATGTCCTTATTTTGGATCACTAGATATTGGCATAACAAACACCAGAGGCAGAGGACACACAAAATTCTTGTTCCACAAACTATACTAGAGAAGTTACAAGTTAGAAGTGTTTAATCATCTGGCATAGTAAGAAATACATACATAAATGCCCAGAGTAGTCGAATGCGGTTTTTGCCACTAGCTCATGGCATGCAAGGGGATGATATAAGTCATTACCTCGCTCACTAGCAGATCAATTTTGGCAACGGCCTTGTCATGTTCCTCTTCAAGTTCTGCTAATATCAACTCCATCATTCTTTGTTCTTTAATGGCTGTAATTAGATGCTCCTGAAGTTCTTTTCTATCCCATTCTAGATTCTCCAACTCAATTTGCAAATCGTATAAATGTTTTTCCAGCTGTTAACACAACAACATTCCTCGTAGCTAAGACATACTGAGAGAAGATGAAATTTAGGAACCATAATACAATGAGCCAAATAACCATCTAGCAGATGAGCGTAAACAGATGCAAAATAACTAAGAGCCAAACAACTGGAAATAAACATCATCAAAAGCAAGAGCAGACCTAGTAAACAAACAAAAGCCATCACCCTAGTCTCCAGCTAGAGCACAAATCATAACCATCCATTATCTTTGACACACTTGATTTGACATAGGAGTACCTTACAGAGTCTCGTAATAAAAGAGTTAATCCCTTCGACCAAAAAAAAAAAATAACAGACAGTTAATTCATGTAACTATGACTATAAAGTCAATCCAGAAAAAGGACTTGAGAAAACAACGGTAACATTTCTAGTCAGCTTTCTCAAACCTGAAAAGAGGCACAAGAATGACCCCACACTATACGCATGCACACGTATACACAATCCTTTTACAAACTTTCAGAGTTAAACAAACTGGTAGTAGTATGCAGCAAGTGATGTATCAGAGGTACAAGAAGGTTAGCACCCTCAGATATTATCTTGTAGTTTCTATACATTGAGTCAGTCATCTATAATTTTTGTTCCTACTTACTTTTCTTTAGAACCGTTCCCTAACCCTGTAGTAATCGTCCTCCCTCATTGGTTCATGGCTCTTTCATTGGAAATTAAACATGAAGTGAAATAAACTACAGGACTCCCTTTTTCTTCTAAACATTTGTGATCCGAAATGAATAAAAACATACAAGCGTGAGATTTATTAGAAAGTTATGCTCAATCACACAAGCAACAAAACAACATACAAATAAACAAACAAAAATTTATAGTAAACCGTTCATAAATGGAACCAAAACAAAAAACACAATGGGTGAGGATGGGATGTTTCTGAAGATAGTTGCATGCCAACATACCAAAGCGAACCAAAAGAAAAACACACTGTGCGAATCTTCTTATAATTACAAGTCAACATGCCAGTCTACTTTCCTTAGTAAATGTCATGCTCAAAATATGTGTTTCCAAAATAGGAGAGTAAAATTCACAGAAAGCAGATAAAACCAACCTGCCTCTCCCTCTGTAAGGCAGTCAAAACACGCCCGGGCAGAGATATAAGTGCCAATGTCCATATCATGATTCTCCAGAATATGTTCACATGGAAGCAGACTGCTGCCCTCAACAAATCCAACCATGCAAGAATGACAATAAAAGTAGTCTTTATGCCAAACAAGCATAAGAGCTTCAAAAGTGAGAAAGGCCGAGTCACCAAGATTACTGTGGTAGTTATTAACTCAGAAAGCAATGCCATCACATTGACCGGTAGTAGTGCCTTTTCTAATCAATTAGTGTCACAGTTTGCAAGACATGATGTAACTTATTTTTGAGTTCCTACTATCCTGCATAATCAATGAACCCTTGAGAAAAACAAAACAAAATAAATAATTGAAAACGTTATCAGAAATACAGATCCGAATTTCAGTTCTAATGATGCCAGAGATCTCAAAAATTTATCGACTACACGTCTCATAAAATTTGGTAACTTTAAATGACCACAGTGCTCAACAATGTGTCAAATTCCATTGCAAGTCCTGAAAAATGAGACTTCTGGTCTACTAACTCCCCATTGCACTATCTAATAACAGTAATGGTGAAACAAAGAAGATCGATGAATAAAATACTCCCAATCATCACAACAAATATTAACAATGCAAGTGGTGGATTGCCGCCTTTCGTTCAAACCACTGGATTCCGAGTTCAAACCCTCCCACTCCTCTTAGTGTCTTAGTGTAATTTAGAACAGTAATATCGCTTGTAAGTTGTAACCAATACAAATATAACAGAACTAACGCAATTCAATAGAAAGCTGAACCAAGATAGAGAATGCTTCAACCTCAGATCGAATCGAATCAAACTACTTCGGACTATATGAACTAAAATGAAATGCAGAAAGCAAACCCAAAAAATTAAAAATAAATAAACAGTCTTTAAATCATACCCAAAACTGCTAACCGGAAAAGTAGCAACAGACCACAAAAAATTCCATCTGGGGAACAAATACGTGAAAAATCCGGTTACCCATAGTCCTTTAAACCCAAAGATGCCATAGAAGCATGCCGAGGAACCGGAAAAGTAGCAACAGACCACAAAAAACTACATCTGGGGAACAAATACGTGAAAAATCGGGTAACCCATATTCCTTTAAACCCAAAAATGCCATAGAAGCATGCCGAGGAACCATTAAAAGCACATCCATTAGGAAATTCTTACGAGAAAAAACGAAAAGAAAACTCTAACCGAGAATTTTCAGAGAACCAATGAAACACCAAAAGAAAAAAAAGAAAAAAAAAAGCAGAAGACGATGGCAATACTATTAGTTACAGAAGAGGAAAAGAACACTTACGCAGCAGGGCGCAGAGAGTGCGAGTTGAGCTTAGAGAGAGAGAGAGAGAGAGAGGAGTGAGTGTGGATATGTGAAGGGCTTGTTCATATCAAAAGCAGCTGCGGGAATGCAGAGGTGGCAGCAGGACCTTAACCAATGAGTGACACGTTTTTGGTGAAACATATATTGGGAGGAATTAGGAGACAGATTCTCTGCTCTCTCACTTCTCATACATTTCTATTATTTTTTATTTGTGCAGTCACAATTAAGTCACATTAATATTTTATATTACTATTACTTTTTATCTTATTATTTTTATAAAAAAAATTAATATAAAATATTAACGTGGTTACCGTGACCTCACAAATAAAAAAAAAAGTGTAGAGAGAGAGAGAGAGAGAGAGAGAGAGAGAGAGAGAGAGAGAGAGAGAGAGAGAGAACCCCTCCTAAATGGAGAACTTCCCTCATCCAATATTAATCTCCTCTCTAAGTGAAAAATTACAGAGTTTGGATCACTCGGTGACATCATTCGTTGCAGATTTCTACAACTGGAAAGTTGTCATCAAAATTTAAAATTTTGGGACGTTGGAAATGGAGCAAATGGAGCATCCAATCTATTTGTTATTCTCAAAGCATAGCATGTGATTAAGTAAAAAAATGGGAAGTACACTTTGGGAATGGAACCTTTGAGTGCTTTCTACTTCCGGGCACACATGCTATGTTATATGCACTGTTCTAAAAATCTCCGCCTAGCGCCGCCTAGCGCCGCCTAGGCCCCGCCTAGGCGCTAGGCGGTCGGCAACCGCCCCGATTAATGCCTAGGCGTTTAGAAATTAAGAAAGGGCGCCTAGACCTACTAAGGCACCCGCCTAGCCCGCCCAAACTCGCCTAGACACCCGCCTAAGTTGCGACTTACTTAGACAAAAAATAGATAACTTTCATTTTGCATTTTATTTTTTCAATAAATTATAAGAGACTTATTGAATACTTAAAGGAACACACATTATATACTTGTTCGTCATGTTTTCATTATGTTCCAATAGCTCATAATATATATGTCATTCCATTTGTAGTTTATGATGAAATTATATATATTTTAAGTATAAACAGACACTTATTTACACAAAATATAATAGATTTAACTAAATCCGCCTGGTCCGCCTAGGCGCCCGCCTAAACCCCGCCTAGCCGCCTAGGCGCTAGGCCTCAGCCCGCCGCCCGACTAGCGCCTAGCGTCTTTTAGAACCTTGGTTATATGTGAGTTTCGTTCTTATAGGCTTCATGCTAAAAGAATTGTCAATCACCTAGAGTTTTATTTTTAATTTAAGAATGAAGGAAAAAATACAACAAAAAGTTAATAACTACTTATTATTGTGTTAAGAATGAATAATGTGTAACCACTTTTTATTTTTAGACCACAGAGGCTAAGATAGGGGGGGGGGGGGGACACATTTTTCAGGAACACTTTCCTAAGGCTCACTCTGTTTCTTTAAGGATTTTAGCCATTTATATTTCAATTCAACAGTCATATATTATTCTTTAAAAATAATTAGACAAATTTAAAACTATTAAGATATTTATTTGCAATAAAAATTTGAGAATATGGTTACACACAAAAAAAAACACTAAAATGCAACTGACACTTTATCGCAATAGCTGAAAGCAATCATAACTCTGCATTTTGATTCAAAATCGATTCTCACTGATTCGCCTTCCTCCTACCAACTGAATATTAACCCACTAACGATATTCTTATGTTAAAAAAACACTAAATTAACCACTTGTAACACGAAATTTCTTGCAACAAATGAAATAAGAATGCATGCACAATAAATGATTTATGTTAATGTAAGGTTTAGGACTATAATATCTGATACAAAGTTTTTTAATCCTTTGATTCGATCTCCATGACGCAAAGTGTAGGAGTAGGGTGGTTGATCTGACTCTCGTAGTGATTTTACCTCAAATCCACTAATGCTGCAATGATTTGATTTGTTGTGTTGGAAGAACCAGGACATGTAGTGATGTTTGATGGTTTTTCCCAGGATGGCGAAGAATGCAGAGTACTTTTTTACTCTTCTGAGGGTGTAGAGTATTTGAGAATTTAAGCTTGGTGAGGATTGTGAGTGTGAGATAGAGCCTTTCTTTGTCTTTGGAGCGTTATAGGCTCTCCAAGTCATAATCAAGGCTTGATTTGATTCTGATTTTGAATTTAATTAATTGACGAAATAAAAACATGATTTAAGCTTGGCTCGTGAATTACTTTATCAAATAATCTTTTATTTAAGCCAAATAAATCAATCACATTTATCTTGATTTGGCATTTTATTAGTTTTAAATTTAAATCAATTAATTGTTTGATTTAAATTAAAACTAATTAAAGAATTAATAAAGATACTTATTTAATTAATTTCCATCAAATGTCGACACGTGACACTTTTGATATTCAAGTTTTGATGAGTCACATGTCATGTGTACGATTTGTAACACACACGGCGCATGCTATATAAGCTCTGACATGTCGAAATTTTAATGTGTTGGTGAGTGTCTATTTCACCAGAATTTACATGTCTACACTACCATTTCATCCAACAGTATTTAGATTCAAGTGATTTTTTATAGACATTTTTTTTTAAATACCTTAAAAAATAAATGCTTAGATGATTAAAATACGTTATGAAATATACCGTAAGAAAATAGGTCAACATATATATGTCCTCCGATCTCGTGAATCCAAATATTTTATGGCAATAGTTTCTTGGTTGGTGGACTTCATCTGAACAAGAAAAAAATAGCCGAGATATGCATTAACCAGCTCATGCCCCCAAATATCTCATACAGATATGAATGATAAATAATGCACAGCACGGACCATTCATATTTAGCATAAACTGACTAACCATGAGTAGATCCACTTCTTTTTAGGGGGTTTTGATAGTCTTTGCAATAATCCTATCAACAACTACTCTCTCCATATATATATATATATATTTCACTTCTGTTTTACACACACACACACACACACACATAGCTATATATATATTTCACTTTTGTTTCCTACTACATGGTTTTCCAGGTATCTCTCTCTCAGCAACTGCAAGTAACTCAGCTAAATATATATATATATATATATATATATATATATATATATATATATATATATATTTCACTTCTGTTTTACTAACACACACACACACATAGCTATATGTAACATATATGTAAAAATCCCTTTTTGTAATTAGTGGCCAGGATCCTACTGCGGAGCAGCAAAGCAGGCTTGTTGCTACCCGAAGACTGGAAAACCGACCAAAGATTTCAAGATTGGTGGAATATGGCTCTTCACATTTAGCGGCGACAGGCCTACCAACTGCAAATCCAAGACCAAGTTCCGTTTATCTAACGTAGGTACCCTACCCCCTTCGTTAATTGACTTTCTTTCTACAAGATAATAATAGATCTGTTATTAGTGCTCTAAAAATTTCATTTGACACTCTTCACAAGTGTATTTTTCTTTCTAAATATAGAAAGTTTAGAGTGCTAAATGAGAATTTTGAATTGCTAATAACAATTCTCAATAGTAATATGCACTTTTTTGTTTTTTGTTTTTTTGAACAAACAATAGTATCCACACTAAGGAGGTGGGAGAGTGGGTAAGCCTTACAATGGGCGTAATATAATAATGTATACTTTTATAACCAAAGAAAAATAATGTGCACCTTGATTTGTGAGAGAAATACATGAAATTCAGGTCACTCAGTGTGCCAATCTCGTTGTACTCAAGTTGGAATCTTCTTTCATTGTAGATAATATATTAGAGTGCGTAGTTTATGTAAAGATGCGAATACATGTCCTGTATTCGTCATAGTTAAACACACCTTGCAAGGGCTTGTAAGGCCCAGATTATCAATTGTTTGCTAGCGTGGAACCTCAACTTATTTCAGGTTAGTGTGTGTGTAGGATTTGGAGACACATTTTTGACACATATTTTTATGAGATTTACTCTATAATATATTTCAATGATCTAACCATCTATGTTTATGATCTCCTAAAAACCATCTTTACCAAAAATCACTCAATTCTGAATTCATATGACCGTTGGATTAAATTTAGTGTTTCTTTACCGTATTCGTCCATTTTATTCCCTACAAATGAATGTCTTAGTGACTTTAGATTTTTTTTTTTTTTGCAATGATGATTTATGAATGATGTGCTAAAATATAAACAGTTTGGATCATAAAACAAAAAAAAAACAATTTACGAAATAAGAGCCACAATAACGTGTGTCGAAATGTGTGTTAACCTATATATATATATATATATATATATATATATATATATATATATTATATGTATGTATGTATGCATGCATGTATGTGGAGGGGATACACACTTTTGACACGCCCACTCTATATTATATTTCAACGATCTAAACCGTCTATCTTTTAGGCCTTCCCTCAAATGTCATATATACCAAAAATCGCTCAATTCGAAACCATATGATCATTGTATATAAATTTAGTGTTTATTTATAGAACCGTATTCATCAATTTTCTTTACTACAAATGAATGTCTTAAAGATTTTCTATTTATATAATGTTTTGGAAGGATGATCTGTGAATAATCTACTAAAATAGAGACGGTTTGGATCGTTCAAATACATTACGGAGTGAGCGTTACAAGATAAATGTTAAAATGTGTGTTAAAAACGCATGTCCCTAAATCCTAAATCGTGTGTGTGTGTGTGTGTGTGTGTGGATGTATATACTTTTGTTTATGGATTGTTGTTTATTATATATTCATACTAAGGAGGTGTGTGTGAACTTCAAACTTTTGATTGAATAGATCTCGAACCTGACCAAGAGCTTGGAAAATGATTGGCCATCACTTTCGTGCCCAAGAAGTAGCAGCAGCAAAATATGGAAGCATGAATGGAGGAAGTACGGAACATGTTCAGAACCACTCTTCGGCGATCAATATCAATACTTTCATGCAGCTCTAAACCTCAGGAAAAAAGTAAACATCCTCAAAACCCAAATTAACTAATATATATACATATAACTCACAACAATGTGCATAATGTACCTTTCTCAAAACCCAAATTAATGACAATTAAGTTCTATAAGTGCGTATAATTTGCCAAGTAAGATCTTGCCATGTTGCTAGCTAATGAGTCGTTCAGTTTCCACGTACTATCAATTTGGTCTAGGTCATAGTCAAATTGGTTAAAGTCACATCATTGGCCTCATTCATTAGTACCACCTCGCAGCAACTCCAAAAGACCCTTCAACAAAAAGCTAAGAAAAGGCAATCACAAAAGTAAAATAAAGAAAATAAAGGCGCTTTCCTTAGGCCCCATTTACATAGATTTTTGGGTATCTTTAGTTGCGTTTGCTTCTAGGTAACTTACCTTCTTCTTTTGCTTAATTTGCACTATTGTCGTGGGTCACAACTTGCCATTTGATTCCTGAATGCCCAAAGCTTCATGTATTTCGTTTCTTTTCTTATTGCCAAAGGTCATGCTCAAAGTTACATCCTAACCAGGAAAGGCTATATCTTAATCAGCAAACATGTTACTTACAAGTAGCTCTCAAGTTGGCCACTTATACCCTCGAGCATGCTGCTTTTAGTACTATGACAAAGCCTTTGTGGAGCCCTTGTGGGCTTCCTATGTCTTTTTACCTTGTTTTTTCTCTCTCCAAGTAAACTAAACCTTACAGTATAGTCTTGCATTAGTGGGGATGAAAATAATGCAACCGAGACTACACATTAAAAATAAAACTATAGGGAGCTAAAACAAAGCCTGCTCTTTGGCCCTTCGTTGTTGCTGGTTGAGGACTAAATGAGCTTCTCAATAAACATTCCGAAACTAAATACAAGTGTAAACATTTTTAGGAGCTACATTAGCAAATCCATAATTTGATTGCTGAAATCTTCATAAAAAAGTTTTTTGGAAAATTAGCTATAATAAACATATTTTTCATTTGATTTGCAGAGATGATTATTTATAATAATGACAACATATTAATCATATATCGACAACACAAAGGTGACATACTGATAACACAACGATGATATAATAACGACATAATAACCATTAAACATTTTTTTTTTGGCAACTAAATGTTAAAATATGTTTATTATAGCTAATTTCCCAAGTTTGATTGCCTAAGAGCAACTCCAGCATTGCAAAGGCCCCCTAAGGCAACTTATTATTGAATCCCCCCAAGTGAACAGTAACTGCCATTTGCATCTCCACCCCTAAACTGAATAGCCATAACAATAGGCAATAAAATATTATTTTTTTTAATTTTATAAAATAGGGTAAATGACAGTTTACTACCCTCATATTTGGTGGTTTTCAACATTTAGTACATCAATTTTTTTTCATCCCAGAGTTATACCTAAGGTGTAAATTTTGGGACAGTCTCATACATCCGTTAGTCAAATTGTTAGTTCTCTCGTTAAGTGATGACGTGACGCCTTGATTGGGAGCCACGTATCATTAAAAATTATTATTATTATTATTATTATTATTATTATTATTTAAATAAAAATAATATTTAAAAAAAAACCCGAACCCAAAAAAGAAGAGGAAGAAGAAGGAAGAAGAATGAGAAGAAAAAGGAGGAGGAGAAGAAGAAGGAAGAAAAAGGAGAAGGAGGAGGAAGAAGAAAAAAAAAATCTGGGATCTGGGTGGGGCGCACGGGGGGGTGAGGGGGAAGAAGAAGGAGAAGAGAGGAGGAAGAAGAAGGAAGAAGAAGGAGAATGAGGAGGAAGAAGAAAAAAAATCTAGGATTTGGGTGGGGTGCGCAGAGGGGAAGAAGAAGGAGAAGGAGGAGGAAGAAGAAAAAAAATCTGGGATCTGGGTTATGGGTGGGGCGCGCAGGAGGGAGGGGAAAGAATAAGGAGGAAGAAGAAAGAAGAAGAAGGACAAGGCGGAGGAGGAAGAAAAAAAAAAAAAAAAAAAAAAAAAAAGAAACCGAACCAGAAGAAGAAGAAGAAGAGAAGAAGAAAAAATATATTTTATTATTATTTTAATATTTTTTAATATTATTTTTATTTAAATAATAATTTTTTAAATATTATTTTTATTTAAATATTTTTTAATGACACGTGGTGCCCAATCAGGGCGCCACGTCATCACTTAACGGGAAAACTAACAGTTTGACTAACAGATGTATGAGACTGTCCCAAAATTTACACTTTAGGTATGACTCTGAGATGAAAAAAAATTGATGTACTAAATGTTGAAAACCACTAAACATTAGGGTAAAAAAATAAGATATGTCCTATAAAATAATACAAAATAATTTTATTTGTAATTTCGGATAAGATTTTTAATCGTTCTCATTGTGCCACATGCCATTATTTGAAAAAGACAATTTTTGTTGATAGATTTCGATAAGATTTTTATCCAATGCCATTGTGCCACGTTCATTACCTTTTCAGAATCGTTGAGGATAGATTTCCGAAAAGTTTTTTAACTAATCACGTCGTGCCACGTGTCACAATATGTTTACAATTTTTTAGGATAGATTTCAATCAGATTTTTAATGAATGACGGCATGCCGCATGGCATTATCTACAACCAAATCCTTTCTTTTTCCTCCATATAACCCACCATCCATCCTAAGAAATCACACACTAAAATCAAAATCTCTATCATTATTCATAATTTATGCTTCCTTCTTACAATGTCTTCTTCAAGGGTGTTGTGGGAAATCAATGAGCAAGAGAAATAATTGTTTAAGTAAGGGGAAGAAATGTTCAATCTCCAGGTGGCCCAAAATGAGATGGAAGAGGAAGAGGATGAGGAGCGTAGAAGGAGAGATGACGAAGCAAGAAGCCAAAGAGCCTCACATTCCCATCAAGTCATCCAGTTATGGCTCAGATCTCCAGGCCCAGTTGTTCTGCAAACATTGATAGAAGCAGACAACGATGAGGTAAAGATCTCTTGGACAATTATTATTGTCCGTAACAGTGCATTCCCTGATACGTACTTTAGACGTCGTTTTAGAATGGAACGACTTTTGTTCAACAAAATCACGATTGCTATTTGCAACCATGATTCTTACTTTATGCAAAAGAAGGATGCTTTTTGTGTTATGCATCTCCTTCCTGAGTAAAAAATTATTGCTACCTTGCAGATGCTTGCATATGAAACATCTGCAGACCAAGTGGATGAGATCACAAGGATGGGGAAATCAACCATTCTTGAGTCCCTGATGAGGTTTTGCTCCGCAATTGAATCTATCTACACAACAGAGTACCTCCGGAGACCTACTAAGATGGACTTGCAAAGGCTTCTGAAGAAGGGCAAGATGAGAGGTTTTCCTAGGATGATTGGAAGCATCAACTGTATGCACTGGACGTGAAAAAATTGTCCAAGTGCATGACAAGAAGCTTATGGGGACAGAAAATGAGCAAAAAGTATCATCTTGGAGATGGTGGCATCATTTAATACATGGATTTAGCACTTTTTTTTTGGTGTTCCGGGAGCTCAAAATGACCTCAATGTCCTGGCCCAATCCCCAATGTTCAACGATTATCCTGCAAGGAAAAGCACCAAGAGTCACGTACTGGGTCAACGGATATAAGTACCACGGGCTATACTTACCTAGCAGACGGCATTTAATCAAGGTGGTTATCGTTTGTCAAAACAGTGCCATGTCCACGAAGTGCAAAGGAAAAACACTTTGCAAGCTGTCAAGAGGGGTGTAGGAAGGGTGTTAAGCGTTGTTTTGGTATGTTCTAAGCTCGTTAGGCGATTGTCAAGGGTGCTGCCGGAATGTTTGATTTAGAGTCGCTTCAATCCATCATGATGACGTACATCATTCTTCACAACATGATTGTGGAAGATGAGTACGATTATGATGCCGTTGATGAATATGAGCCAGACACGATGAACAATTCCAAAACACAAATATATTATGCTCATGACGCCACCAAATAACCTGTGCAACATGAGCCATTACAATGGGATGGACGTAACAATGAAAGGCTCATTCAACAATATACTGCACTTCAGGACCCATATATGCATAATGCCCGACAAATTGACTTGATAGAGCACCAGTGGGAATTGAAAGAAGCTCAAGAAACTTAAGTTCATTTAGTGTGTTTGTAATTTTATTTGGTATGTTTATGTAATTTTATTTGGTGTGTTTATGCCCTTTGAATAAAGATTCTCTTAGTTTAAATAAATTACCAAATTAAATAAATATACTCTTAGTTTAAATAAAGTACTAAATTTAATAAATTGGAAATAACATAAAGTACTCTATTCAATAAATAAGAAATTACAACCTAAAGTGATTGGAAAATTATGGGCTCCGATTAAAAACAAATTTCCTAGTCCCTCGTGAATGGAAAATCGTCATCTAACCAATTTGTGGTGCTAGGATCATCTCATCTTGTGGTGCTATGACCATCTCCTCTTGCTCTCGCTTCTCTTGCACGCCTCCTTCACACCACGTCCACTTTCTCCGAATTCCAAAAAAATTTAGAATTTGGAGACATCACCTCTACAAGCTCCTTTATAATGTCACAATCTTGTTGAGCCCTTATTTCTTCTTTTTGTTGAGCTCTTCTTTCATCTTTAAGCTCTTCCCTTTCTTGCCTGAGTAGCTCTCTTTCTCTCTCATTAGCTTGAAATAATCTCTTAACAGCTGCAGTTTTTGCCTCATCTCTCACCTTATCAGCCTCAAATTTAGCCATTTCCTGCACTAAAGTCAATTCACCTTGGCGAGCAAGGTCTTCCATATATTTTGCATAATCATTCTTGGAATCACTCCCTTTTTTCTTTGAAGCCTTCTTACCTTGAGGCTTAATTGGATAACGGGTCAACCCCAACCCTTGTTCAGGGGGCGTTCCGGCACCTCTTCTGCATCTGTTTCATGAACATGCAAGGCATGATTGGGCATAGAGTGTAGAGGGATGTTGTTCATGACAACTTCTGGACTGATAGGCACAAATCTGAATTTAAGACAATCTTTGATAATATTCCAACATTTCCACCGGGTGAGTGATTTGTTTTTGTTTTTTGTTTTAGCATTATACCAAGCTTGTTCTTGAAGTGTCTACACAATGCGGAAGAAGAAATAATTATAATCATAGTAGCTAATGTAAATTTGGGTAAGTACAAACAAATAAATAATATATTGTTACCTGATTCGCTAAATTTTCCCTACTTTGAAGATTACTACTAGCTTGTGCCAAGGCGTCTCTCCAAGGACTAAACAATTGGCTGAATATTCTCCAACAACTGGACATCGACTCTTTCATTCTTTTCCCACCAATTTTCTCAATAAAAAAAGGGTATAAATAAGACTCCACATTTCTCGCAACTGCATCTCATTACCCGTAATCGGATCATGAGTAACTTCAACCCAACAAGAACACAACGTAACATCTTCAATAAGCATCCAATTCGTACCTACATCATTAGTCATTTTGTTGGAAACCAATTGGATTGAAACTTTGAGAGAAAGATTTGAATGTGGTTGAAAGTATTTGAGAAACTATGAAATTATGGTGTAAGGTAAAAGATAATGAGAAGATATTTATAGAAAAGTAAAATCAATTTTTTTTTAATTTTTTAATTTTTTTTCAAATTGTTTATTAAATTTTAGCATGTTTATTAACTTAATTAATTTATGCCATTGGATTAAAAAAAAATTGAAATCCAACCCTCCAGATTGTGCCACGTGGCACAACAGTAACATTTCATAATTGTTTAATGTGAATTCTTTTTTTTTTTTAAATTTATAAAAGCGAATAACGTGAACCGTTGATCTCAAATCCAACTGCTGATATTGCAGAATGTTTGATTTTTTTTTTACCGTTAGAAATCCAACAGTCCAGAAAAAGTATCCGTTGAAATCTAACAGACGACGTCACGCCACGTGCCCACCAATGGTAACATTCCAAAACCATATGCCACGGGCCCCACCGACTGAAAAGTTGTCGGTGACGCACCCCCACGCCCACTTGAAAGACATGCGCCTGACGCAAATTTTTTTATATCGTGGCTGAAGTCAGGGTCCTCAAACTCTCGGGCCACCAATTCAAGCCGAGCCTCTCACTTGGGGCCCCCCTCAGCCCACATGCCCTCATGGGCTGGAGCTTACAGCTGGGGAAGTCGCCGATCCATCGGGCTAATGGTCTGGTGGAGTTGCTCTTATAAAGTTGCGTTTGTGCTCTTCCAATAGGTTTATGAAATTACCATTAACCCTTTCTTCTTTTTTCCAGAAAGTAAAAAAGTTTATAGGATCAATTATATATAGTCGGTACTAAAAATTTATTATTTCTGCAACTAAATCTCAAAAGTGTTCATTATTGCCAATCGCCTGAGCAGGAGAGACGAACAAGAAGAAAGAAGAACTTAATTTGTGTACATAAAAACTGAAAGATAATAATTATAATTATTATAAAGAAAAAGAAGGAGGCATTAATCTATCTGTTGAATACTATTTTGCCCTTGAGCTGCAGGGTGAGGGTATGTAGGTTCCATTTGAGGGATGAAACTTGAGTTGACAATTCAAGTGAACCCAGAACTTCACTGAACCAAACGTCCCTACTCTCCACCTTGCCCTCAAATTCCCCTTCAAGTTAAAAATAATTTTATCTCGCTTCAACGAAATGTCGACTTGATCCATCAACTGCGGACTCAGAGGAATCGACGATGATGGCACCAAATAATGAAAATCAACTGAACTATTTTTCTTGACTTCAAACGGATTAGCCACCAGCTTCGCAATGTTCAGCCCTTGGAAGCTTAGAATGATGCTCGTGTCCGAAAACATTGCGTGCGCTTTGGTGTTGTCGTTCTCCGCCCTTACCACAATGGTGATCTCCGTATCAAGAAGACCGGCCACGGTGTATTGCAAGTTGTCGAGGTGAGCGGAGGTGATGGTGATGAAAGGCACCCTCGGATGGATGATCATGTAGCCGACAAACACCGCGATGCCCGCGATGATCACGGCTATGGCTATAACGGTGCAGATGACGGCTGCAAACCAAACCAAAGGGTTTGTTTTTTTTGGGGCATGCGAACGTTGAAATGTTCCTGTTTTTGTCATTGAGGGCCAACCCGAAGAGCGACAACATATAGGGCAAGAGTGTTTCGGGGTTTTACGGGCAGTTTTATGTTGGATCAGGTGGCGGTGGTGGTGGTGAAAATTCTAGGGTTGAGTGGCTTCCCCCAAGACATGGAATTCAGTTGAGGTTGATCCTAGTTCTTAATGGTAGGGAAGGTTTTGGTATCTTCCTTTCCTTGTTTGAAAGCATTTGTGTTGTCTATATTTATCATATTATATTACTTATATATATATCTCCTTCCATCTAGGTATCTTGCTCACTACTTTACTCTTATAAAGCAAAATATACCAAACTTGCATTGCTACGTACACTTGCTGCCTTTCAACTGGTTGCAGATGTGCCAAACATTAAACTTCATGTACTATGAAATGTAATATGACCAAGAATCATACAAAAAATGTATTCCATACATCCATTCTTTTACGATTAGACAAGACAGTTTTACTTTTGATTCACGTTTTGCGCTTTAAAATAATAATCATCATTATATCTGTGATGTATAGTACACTATTTGTAGAAAGACTCGTACGGAAACCCAATATTTTTCATTTTTTTCTTTTTAAAATATGAAAAAGAATAGATGCACACACAGAAGTTGTCTTCACTTTTATGTGCCTCCTTGAGTAAAGAAACACAAATCTCCAACTAGAATTTTGTAGGAATTGGCTTGATATTGCCCTTTTGGGGTTGGCCCTTCTTTTGTACGCGGCTTGTAATTGGTCGATTCTTTGTCTCACAAGTTCATTTACTTACCCACAAAGAAAAAGGAATGGTATGCGCACCCATAGATGTGATATGCACACCCATATGTCAAAAGTCTATTATACCCTTTGTAAAATGACTCAAATCACTTCATTCCATTTTAAATTTCAACAATTATGCTCTAGCAATTGCTCAAGTGACAGCATTTTCCAATTTTCGGAAAGAAAAAAAATGGCCAAAATATTTCACTTGATGTTTTCTCCTCAGGTAAATTTCGTTGCTACACCCATCTGCAAATGCTTCGAATAACAAATCTAAGTTTCTCTTCCTCTTTTCGTGATTTCTACTCCCTGTAAGACCAGCAGCGAATTCCACTACATGGATTGCCATTTACTGATCCTGGAATTTCATCCTACAAAGCCATGCGCGGGATCATCGATTGCTAAACTCTTTCCTTCAAGATCTAAGCGACCAACTATTAGCAACACGGGGTTACCTGTTCAGAGATCAAAGAATCAAGTCCGCTTAATCACCTTAGACCATGCTAACCATCCCTTATGCAATAAAGCTATTGAATGAAGCAGAATTCAAAGCAACATCTTCTAACTTCAAGAAACGTACCCATTTAATCTCTGAGAGTCGCAATATTCAGGAAATTCACATTGGCAAGGACTTGTTCTGATCTGAAAAGCACGAGAGAACTTAGTTAACATCATAAATCTAATTACTAGAACATAGCGCATAACCAGATAGCATGGAAACAATTTAAGGTAGTGAACCAGATGCACATGCAATGTACGCTGAAGGAGATTAGTTCGGTATTTAAATACAACTATGAACACGGGAAGAAAGGGAAAGCAAGGAACTCAGTTGAAGCACTAGAATTCACACCCGCACAGCCATTCAGGTATGGTAGCAAATATAAGAAGTAACAAACAAACAAATGATATTTCATTTGTAGTGCACATATTTGCTCGGTTCTTGCAGCATCTTCAGTCATAATTTTAATATATCACTAAACAAGTTTATGTATCCTGATACGTGTTATATCATTGCAGATATAGCATGTATACTATGTGCCGACATATGCTACATCACTATTATGATGACAACGGTGATTTAACAATAACAAAATCGAGTGAGTAGAAATGTTTTTTCTATACAACTATGTGCCCTCATATATTAAGGCTCCTTATTTCTAATCAGGGAGAAAGGTAATCACATTACTGCCCATAATGGGAGCCATTTTGTTAGAGCCTGTGAGAGTCGTAACCCCACATTGTAATTTTATAGATTATTAGGATTACAACAGCTTGTAATTTTATAGATTATTAGGATTACAAGCCATTGGATTGAATGACATCTGACCCCACATTGTAAACAAAAAACTGAAAGCGATTTATAAAAAGAATAAGGTAGAAAAATATAAATAATTTTGAATGGATGTGGGATCTTGCAAAGCAGAATCCCTTTTAACAAAATTCTTTTTAAGTTCACTTTTTTGCACTCTATATCACAAGTCAAATTATCATAACTGCCCTCTAGAATTTCCAGAAAAGGCAGGGTTTTTGAATCATAAGTTTCCGAATCCAAACATAATATAAGTGCAAATGTGATGGTTTTCAAAATCGGTCATACGACACTATTGATGGATTTTTCATACATAAAAGACGGTAATATATCAAAATGGCAATTGAGATGCTTACTCTGTATCGTCTAAGGCATAGCAATTTATTTCCTCTGTAACTCATATTCAAGGATTTCGAGTATGAATTGGAGTTTCCACAGTAGCAGCCAAAATAAAAACAAAAGCAAAGGACTTTGAATGTTATGTACCTTACGAAGTGTGAACGACACCCTCCTCGAGCCTCGCCTTATCACACTGTCATTCACCATGTCAATCTGTGAAAGAAGCAATTAATGAACCGTTTCCATCAATGAGAATGACAATCCACCAATGAGAGAGAGAGAGAGAGAGAGAGAGAGAGAGAGAGAGAGAGAGAGTGCATGTGGTGGTGAATGGTGTGATGATGAGATGATTGTGTTTGATGCCATATATGTTCAATGGTAAGTAACATTTCTAACACATTCTTACAGTAGTGTAAAATGGTTTAGGTGACTAGCAAGCAAGACCCCAGCACACAACTAGTTGATAATTCAGAAAATATATAAAATACCTTATGGTGTGGAATATAATGATTCCAAGCATAGCGCGCCTCCCCAGATAACAGTAGCATAGACCGAGGAGGAAGATAGATTGCCCTCCTTAAAAAAATTGAATTCTTTTCAGAACATTCCACTTCAAAATCAGAACTTGAGGAAGGTCTAGGAGGCAACCCACCTTCCAGATATCTTCTAAATTCCATAATGCAAGGTCCTGCTAATGAAAGGCTGAAAATTAATCCCTCAAAAGCAGAATGGGTGTCTATATGAGGGGACAACCCCACCCCAGATGGGTACTCATTAACCTGTAATATAATAGTCTAGCTTCAATATGCATATCATGATGCAATAACTCGTATTCTTAAGACATACTAGTTCATGATATTCCATATCTACCAAAAGATAACAGCTATCTTCTTCCAATAATTTCATTCCAATACAAAATAAAAGTACGAAAACAAAATCTATTTTGTCAGATGAAAGGACAACCACAAATAAAGTGCACAATATATAGTTTCATACAGTTAACTGGTCCAAAACAATAGCTTCATCATCCTTGCAGTTTGGAAGCATAGATATCCTTTCAAGTATAGGGGATACAAATCTTGGAAGTTCTCCTAAGTTCTTTCTAGAATCAACGTTCCTTGTCTGTAGCAACAAGAAAAATAGAATTATACAGAAAGTCAGAAACGCTTGGAAAGTCATTCATATTCCTAACTTAATTATAGTCATCTAGTATTTGGTAACCCTTTCTTTAAAAACAAAAAGAAAACAATGACTAGGGAAAACAACAGAATATCTAGAAAATATTCCAACACAACTACAAATCATTTTAGATTAAAACAGAGGATAAAAGCCAAGTAACATCTTAAACTAAATTGTAAACAGGAGGAGAAACCACTATCAATATAACTGGTTTCAAGAAAAAAAGGAGTTTCAGTTGTTAACATTCCAATAGCATGCTTTATCATTGCTCTGTTTTAATCCAACTTCCAAATTCTTCCTCTGGTTTAACCAATTTCCCATTTCTTGCTCTGTTTCAACCAATTTCCAAGTTGGTACTCTGTTCCAAACTGATATGGAAAAAAATATAATGGAATTTACAGAATTTTGACAAATTCACGAGAAGAAACATTCCCCCACTCCCATGTTTTAACATGTTGCATGGACTGATATGTCAAATGTAATGATTAGATTTCAAACGAGATATTGCAGTCCAACAAAATATTTGGATATTTTCACAATGGTGTAGTTAATGAACAAATAATCAAGTTTAGGAGGAGGCAAGCTGTGAAATATCTGAAGCTTACTTCATAACAAAATTCATAGCCATAATGCTGAACCCTTCTTTTTGAAAGATTATTCCAATGCCTTTCATCAACTGCTGCAAGTAACTCCTAAAGAAACAAAAATAAGATACATATATAAGGTGAAATGCAGAAAACTAAGATGATACCTCACAAGTTTAAAAAGAAAATGTATGTGGACAAGGAATGAACACCTCCTCTTCTTTAGCAGTGACAAAGTCATGAAACAAGTAAAGGCCAGGAATGTTTAAATCTGAAGCCAACAAAGATACGGGAACTGAATCATTCGCTAGGCCCTAAAAAGACATCAAATATGTTAATGTGAGAAGAAACTGAGAAATAATATTCATACTCTGGGAAATCAATTTATGCATCAAAACTAAAAACAAACAATTCGTGCAACCACACAATGTAACTGATCATACGCTCATTGTTATTACACATACAAGAAAAGACTACAAGCATTCTGCTTCTAAGTGGGAACCGTGACATACAACATCACGGAAAAAACATTAAGGCTATGTTTGGGTAAGAGATTTCTAAGTCCCAAGAGATTGATGCCAAGTTAGCAAGGAAATGACTACAAAATGTTAGATACAGGGGAGCATTGCAAAAGGCATGTAAGAGCGATTTGTCAATAACTCATTCCAAGTAGTAATTTGCAAATCCCAGTCGCGTGCCTTTGTAATGTTCATGAACATCATTTCTAATCGCCGCTATCTAACACTTCGTAGTTCATTCCTTGCTAACTTGGCGGCCACATTCGTTCCTAAAAGTAGCTAATTTCTTCAATACAATAAAAAAGCTACACACTATTCCTGCTACCCTAAAGATTCACCAGAAAAATGATGAGCATCCAGTTTTACCAAATCAATGAAAACAACCCAACAAACAAAAACGAGTTGAATTCCAAACCTGCGAAGTGGGCTGAATCACAGAGTACCGAATGTGCAAGGAGCGCCCTCCAAGCTCAGGGCAAGGCCGACCACCCAATGCATTCAATGCGTTTTGGGCACAACCCTCTTCTGCAAAAGACACAACAACCCGAGCGCCGGTGTCGTCGGCCGCGTACACTCCTTTGATTTCACCGAAGGCCGCAAACACCGCCGCTATGGTGTCGTAGGAGAGTCCCACTGCTGGCCCACAGTTGGCCACGTATAGGTTGGGGGTGGAATGCCCTTTTCCTCCCTTTGGACGCCCAAATCGTGTTGAACCCATCAATGGTGTTCGCTCCACGGCAACTGCAAAGTTGTCTCTGGATGTTTATGTCGTAGCCTTTTCCTTTTGAAAATCCTCTATACCCCATTAATCTAATTAAAACGTCGGCCTAATTACCTTTCAAGTTTGAGATTATTTCATGAATTTTCTCATTACAAATTGTTAAGTCAAGTTACTGCATTTCGAATAAAAGATGTAATATGCTTGAAATTGATATCTTATATTTTTAGTTGGCTGAAAACCATTCAATGGTAAAATATAAAATATTTATTTTCATCGGAAGAGATATATAAAAGTGTAAATTTACATACTTTTGAAATAAAAAGGAAGAAGATTGGAAATATAAAATCGAAAAAGAAAAGTAAAGTTTGGTACCTCAATTGACATTCCAAAACGACTATTTGACTCTATACACGTGCATAGTAAAGTATATGGAGAAAAGCATAAAACGGTAGAAATTTTTTGTTCAAAACAAATGATCCGGGTTGTGTGGAGTGCAAGTAGAAATATGCTTTAAGTTTTAACCAATATGTTCAATTTTGTTTTTTCACCCAATTAAAAATATAAATTAAAATTAATTAGTGGAGTTTAAATATAAAAAAAAATTAAAAGTGATGATAGGAAGACTAAATTTGTAGATAAAATTTTGCAAACTAAATAAAATAAGCACATTTATCAACATTTAAGTTATAATTCAATCATCTACTTCTATGTAATTTAGTTTATAATATTTTATCTACAAATTTAGTCTCTAACTAAAGAATAATAAATAGCCCCTTTTTCACAAGTGCGAGGCAAAACAGGAGAATTCGATGCGCTGAGACACTCTGTGCACCAATTAAAGTTTCATACTTTTTTTTATAAATATAATTACCTTCTATTCTAAATTCTAATTGCAAAGAAATCAGAGAAATGGTGCAATTAAGGCAAATTTGAACTACATTATTGTTAGCACATTGTGAGGTTAAGTATACGCCATCTTCCTGACCATCTGACCAACCAGACCCAAGATGTCCACTAGGACTCTGAATCGAGCTGTGCTACTCGATACCTGAAATGTCACGAAGTCATAAAGTGCAGTGATGTGAAAAATGTGAATAAATTTAAACCTAAAAGTGTCTAAATACAATAGTGCGCTAGGGAGCAGGAATGAACTCATTTTATACGTGATGACAGAGTATAAGTAAAGTACACTAAAACAGAATAAGAATTATACCATCATAGGTAGCTCCACTGCTAGCCCACAGTTGGCCACGTATAGGTTGGGGGTGGACTGCCCTTTTCCTCCCTTTGGACGCCCAAATCGTGCTAAACCCATCGATGGTGTTCGCTCCACGGCAACTGCAAAGTTGTCTCTGGATGTTTATGTCGTAGCCTTTTCCCCTTGAAAATCCTCTAAACCCCATTAATCTAATTAAAACTTCGGCCTAATTACACCTTTTAAGTTTGAGATTATTTCATGAATTTTCTCATTATAAATTATAAAGTTTTAAAATTGTATCAAGTTACTGCATCTCGAATAAAAGATGTAACATGCTTGAAATTGATATCTTACATTTTTAGTTGGTTGAAAAAAATTCAATGATAAAATGAAAATTATTTATCTTCATCAGAAGAGATATATAAAAGTGTAAATTTACATACTTTCGAAATAAAAAGAAAGAAGATTGGAAATATAAAATCGAAAAAGAAAAGTAAAGTTTGGTACTTCAATTGACGATTCCAAAACGACTATTTGACTCTATACATGTAGAAAAGCAAAAAACAGTAGAAATTTAGGAAAACTAATGAAAATAACTTGAAAACTTTGAGTTTTAACGATAATGAAAAAATCAATGATAAAGTGAATAGTATCATGATTGACTTTTTAGTGTAAAAATGTGATTTTTTTTGTTGAAGTAAACAGTACCAGAAATTTTTCGTTAAAGTTCTCTTGAAATTTTTTGTTCAAAACAAATGATCTGGGTTGTGTGGAGTGCAAGTAGAAATATACTTTAAGTTTTAAGCAATATTTTCAATTTTGTTTTTTCACCCAATTAAAAATATAAATTAAAATTAATTAGTGGAGTTTAAATAAATAAATAAAAAAGTAATGATAGGAAGACTAAATTTATCGATAAAATTTTACAAACTAAATAAAACAAGCACATTTATCAACGTTTAAGTAATAATTCAATCATCTACTTCCATGTTATTTAATTTATAAAATTTTATCTACAAATTTAGTCGCCAACTAAAAAAATAATGAATAGCCCCTTTTTCCCAAGTGTGGGTGCGGAATGGATGTTGGGTGGCTAAAAGGGAGAATTCAGTGCGCTGTGACGCTTTGTGCACCAATTAAAGTTTCATACTTTTTATAAAAATATAATTACCTTCTATTCTAAATTTTAATTGCAAAGAAATCAGAGAAATTTTACAATTAAGGCAAGTTCGAACCACATTATTGTTAACTCATTGTGAGGTTAAGCACACACCCTATCCTTGACCATCTCTAACCCTTGAGTGAAAACCTAAAATTTATAACCCAAAAAGTTTAGATTTTAACTGATAAACAGTTTTTCTTTTCCAACCATTTTGGATAAAAATTTTAGCTTGAGATTATTAAAAAATGAATTTAGGATAATTTTTTCCTTAAAACAATTTTTTTTAAATAAATTATGTAGGCTATACTAATTTAATTTTATGAACATTTTAAATTAAATTAAAAATATTTTGTTACAACCCGTCCCAAATTAATGTATATATTTTATCCCCGAGCATGTAAAATGACGATAATGCCCTTGAGGCTTAGTGATGTGGATGTGCAAATGTGACAACCCGTCCCGATGTACATATTATTTAAGTGATGAATTGTCGAAAATACCCCTTCGGCGTTGTGAGTGTGCGAATGTGTGTGAAATGGGCCAATTGCATAATTTACTAAATTTGGGGTCAAATGTAAATAATTTTGGAGATATTTGTTGATTGGTGGCCTTAGGACCACACAACCAATCAAACCGTCTCTCTCTCTCCCATCCGTAGGCTCTCTCTCTCTTCACCTTCGAACCCACTCTCTCTCTTTTACAAACTCTCCCTCTCTCTCTCATTAGTACGGATGAGACCCAAAACCCTTGCAAACGTGACGGATCGAAGAGTTTGAAATCACCATCGTACTCCTGGAGACTTCACGATCACATCGGTATCCATTTTTGGTAATAACTCCCTCGATTTTACGTAGAAACCTCTCGATCCGTACATTCACTGTTCATGAATTTTTTTATGCTTGATTTCTAGGGAATTCTAAGCTCATAGCGAGCCTCTAGAGGTCCTTACGAAGCTAGGAGTGCTTCGTTGGAGGTTTTTGGACGTCGGAGCGACGACAACGAACGTTTTAAAATTTGGCCGGAATTATCGAGGCATTTTCCGACGAATCCCCGGCGAGTTGGGGGTCAAGGCAGGTATGGTTATGTTCATTTTGATGAGATCTTTGTAATGGAACTTATTTCATGAAAAATGGTGCTAAAATGAGGAAGATATAGCATTTTGAAAAACTACCTAGAAACCGGCGACTTTCCGTCGCCGGCGAAACCAGTCCAACGAACCCAGGTAGAAGACGACAGCATATTCCGTCAGAGTTGACGGAATATGCTGACGCCGTTAGTTAAGTTTAACAGTTTCCGTTAGGATTTAACGGAATATGCCATGGAATATTCCAACGGCGTTATGGGAAACTGTCAGTGTGCCTGGCATGTGACCGCATGGGGGCGCGTAGGTCTGTGCCATTTCTGGCGCGTGGGGACGCGTGACAGGTCAAAAAATTATTTTAAAAATTTGGGGATGTTCGTGATGTCAAGTAGATCACGTTGGTATGTTCAAATGTCAAAATTGATCATCGTATGAGAAGTTATTTCTAAAGTCCCGTTTATGTACGTTAAATAACGTTTATTCAATTACTTCTCGTATAGGCGAGGCCTATCCTGTGGACGAGCGTAGCCAGGCTAGGCGTGGGGGTAGGTCTTAATATAGATAATTTTTGGTTAAAACTCATATTTGACCCAAGGTTTGAGCAAGTTGAGGTAAGTTTAGAATGTAAAATTTGGATTTTACGTTGGAGTAAGTCTTAATATAGATAATATTGTTTGTCTATAAATAAAAATAAATAAATAAATAAAACCAAACAAACCGAACACGTAGGACGGTAGGAGTGGTACAGGCCAGTTACTTTGTGTCAGTATATATGAGTAGGAGCCTCCCAATCACCTCACTTCTTCATATCTCCATTTTTCTATTACACACAAGACAGGGACAGAGACAGAGAAAATGGGAGTGAAAGTGCATGGTCTTCCTCTCTCAACATGCACGTCTCGTGTCTTAACCATTCTTCATGAAAAAGGCCTTGATTTTGAGCTCCTCCCTGTTAACCTTCTTGCTGGAGAACACAAGCAGCCCCCTTTCCTCTCCAAAAATGTAACTACTTAAATGTTTAATTATCATATTCCTTACATTCTTCGTCAATTGATCGATCCGTCGAACGGATCCATCTTTTAGTCGCAACATATATATATACAGATTTATATTTCTGATCTCGTTTTTGTTACAATTCTGCAGCCCTTTGGACAGATTCCAGTGCTTGAAGATGGTGATCTCACTCTTTTTGGTAAATATTCTTCGTTGTTTTCTCTGACGTATATATCAATGGTTTTTCCCTATAAGTTTCTCTCCCTTTCTCCTTCAGATCCGGTTTTATATATATATGCACCTCTCTTTCAGATCTTTTTTTTTATGTAATTATTCTCAAACCTCACATTTCTCTGCCAATTGCATCATAATTATGAATTTGATTAGCATCACGATTCCTCCTCCTCCAATATCGAATGTTTGATTTCCTATATTTATTTAATTTTTGGTATTTCAATATACATCACTCATCGGGCAACGTCCATGGTGATTTTCTACCAGTTTTTGAAATATTTTAATAAACAAAACGTTTCACATATTAAGATCATCAAGTCTCCTGAAATCCATCCCTTGCTGATGATTAATTCTTTTTATAATTATCAAATTTTAATTTTTTGAAGAAAATTTGAACTTACCTCTATATTATAATTTTTTCAGTCTCACTATACAAAATATTAAAAAAAAACTTTGACTAGCTACAATTTTTTTTCAGTCCCTATTAGAAAACAGATGAAAATTTTCAAATTATTAATAAGGACAATGCAGCCACACTTAGAGAATCTCCAGTGGTGTCTCTAAATAGGGATAACACCGTATAAAATGAAAATAAAACAAATGTAGCGACAAAATAAACCTCCAATAGATCAGAAAGTGAGTCCATAGAGTGTAGAGACTCACCGAAGACTTAGTGTATGCACCCACATATAGAAACTGTATAGACTGAAATGGTTAGGTTTTGTTAACAACATACCACAACGCATTAAGAAAAATGTAATATAGTAATTATATATCTTTGACTTTTAAGACTTTATAAATCTCATTTTTCTTTTATCATCGTTAAATTATGTATGTGCATGTGTGAATTGAAAACAAAGCATCTTAAAAGATGTAGCAATGTTTGTTAAGATTTAGTCCAAAATTAAAAGTTCTATCAACTCTCCGTTAATTATTAGCACGTCAGGCCCAACTATGAAGCTAAAAAGAAAAAGTTAGTCTCGCATGTGTTTGTTTTCAAATTTTGATACCTTTCATTGTTTTTAATTCACATAAATATTTACCGAAACGCTATTCCGTAGGTAATAATATATGTTTTGGATTTAATCCGGAAGTTTCGGACCATTTGTTACCTTGTTTATGATACTCATTTGGAACATTTGTTTACTTATATGGCAGAGTCAAGAGCTATCACTGCATATGTGGCTGAGAAATTCAAGGAAAATGGTGTTGATCTGATCAGGCACAACAACCTCAAGGAGGCAGCACTGGTCAAGGTCTGGACAGAGGTGGAGTCCCAGAGTTTCCACCCTGCAATCTCTCCCATTGTCTTCCAACATATCATCGTCCCCATGCGCGGACAAACACCGGATCAGGCAGTCATCGACACCAACTTGGAGAAGCTGGCAAAAGTTCTGGACGTGTACGAGGCCAAGCTGAGTAGCACCAAGTACCTGGCTGGTGATTTCTACAGCCTTGCTGACCTCCACCACCTTCCCTACACTTACTACTTCATGAAGACTCCGTGGGCGTCGTTGGTGAATGAACGCCCTCGCGTTAAGGCTTGGTGGGAGGACATTTCTTCTAGGCCTGCTTTCAAGAAGGTGGCCGAGGCTATGACCTTGGGATAAAAGTAGTGTCCACAGACGAAAATTGGCTTATGTCATTAGAAGGCAGACTTGAATCTCTCTGCTAGAATAAGTGCATTAATAACTGTGATGGATCCATTGCTCTTGATTTTGTCCCGAATTTCTAAAAGTTCAATTTTTTTTTTTGACGTGATCTATAATTTTAGTTAACGTGTGTGTGCGCGCCCGTGCATGCACGCCCCAGTTCAAATTCTGGACCGGCTAATTTTGTGCCATTTATTTTTTCTACTGAATGGATGCACAGAAGCAATGGTGTGTTATACTACTCAGAGAGTTGCTAACTTGAGATTTGTAGCACTGCATTAAACATATATGATAACCATTTACAATAATAAGAGTTTCTGCTGCTCCCATACATTTTCATCAAGGGGAGTTTGTAGAGGAAACACTTACACAGGCCTCTCTACCAATGCACCATACACGTGCTCGGCTTGGTGTTGCAGTCACAGGGCTATCTTTAGCTACATTATATGAAAATTCTAAATCGATGCTACCCAAAATAGAATCAGAATGCCGGGGAACCCCGCCGTTGCCATCAATGAATGAGTAACTGTTTGAGTTGCTGCTGATATTAGTCCCGGGAAAGTAACACGATTCTGTACATGAGTCGGGATTGTGCAGAGCATCTTCTTGCAAAACATCTCCTACTCTGGACAGTATGCTGAATGCCAAGTTTCCAAGTACGCGTGAATATGCTTCCAGAATTGAATGACCAATATCCTGTAAAGTAAAGGAAGGTGATCACCAAAATTTACATCCCACTTTTCCAAGTATCTGACCGACTCTGCTGGTCCAAATCGAAAGTTTATGCCCCGGATATAGGGATTTAAACAGGTTTATCAACGTTCATATGGTAAATGTCGGTTTTCAAATCGAAGCAGTTTGTGTACGGAAACTCCACAAAATAAATATCAAGAAGCTTATATATAGTTTGAACTTTGAAGCAATAGGCAGATAAACTCATGCTTTTCTTGGAATTGAACGGATATACTTATGAAGCTTACCTTGCCGTATTGGATTTTTGTAACATCTAGAAAAGTTTGGGGAAGGTTGGGGTATTTGGTCTTCAGCTTCTGTATAAGTACTTCGGCTCGGTCCAATAGCGACTCTATTTTATCAATCTCAGATAAAGGGTCCTTAACGAAGGACCATGATCTTCGAGCAGGAGATCTACTGCTCGCTTGTTCTGTGATTCTTTCTTTCCAAGAGAATATAGCAGCTTCCAGCCTGTTAATGACCTCAAGGACATTGTGCTCGGATTTTAGATAGAGTGTATTGAGCATTTCCTCATATGAGTTTGTTTCAGCAGTCAAGACCTTGTATAGTTCCTCACTAAGGCTTGCTTTTCCAGACTAAATACATCGAACGAAATATAATTAATTATCAATGATGTATTGAACATTTAGACATAAAATCATCAAGCATGTGATGAAGTTATAAGGATTTGGTTTTAAATTGTCTATGTAATCGATGATTAAGAATGCTATGAAACAAAAAAAAGGCTGTATTACCTTAGGAAGTGCCTCCCTGATAATGGTTGGCACAGGCATTTCAAGCAGCACACTTTCGTTGATAGATCTGGCAGCCTTGAATACTTGATGCACTATCCTACCATGACTAAGCAATTTCCTCTTAGCTGTATCAGAGAGCCCAGTAGCTGGTACTTGGGGTGTTGGAAACCACCATCTCTTGCTCTGACGTGCCATTTTGTTCCTCCCTTCTGCCCGGCTACTTCCTTCTGCATACCAAAACTCAGTATCGGCCATTGCCTCAAGTGTGTCCTGATAAATTGAAGATTAATAAGGCGAACAAAAGTTATTTGTTAAAGTGGAAAGTAAAAAGAACAAAGCACAGTTTCCATGGATTTTGGCAATGAAGAGACCACATACGATAAGCATGGAGTCCAACTTTTTAAGTGCTGGAAGATTCATATGTATGTCTGCACGGGCTTTCGGGGTCATAATCTGCAGCGTTAAGAATCAGACACCAATCTTATTACTCTGAATTACGTTTGTATAGTCAATACAAACCCAATTTAACTGAAACGTACCTCTAATGTTCTACCATTTGCACCATTTTGCTTGGCAGGAACCAGCTCAACCATATAGTTCGTAGGCGTAAGAAACCAGTCCATTTCTCGTTGCCATTTGCTTTTGCTCTCTTCGGGTAGTGGTTCCAGTTTCCACAGCTCTCCAAAAACCGTTGCTGCAGGTGCATTTTTATATTGATATCAGTGTAATGAATGCAATGTCTAACAGTTACAAAAATAGTTTATGCTACTAGTTCCGAATCTTCTGATACAATCATACGAATAGTTGGCTGCTCATGAATAATGCCAATCTTACTGGCTACATGGTGTAGGCAATATGGTAACGTAATGTGCCATAGTGAGAAGCAAATTCAAAGCAAACCTGCCAGGTTTGTAATGGCATTTGACAGTGCAAGCGCAGTGCTGAGGCTCTTGTTCCCTCCGGTGACATCTTCACCCAATAACAGCTTTGCAAATTTTTCTTTCATTGCCTCAACGTCTGAGTTCTTAAGCGGATAATCAGGTCTTTGGTTAAGATAGAAATGCTGGTGTCTGTCCATGTGATCCCATTCATCAAGACTTTGTTCATCCTTGTTCACCGTCATCCATTTTGACGAGAATGATCCACAAGCATCCTTTCCTGAAGAACAGGTTGACGCATCATCGTCCAGTGAGTCAGTTATAAAGCCATCTCCTCTACTTGTTCTGCTTTCATTTTCAAAAGATTGACGGCTGAGAATGCAATTTTCAAGTCCATTGTATGTCATTATCCCTGAAACGCGCAAGTTTAGTCTCATCATTTATACTTTTAGACAGATATCAGATGAATCATCCATATAAAGTTTAATCCTTGCAGCCAGGCAGCAATGTAATTGGACTGTTACCAAACTGTCACAAACAACTTCAAGTAAAAACACACAAGATAATTCACACACTGTGTCGAGGAAAAGACATAGTCAGTCAAATCTGTCCTTCTATATTATTGGCTCTAAACACTATAGTGACGGTGAACCCGTTCTGCCTGAGTCCTCTTTAGCAGGAGCGAGATGCGAGCACTAAAAACAAGCAGTGGCAAAGTGTTACTGTTTGGTGTCTGTTTCTAATTTACATTAGAATGTACTCTTCCCATGATCATTACTCATTTTTTCCCTACTAAAGTTACAGATTTTTAATTTAAAGCAGAAGCTTCCTCACTCGGTACAAATTGGATCAACCAATAAGGAACTTTTCCAAGGGAAAAACTGTTTTTTCGTTCAATTTAAAAATCGAACAATTATTATTGGCACGTCAAAAAACTCATCCAACGTTGCCAATTACATCGTGCGGTGGTTAAGATTTGAATATGATATGAAACACATGCCTAAAGCATACATGCAAAAATTAGAAGGAAATCATTGAACTTTTTAAATTGAAAAGTCCTGCAGACAAAGACAACGACTTCATTGCGCTCCACCGCCCACTTACTTCATTGTCTCATTTAGTGAAGTGTTTCCACTTAAAATGACGCTTCCATACAACGTTCTAAACCAAATAATGAGACGTCGGACTCAAGGACAAATGCTTTAAATTTTTAATCAGCTGAGCTACAAGTCACTTGTTTTTTTTTTTTACAAGTACATTGAAATTCTTAATAAAAATGCAAATGTTATCTAGGAAAAGCACTTTGAGATGCTTTTAACATTTTATACCAAACATGACCAGAAACATTTTAGACAATTTAAAAACGATTTTAACTATTTTAAAAACAATTTCATACAGACTATGATAAATCAGTCACTTTATTTGGTATATCCCCCTTTTTGCAAATTCAAGAAATATAATTTTTTAAACAAACAAACAAAGAAGGAAGATTCTTACTCTCCGTGCTAAAACAAAGCGGAAGGGTTCAAATTATGAGATGGAAACCCATGTGGTCTGCACGTAAAAAGGTGCGTAGACCCACAAGTCCGGCCCACTTACAATACCAATTGCCTTACAAATTCGGGCAATTTATTACCTAACTTTTATCTTTTATGCCAACCAATCATCCTACAATTCGATTTCGTTGATCTAGTGAAATTGCATTTGGTATTCTCCGGCAAAAATCACAAACATGAACCAAGTTCATTGTTACCGTGACATCTTAATCTAATAACACAATTTTATTTTTAAGTTTCTATATACGTAACATTATATTATTAATTGAGACGTAACTAATAACGTAATAGTAAATCAGTTCTCTTCTCTTGAACATAGCATTGAATCTTCCTATGGTACCATAAATTCTCTAGTCAGAATTTATAAATGCAGACAGCAGAGAATGCATGGTAATCAAAATACACATCGGGCCCCCCCTCTCCCCTAGATTCAAACCTGCCATACAATATAGGGAAGAAAAACAAGTCCGAATTTGCATTTCCCGTCCCCTAAAAAGTACAATAAAATAAGAGTAGCGTTATTCACACTCATGTTTATCTCTCATACACTTTTCTGAATTTCAATTGTCGGATCAAATAAATTATAAAAGATAAATGGACAAAAAATGGCAAAGTGCATACGAGGTAAAAATGAGTGTGTAAATAACACTACTCTAAAATGAGTGAGGATCCTCTTCGGATTCTCTTTGTGATGATCCTAGGGATCCTTACATGACATTGTGCGACTGACCTTCACTAGGTACTATTCGTGTTTAATTTTAAATAAATAATTTAAAATAATTTATGACCACACGATGTATGATAAACAGATAAAATATGATAAAATATATGATCCAAATCCCTCTAAAATAAAAGCTCTAGAGTGACTCTGCAGCCTGCACCAACGTGGTAGGTCGTAGGTACATTTGATATGAGGAAGAGGATCCCTTCCAGATCCTCTTCGTACGAATTCTGGAGATTCTCGAATTCTGTGAGTCCATCGTTCATCGTACGATTAGTTTTTATCAAGTATTATTTATGTTTAATATTAAATACATATATTTATAATAATTTCTGACCGTACGATAAACGATGAACACACAAGATTTGAGAATCCCAAAATCCCCACAAAAGATATCCGGAGGGGATCCTCTTCCTTGATATGAAACCTGAAAACCCGAAAGTGGCCAAAATTGCGCAACTTGTTTGTCATATTCCACCTACTGAAGGTGACCATTCAACTTAAAGCACCGAAAATTTTAAATAAATTGAAACTAAAATAAATTAAAATATCGCTTTTGTCACCTTTCTTCGCTAATCAATTACCGTTGCGACCACTTAACAAATTTGGTTGACAAACATGATTTATGTGCCACTAATGTAGCGACTTGTCGAGCATTTGACAAACTCGCACCGTCCATTTAAAGTGAGATTTGTGCCCTGAACACACCGGCGATCCAACCCGTAAGAGAGAAGAAGAAGAAAGGTTTGAAAAGTACTTACTCTCTTGGTCGTCAAAGTCGATGCTAATCTCCCGGTCGCGGGTGCAACAAGCAAGTCCTCGCCTCATCCTTGTTAATCTGTCTCCCTTCTGATCTTTTTGCTGTTGGGGTAACCTAAGGAACGATCAAGATTAAGAATACGTTTTAGAGTCCATTAAATTGTAAAATTAAAATAATAAAAAATGCACTATCTTAAAGGGAAAATATTAATGATTGCCTTAGGGTCAATCTCGCTTACCTAACATGCTTATATAGGACTAAGTGTATATTTGAATCACTTATTTAACAATTAAACACACACGCAAAGCTATCTTAAGCAGTAGCATCGTAGAGACCATATTAAATATACAGATAAATACAAAAATAAAAATAAAAATAAAAACCCCTTGTGCCTGCAACCCATGTGCAAAAACACCATAAGTCCACACTCAACGTCTACTAAGCTAATTAGGTAATGACACGTTGTAAAAGTCAAGGCAGTGTGAAATTTTCTCTCTTCCCTTTTCACACTCGCATTCTTCTCTTATATAATTTTACTATACACATGTATTTATTTTTTTCAATATGATATTCTAGGCGGTGTTGTTTTCAAAAAAAAAAATTTCTACAAAAAATGTTTAAAGGCAAGGAAAAACGTTTGAGTGAGTATCCATGTCTTTGACTGTTAGTTCCACAAGTGTAATTATCTTCTCTGGTGATTCAAACGAAGCTTTGTTTTTGTGGGCGTTTACTAAACAGCCCTTTCCGGGAACTTCAAAAGCACTTTAGTACCAAAAAGGAAAGACCTTCACAAAGGAAGTGCTTATTGAGATGACTGCCAAATCTTAAAAAGAAGCAGGAGGTGCTTTTGGAAAACGTCACTTTTCCACAGAACCCGTGTAATATTTTATCGACTGATTGAAAAGCATAAGTTAGAATATTTAGGGTCAGTCTGTTAGATCCCTGCATTTAAACAGAAATTACCAAATAAATAATCCCAAAACTGTTGGACAAAGCTTCAACCTTTATCAATAATTCTTGATTATAATTTGTTAAGAAAGCACTTAAAAGCTTAAACAAATCACATTTTGCGTACCTTTTAATTTGCAAGTGCGAATCAATCTTCAAGAACATATCAATACCTCTTCCAGCTCAGCAGCTGCCATTGCTGCAATCAACTGGAGCTATTATGCTTGAGAGAGAGAGAGAGAGAGAGAGAGAGAGAGAGAAATGGGATTAGGAGGAAGAGAGAATGTATGAAGCGTGTGTGTGTGTGTGTTTGTGGTGCGGCATTTAATGGAGGGGATTTATATTTAGAGAGAGAGAGAGAGAGAGAGAGAGAGAGAGAGCAGAAGAAGGACATGGATATCAAGGAGCTGCTTTGAGAGGCTCCTCTTCCTCCTCTCCATCTGAACCGTTCACTACATAACCAGTGGGACCCGCAATCATGTTTTGACGGTAGTCATTTGTATGGGGTAATTCGGTGAAGGTCCCACTTGACTTGATGCGAGCGGGTCCTACTCCTGCGGGAAATTAGTGATGAGATCTTAGTGAGCAGCGCCGATTTGTAATTTCAAAATCGCCCGTCGGATCCATAAATTACGATTATTTTTCTCTCTTTCTAAATCGAAGAGAATCTTATTTCAAATAGGCATCACTTTTATTTGTAGTTCAAGTAGTTATAGACGCTTGTTTTCTACACACAAGTAATATGTTTGAATCTTACCTCTTTTTAGTTTTTGACAATCTAATTTTTATGTCGATAGGTCCTAGTTTTTCTTCATTACATTAAATTTCAAGATTTTTTCAGCTTTTCCAATTTTTGTGAAACTACCATATGTACTAAATTTTATTTATAATTTAATCACCAAAATTTAACGTATCATTACAACTTAACACCGTCATCCAGTCTCATTTACCTTTCTGTCAAATATAATGGCACATGATAATTTTGAATGTTTGACTGCCTAGTCATGAGTTGACAAAATTTATAAAGTCTTACACAAAGAAAGATTTTTTGGTTGATTATTTGAATCGAACCGAAAGGTGTAAGAATTGGACGGAGATGCTAATATTCGTGTTAAATATTTCTAAAGGATTTGAAATGCTTGTTTTCCTAATTTGTAGGTGGAAGAAATTGCAGAGTGCATTAAATAAAACACATTCATGTTAATGCCATCTATCTACCCACCACTCTCTAGTCTCTCTTATCCTGCCCATATGCATAAACAGTATCTCTCAGTAAATATCTCTCGTCCAATACTTCATTTGCCCGACAAGTATTACAGTTCCGTAATATTCTTCTTCTCTTATAGAATAAAAGGTTTTATGTTCAAATCAAATAGATGATGAGAACCTATAATATTTGTGATAAGTTCGATACTTAGTTAGTGGCTAACTCATTGTGTGACCTAACACCATTCATACACTTTCCAAAATGAAAATTAAACCAAGGCATGAATGTAAAATTTATGAAGTGGTTGAAAATGTTTATAAATGTTATCGAGGTCTCTCCTCTTACCAAATCCTAAATCTTCAAACTTCATAGTCGTCGGTTCCTTGCGCCGACTTGGGACTGGTGGCAATCCCTCTCCCCATTTTCCTAGCCTCCCTTCTTTATCTTCTTATGGATTGTTGCTTATCTATTCTTCGTCTTAGTGTTTTTGTCAATACCTCCTCGGTAAGGTTTTTTGTGAGTCTTTCTTCGTAAATATTGTAATTTTGTGCTGGTGTGTTGTCGGCTTCTTTTGGGTATATTTTGTTGGAATTGGTATGGTGTTGGGCACAAAATTCATGTTGGTACCAACACCAGTTGGTTTCGTTGTCAGTTCTCTTCATAGTCGGTGTTGCTATTTGTCAAAGAGTGTCATCATGTTCCTCATAGGCAAGGCTTTGTAAGTAGAAGTTCTCAAATGCTAATTTACAAAGCGCTTGGCCTTTTTATCAGGAATGGAGTTTCTCGGGCTTTAGAGTGTCATTTCAATCCTCTGAATTTGGATCTGGATGATTTGAAGACTTAGATGTGTTCCTTTACTTATTCTCGGGCATGATTTCGAAACTTTAGATTGATGACTTCTTAAATGTTATCTCGAATGATCTATTTAATATTTGTATCAATTATTAATATTATAATAAAACTACTATCGTTGCGTCTCAAAATAACGTTTGTGTGTTTGGGTTACAACTCCGGCATGTTCTTTGGTTTTGTTGTGTTTTTGGGTTACAACTCCGGGATGCTCAAAACCAAAACTGCAAACGTTTGTGTGTGCACGCCTACTTCACCATAGTAGAAAAATAGTAGCCACGAAAGGCGCCGGTGGGAAGGGGCTTTGTCCAATTCTCTCTTGTCACGTATGGAGCTCCCAATGCTCTTTCAAGTTTCATCCCATCATTGTTCCTTGGCTTTGTTTTTTCTCAAAAAAACACTTGGCTAGTAAAGAATCATTACAAATCTCCACTCGTGTAATCGATTTAGAGAGCTCCGTGTCTATAATCGAGACTAGTCATGTTATAAACGACTCCATAAAGATCATATTTGTATAAAATTAATAAAAACGAAGGTCGCTTGGTTAATCAACTATAACAAATAGATAAACAATGCAAAATACTGCAGCTGATTAACTAAACGACCTTAGTTTTTTCTATTGTTTTTTTTAATTTACAAAGAAGATCCTTACAGAGTGATTAATAACACAACCAATCCTATAACACGAAATTTTATAATCAACCATAAAAAAAAATTAAATAAGAATTCTTACTTATCCTTTGATACCAAAGTACTACTCTTTTTTATCTTGTTGCGTATTGGGTGTAAATAGAGGTGTATGCTTCTAATTTGTCTCAATTTTCAATCCTTGTGCTTGTCTTTGCCTTTTACCTTTTGCATCGCAGTTCCAACAACAGTCACATTCTTATTCTTATCTGCCGCACAAATACAAGTGCTCGGAAAAATCCAATGCCTTCCTCCACCACTACCGTCTTTGCATTTTTTTTATCTTATTAATCTCATATTTCTCTACACATTTGAGTAGTATTTAAAAAGAATGTGCGGCACACACAACTTCCTTGTTTTGGTGCGTCTATGTTGGGATATGATAGTTTAACTTATCCTTGTCAGACAATCACTCCGGCGCATAGTTATTTTTTTCACCGATCTCAGATCTAGAACGTGATATGGCCTCTTATGAGTTACCCTTTACCAAAAAAGTTTGTTTCTTCCCTTCTTGTTCTTTTATTTTTATGTTTTGATTTTGACAATTCTCTAATACACAGTCTAAACACGAAAATAGATATTCAAATTTGAATGTAAAAAAAGAAACACAATTCTCTAACTTAGCTAAGCCCAGTTTTGTAAAAATCTGTTCCTTACAGTTGCTTTATGCTCATAGTTCGAATTAGTTGAGTGAGCCAATTGGATATTAGTACTTGCCAACGAAAAGAAGAAAAATTATGGATTACAACTTGCATGCCGTCCAAAATATTAGTAAATAAGTTGTTAGATTTGTATTAATACATTCTGAGTTCAAAAATCTCCGTCTGCTAAATTATTTTAATAATTTCACTCTTTTCTTAATAATAATAGAATTTTTTTTTTAATGTCTTTGCATATACAAGAACATTCTAAAAATGTAGCAAATGAATAGTTCAATTGGTAAAAAACACTCTTAAAATCCGATGTCCCCAATTCAACCCTCCGCAATATTGTTTGCTAAAAGAAGATAAAATAACGTTAAAAAATGAAAGTAGATTGATGAACGGGCAATGAACTTTTGAATGCCAACTAAATACCAGCTCCTTCATAATATTTGCAATTTACAAGCCCTACTCAAAATAGTGGCAACATAGATCCAAATACTAATGACATAACTATGTTACACGAGTTGAATAACGTAGTGAATTGAGCATGGAACTGTGGATTTTAAACAAAAAACACTCCAACCTCACTACCGAGCAACGAACGAGTTGAATGTGAGCACGGAGTACAAAATACCACATTCCATCGGTCAATATGTAGCAAAAAGTAGGATAATACTTCTTATGGTACAGATCTAGCAGCATACACAGCTCAACAGAACCATTCTACCAGTTAAGGAAGCTGTTTCAATGCTTGATTTCATCCCTCGATGACGGGTGAGGAACCTCTTTTACCTTTCATGGTCTTGGCTTTCTTCCGCCCTCGCTTCTGACCTTTTTTACCTTTCGGTGATGGACCAGTAGTTTTCTTGGACCTGGAAATCAAACCATTAAGAACGCATTGTCTCAACAGAACTCAAAGGTACTTGAATAGACAAAAATGAACTTAACTCAATGTTCCAGCTGCTAGTATTACCACAGTAAATAAACTAATTACAATCTAATATTTGTAGATAAGCTTTTCCCAATTTCTTTGTGACAATGTGTCCTCCAAATGAAATGTTAAAGTTCAGAGGATATGCAGAGTAGAGAAACAACTTTCAAATAACTTAATTGCTTATATGATCTGCACAATAGGGAAAATATTTCATAAATTTCCAGTAACAGAACTTTATCATGTGCTTAATTTGTCTCGATCTGCATTTTGCAAGCAGCGCAATATAATATACACGCAAGGACTACTGTAACAAGGAAACCTTGCTCAGTAATCGTCGGATTTTGAAATGATATTCAACTCTTGAAAAAGTAATTTTTCACTTTCAAATGATGGAAATCGGGATTCCATCTTACTACCTTACTGAGTTCAATGTGTTTATAAGTGTGTTTGCATGCGTGTGCATTCATACTCACTGATGAGTAGGATGTGTATGTGTGTGTGTGTGTTGAAGGTGGTTAAATCAAGAAACAAAGTTTTTCGTTCAAAATAGTTGATCCTAAGATCAAGAAACCAAACTGTAATTTGTCAAATGTTACTCATACATGCAACCAATCTAATGGAAATATGATCAGCAAGTTCATTGATCTGGATATTAAGGAATAGAAAGGAACGGCACAGTTCCAATCATGCATTGGCCTTTTAGACAAGTAGAGCCTGACCAGCATGCTGATCGAAAGGCATTGCATATGTATGCAAATCAACTAACCTCGCATTCGGATCCAAAGCATCCTCAACAGCATGAACAATCATTTTCTTGACCTGTTTTAGGAGCAGAATAGGAAGAGCAGAATAGTAAGTCCTTTGTAACAAAATGTTTCGCATATATGATACTCATGCATATCACAATATCCTAGTAGCACTCAAAACAAAAACAAACAAACAAATTCAACATGGCATCCAAACAAAACCTTAAATTAACACCAAAATTGCCCAACTAAATAAATAGAAAATTTCACGTTTAGGCATAGTTTTGTACATTCATATACACCCACCACCAACTTAGGCTTCTAAATAATATTCAAAATAAAAAAACATCAATATAGCATCCAAACAAAATCTTATATTAACATTTAACACCAAAATCTCTCAGGTAAATGAATAGATAAGTGCATAGTGTCAAGGAAGCTAATTTTAGTCGTAAATCTGAGCATATGAATAGAAAAGTCATAGTGTAAAGGAAGCTAATTTTACTTGTATTTCTGAGCATTCGTATCATCCCACCAAATCACCAAAGAAACACACAACTCAAATTAGAATGATATATCAGTTGGTCTGGTTAATAAAATCTACACAGTCCAACATTCATAACAACATGCCAATGTAGCAACAAAGAAAGCCTTTTTTACGACAAACAAGACTACATACCTCCAACTTGTCCTCTTTGGCCCTATGATTTGGTGGAAGATTTCGGAATTCTTCTGTCATCTGGAAGCACTCACTAACATTTTCAGGTGAAACGAAGTCCAATGCAACTTTGATGCATGACTGAAGAAATAAAAGGGTGACTTGTAAGATTTATTTGCACTGGATGTATGTAAACTAGTCCATCATACAAACCAATTTCATATTTCACAAACAGAGAAAGAAGAGTTTCACATTGACGATAAAATATTTCCTATCACAATGTGTGTTAGTGAATAATTAGTAAGACTCATGTAAGCAAGTCTATTGAAAAATACAAGACAGCAATTTTCAACAGAAGGCTTAAGAAAGAGAAGCCATTATATAAAAATTGGGAAGTAAAATAATCAATAGCTCTTAATTTATGATCTAAGTCAATTAATCATGATAGAGCCAGAGTCAGCACCTTTCTTGACATTCCACATAGTCCATATATGCATGAAATACAAGGTGAAATTTCACATACGCGTCACATATCATTGCCAGTATTTAGTCCACCATCACATAGCCATAAAATGGATGTGTACAATTGCATCAAAGAAGGATATATTGATGGCATAAACAAAGATCCCAAGAGAAGTAATGTGTCTAAAATCCCAAACGTAAAAAAAATCTAAACAATCTAATATTTCATAGCATCAACAGAAATAATCAAAACAGTATAATAAACAAAACAAACAGATAGAGCATCAACTAGTAGAGAGCGGACAGCCTGAATATACAATTTATGTTTGTAATACAAGTTACCTTCAAGTTTCTGACTTGATGAGGACAGCCTGCAGGAATAAAGACAGCGTCCCCAAGTTTTTGGACAAACGTCCACGGTTCAATTCCTAGCAGAGAGCATTTAAACATATTATACAAAACTTGAATACAAAAACACAACAGATTTATAATAAGATCACTTGCAGAAAGAAAAATTCAAGTGTGGGAGAGAAAAAAAGGAGTGCATGCCTGCATGGAGAGTAATATTACTTAATTGGCCTTAACACTCAATTTCACTATTCAACTTATTAAAGTTGAAAGCGTACAAGAGTAGGTTTACCCTCTTTGGTTCACAGAGAGGGTTACCTTAGCATAGATAAGTATATTGTGAACTAACCGTATTCTTCCTTGAGCTTCTTTTTATGCTCCACGGTCAGATAAAAGGTTTGATCATGTATGGGATGAATAACCTACACCACCAAAAATACAATAAAAGCCGTAGAACCCAAAGAGAAAAGGTTTGAAAGGCTAAAGATTATAAAAAGATAGAGAAAAATAAATAAACACTATTTGTCTGTGATTTACCTAAAAACACTTAACTTAAAGACAAAACGCCCTGTGAATTGTGGGCATACAAAAGACTGCAACATAATGTCATAATTGATAATTTGAAACAAAAATATTGATTATGTAAATGCCCAAACCATTATTATCTCAGTTTTTTCTCCAAGAGATAAAAGAATTTCTTGATCAATAACTGTTGCTAAGCAATTTACCTGCTGCAATGGACAACAATGTGTATGCCTGAATTCCTTAAAGTGCTTTCTGAGATATTCCTGCAGCTTAAGAACATCCTGTCTCCGGAAAATGTCCCACAAAGCACCTCCCTCAGCTTCAATTGACCCTTCCAACTTATTCACACTGTTTTGCAAATGCACACAATTTTCACCACTTTCATCATGAACTATTTTTTCATCCACACTCTCAGACGCCTTTGAAATATCTCCATCATGCCAAACAGTTGGTTCATCCGACTCCTGAACTGATGTACCACTATCGGGATTTTTTCTCTCCACACAGTCAACCTGAGTCTGACAATTCCCAAAAAGCTCCCTTTGGTCTTGCTCAAAATGTTTTTTCTTCAACTCTTCTATAGTGGCAAGTTGCTTAGGATTAAGAGTCACTTCAGTAGTATGTGTCAAAACATTGACCTGGAACAGATTATTAGTGGGAAAAATATGATTAAAACTATAAGGTAAACAAAAGTTAAAGCCATGAGTCCGCTAAAAGTTGGATCCAAAATATTCAACAATGACTCAAACAAGAAAAAGAAAAGCAATAAAGTATCAAAGATCAAAAAATTGAACTATGAAAAACAAATGAAGCACAGTAGTAGAATCCAAGATAAGAAAACGTACAGCATCTGACATATCACAATGAAGCTTCGTAACAGAATCTCCACGTCCAAGCTCCTGTGCAACACCATAAGCTATATATGTCTTAGGCCCCATGTCTGGCTTTACATATTTATCAGGCAATTTGGTAGCAATGTTCAAATAACCGTTTCTAGGATGAGTATATTCCTTGAATGGCAAACAATTTATAAACTCGGCACCATGACGAGGAAGGCGCTTCTCAAATAAAGTAGACGGAGGCCAATCTTTCAGTTTCAGAATCTGAGGCCACTTTTTCCAGTCAAACCGACCTTGCGAATACCCAGTAAAAAATTGGTGTATATTGATATCGGCCTGCATTCCATCACAAGTTATCAAACTCAAATCAATAATCATAAAACATTTCAGTTTTTTCAACACTGATGGCAATAATTGGTGGACAAAAGTGCATAAAACTAATGAGCAACAAACAATGTAAAAATATTTTGGTTCTTAAAAGAAACAGTTTGAGAGGGCTCAAGTGCAAATGGTATTAACAAATATCTTAAAGCAACTGGATTAAACTATGAATAAACCAGTGCAATGAATATCCCCCTTAACATCGATCTAAGGAAGGCTTGTGATTCTAACAACTTGCCGAAACAGGGTTTTTACCTTCAAAATATATACTGTATTTCTCCACAGCTAAATTAACAAATTCCTCTGTTTAAAATGCAATGGAGGAAGAAAATTCACTCAACTCCTATGTTTGATGACACTTGAAACTCAATAAAGAATATGGCTTCCAATTCAAGGTCAACTTTACCAGATGGTAATTAGTAGAATCAATACATATAAAAAGTAACAGCACATCAGGCACCGTTTTAAGAACTGATTAAGAAGATCTGAATGGAAATTTTTCTGAAGAATAACTAAAGGAACACATTTAGATCCCTGCCTAATCATTTAGTTAATTAGCATTTTCATTTAGGGAAGACACCATTTTTTAATCTCTATTTCTCACAATTTCAGATGATATTTATTTCATACACGGGTTTGTTTTGTTGGGTAGATAAGTTTATAAATGAGTTGTTTTACATCAAACAGAGAACATTAAATTCAGTTGAGAAGAGAACAAGATTTTCTGAGACCATGCTAGAATGGTGTTCATAATTTTCAAACCATCTGACCAATTCTATTTCCTGTTCAGCATGTATAAGTAACGGAAAACACTTGAAAGTTGAAACTCATGAACCATAGGAAACGCAAAATGTATTCTAAGAATTGAGGTAGATTTAGACCCTTGACCAGTAAGATGTTTATCCACTATCCTTGCTGTGCAGGCAAGAAAGAAGTAATGAAAAAATCTCCATAAAATTTATACTTTTAAAGTCAGAGAACAACTAACCTCACACCAATCCAAGCAGTCAATAGTCTTGACATCCAAATGTTGACCATGCTTTATATGTTGCATTTGACGACAAGCCCGCCACATGACAAATGGCTCCCAGCTTAAGCCTAGTGTAGTTTCGAGCACATTGCTCACAATTACAGGCTCACCCTTATCCCAATGGCACTGGAAATGCTTCAGATCCTCATGCTGGATATCTACAGCCCTTGGACAGTACAAGTAGTTATCATCCGAAGCATCTCTAGAAGCCGCTTTCCTTATTTTAGTGCTTGAGTTAACATCATCAACAGATTTGAGACATGAACAAATCCATGCAGAAGATTCACTTGCATTCATAAGTTTGTAAGTTTCATCAACCTCTTCTGCTTTCTTTACCAACTCCATGAGGTGATTTTCGGGAAACAAGCATCTCAATTCTAATATACCATCACCACAACCACCCATGTCCTTCGGAGGACAAGGAATACTTCCATTGTCATTTGGTTTCCACTCAAATGTTGATCTAACAGAAGACTTGGGGCTAGCTTCTGAAGGCAGTTTCACTTTTCCCTCTTCCCCATGCAAATAGTCTAGGCCTCGACTCACATATTCCATAATCACTTCTTCCCCACCTCCCTGCAAGCGTCCATCTCGAATCTCCCCGCAACAGATAAGGCAGAGGTCATATGAACATCCAGGACAGCTTCTGTGAAAGTCAAAGATAGAAGTTTTGCAGTTGTTGCTGACAAAGAAAAAATAAACAACAACGTTACGATCAAATGAGCAAAGAAACAACAGAATATATGCAACATGGTAATATTTTCCTGGTAAAGGTTCTACCAAAACACACGCTCATCAGGATCTACATCTGACTTTTCTGTCTTTAGCTCCAAAGGGGATATCCCTGTCCCAAAGAACATCCAAGATCAAATTAAAACAATAACAATAGATCCATTAATATTGTGTGGAAGGTCTCAGATGGGATGAATGAGACAGTGATTACTTCTAATCTCAAGCATCAATGAAAACAATCCCAACCAAGAACAGCAATAACATCCAATATCCCTGATTTCATAGACGATTGCAAATTATTGAGAGTAATAAGTCTCTCTTTTGAGTGTGGCAATATTATCTGCAGAATACCTCTATTGCCCAATAAAAGATGCAACTTTTGAATTCATGTGAGCTCATCTTCTAACCAGCCCCGCCCCCATAAAAAATATATATATTAAAAAAAAGACACACACACACACACAACAGATTGTATTCATGTATGCACACATATTTTAACGACTACAATATAAGTTTAAACTGTTCGATTAAGTACACCTTAACTCAAAATCATAACAAAAGAAGGTTAGAAACAAGAGTTATTCCTCTAATGAATATCAGAAAGAAAATACCTTGTCTTGTAGCCTCAATCTCCATCTCTGTCACTTGTTCAGCATTAAGTCTTTTCAAAAATGGAAGCAAAGTATGGATCAAATACTTAGAGTGCTCAACTTTCTCCTCCTTGGTAACTTCAAATTCAGGGTAAACATCCTGCATTAAAAACCAAAACATTTTATAAAAACTTCACTTTTGTATGAAACAGATCAAGTGAAAAGCCAAAATTCAGGAGCTTTGCACAAGGAGAGGAAGCTGACCTTCTCAGACTGATAATCTAAGCGCAAGCATGCTTTGCAATTGCAATTTTTTTGGCATACTGGACAAGATTCAGCAATGGCATCCTCTGATGTGTAAGGGTACCTATACAATACAAAAAATACAATAAATAGTAAGAAAAAACTAATGCAAAGAGAAAGTTAGCATTTCAGTTCAAAATAATTAGAGATTTACAACTAGACATACCCATAAACCTCTAATTCCAGATCCAATCCAAATGCACACCAGGTTTCATCCATTAAAGTACAATTTTAAAACCCATGTTAACAGATCTCCATGTTTATTACAGAAAAAAAATATATATAACAGAAAGTTTATTCTGTAACTCGCCTTATATAATCACCAATCAACTAAGATGTAAACCATAACCCCTTTGTCCTTTAGAAATCAAATCAAACATCACTGACTGCATTCTACTCATACAAACTCCAAAAGGCGGTGACTAGTCCAACAAAACGAACTCAAACAACCCAGCATCTTTAGTGAATCAGAAGTAATACAAATATAGAGCAGATCAATGCATACCAGTTCTGTATGCAAGGAATACAAAATCGCTTCCTCTTACACTCTTTGCAGCGAACTACCCTGCCTTTGTCGTTCCTCTGACATTGATGGCACATCAACGACACCTCCTCAACAAACTGTTAAAATCCCAAAACAACAATTACATTATAAATCACAACAGTGACATCAAATGACATAAACATAGAATGTACAAATTTCTTACTTTCTTGGACTGCTTATTTACTTTTCTTTCTTCCTGGTTCGGAGGATCCTTGACACCCCTAAGCGAATAATCTGCTCTCTTGCTTCTTCGCAAACCTTCTTTCTCCATATCGGTGTCATCAGACTGCCCCACTTGTTCATCTTCTGCATCCTCCCTACCCCCATTATCACATTTTTTAGGGGCCCTATTTCCATTGTCTCCTCCGCCTTGCTCCGATTTCAACTCATCAACTACACCATTCCCTTCCAAACCAACAGTTCTTCGCTTTCCCTCTACAAGCCTCAACCTTTTCCGACCTCTCCCACCGCGCTTCTTCACAGAAGCACCGCCATTGTGTCTGCATTCATCCCCGCTTTCGTACTCATCCTTCTCCAAATACTCCACCCCCAAATTTCTGCTTCTCTTGCTTCGACGTTGTGCTCCATTCTGATTCAATTCAACTCCTTTAGCTTCTTCCCCGTGTGTTCCATTCTGATTTCCAAAAACCCCCTCCTCCTCCGCCTCCCCTTGCTCCTTGGCGGCAGAAGCACCTCCATCGCCGCCTTCCGCGGCCTTCACAGCCTCCAAATCAGTCTTCCTTTTCCTACCGCGCTTCTTCTCAGTCACAGCAGCAACCCCTTCCACTTCCCTTTTCAACCCTTCACTCTGATTCTCCAAACCCACCTCCTCCGCCTTTAAAGCACCATCCTTTTCGACGCTGGTGGTGGACCCATGATTTTCCGGCACCCTTCTAGGTCTTCCTCTCCCTCTGCCTCTCCCTCTTCCTCTTCCCCTCGCCATCACAGACACAAATCCTCAACTCTGTCTCTCTACTCTGGCTCTGGAAAGGAAAACAAAATGTGTGTTGTTTGCTTGTGGGAGAACTCAAAGAAACCTATTTATGGGAACCTTAAATGTCTCCCGGTTATTAAGGTGTTATGGGAGGGGAGAGAGAGAGTGGAAAGTACCGAAACGATGGGTCGATCAGTGCCCCAGTTTAAACTTCAAAACAAAACAGTGGCTGGGAGAGGAGAGAGAGAGTGAGGGCGGGGGAGTTTTGAAAATATGGCGCCACAGCTAAAATCTCACGAGGGATTTTTTTAACCTGTGATTTGAGTGCGGTAATTATTTCGGGAGGGAAGATGATATGGCCATGGAAACGCAGTCCAATGCCCTAACACTGTCGTCAAACCTAGTCACCGCCCTACGGGTACTGTAGTCCAGACCTAGGCAAGTACACTCTTGGAAAATAGAGCAAGACGTGAGTTTTCAATTTGCTTTTTATTTTTGGCCTAACTGTCAAAATTGTATCTGTTGTACTTGTAGCTATATGGTGAATTGAGTTTTCGTATTTTTGATTTGGCTAATTTAGTCTTCGTGTTTATCTATGTTAGTTAAATAAAGACATTTCACTCAATTTCTTTTTAAAACAATTATATGAGATATAATTACCTGTATCTTTACAAAAAAATAAAAACCAATGAGAAATAACAAATATAAGAGATAAAACTTTCAATTTGAAAAATTATTAAGGTTGTGACATAGAAAAAATAGGGGATAATGTTAGAGAGGAGGTCAGGTAGTTAGAGGAGAATAATTTTTCTTTTAATTTTTAACTTAGTTTTATTTTAAATATTTTTTACAGAAATTAAAGAAAATGTCCTTAATTGACTAACAGAGATAAAAACAATGACTAAATTGGCCAAATTGAAAACACAGGGACTAAATTGACCCAATGATTAAAACACATGGACCATTTTAACATTTAAGTCTTTATTTTTTTATATTTTGCTTCTTATATTCAATTTCCTCCAATGCCCTAAGGCCATCTCCAACCAAAGGCTGGTTAGATGGCTCATTTTAGCCCTCTGCCTTCCAAGAAATTAATATTTTAGGGAACAATGCAAGGCTATGTTTCTTATCATCTCCAACTGAGGGCCATAAGGCTCATTTTAACCATGTCACAAAAAATCATCTCCAATCGAGGGTCATAGGGCCAAACATAATTTATTATTTAAATTTAAAAACTACAACAACTGAAATTAAATGTAATATAATTAAATATTAAAATAAATTGTGAAAACACTTACTTCGTCATAGTAATTAGCGCTGCTTTCATATCTACTTGCGGCAGTTAAAAGTTGTATGTTAAATTAATTTTTTAATTTAAGTGTCCAATTACTAGTACAACTTAGTTTGAGATATTTACATGTATAAATGTACATTTACCATCTCTAATAGGAAGCTTATATTTGAGTCACCCATTATATTTGTCCCACATCGGGAGAGAATTGAGCAAGCAAAAGTTTGCATGAGTGGCACCCATTATATTTGTCCCACATCGGCTGTGAGAGAGGTTTGAACAATCAAACATGCTTATAAAAGCAACATCCCACATAGAATCAATCATCTTTTTAGGCCTTAATTAAATATACTTTTTAAATTTTTGGCCCAAAAAAGGGTATAAAATAAAATAAAATTCAAAAATAACAACTAACAGTTGAGATTTAATTTTTTTAGCCCGGCCCGAGGCCAGTTGGATGGCTCATTTAGGGCTCCCAGTTGGCCCTTTAGCCCTTTTTTGTCCAGTGGGGCTCACGAGCTCTTTGGTCTGGCCCTCAGTTGGAGACATTTTTAGGACTATTTTCAGCCGTCTAGACCCTTCGGTTGGAGATGGCTTGATTACATACAAATTATGTCATATTTCCTTTTAAAAAAATCATGTCATAAGTTATTCGGCAAGTTATTATTATTATTTTTTTAGAAGAGAATCGGCAAGTTATTTGTAGTTCAGCTTGTTAAAAATATTCGTCATTCATCGGTGATTTTGTGTTCAAACCTCACTTTTTGTAATTTAAATAGTTTTGTCGTAATAAATTTAATTACAAAAAAAATAACTTTTTCGTAATATTAGGAATATGTTGTGAAACTAAATTATAGAAGTGCGAGAGAGAGAGAGAGAGAGTACGAGAATAAATGAATACAAACTCAAAGGAGCTGTGACGATATAACTATTCAACACATAATTTTAGGATTTGTGACGCCTATGCCATCACAAACTATCTCATAATTAGCATTTGAGCTTGAGAATATGTGAGGAATCACATCATGCATACAAAAGTACAAGTGGCAAATTACAAATTCATCACACTTTAGGTGACGAGCCTTGTGACAATTGAAATTCGTCACAAATAACCATTATGTGACGAATTTTTAGTATTCTATGATGCTTTGTAAAATTTTTTTTCCAGCCATTGTATGTGTATCACATTCTTGAGTTATACTTAACTTAAAAATAAGAATCACTGTGATAACACTCAGATTTTTTGGCTCAATATAAAAATTTAATACTTGTATAATTAGTATTATACTCAATTTTGTAGTCTACCGAGAAAGGCCTTATAAACCACAAGATAAACATATTTGACCAATAGGCATGCAAAACTAAATAATAGCAAATGGAAAGAGACCATGTAAATATTCAATACACAATTCTTCTCTCACTATTCTAGATTAATTGAACCAAATTAAACACTTATTTTATTTTATTTTTACAAACAATAGCTTTTGTTAGATTAGTCACCAACAGGATTTGAACACACGCTGTCATACAAAGACTCAATTCTTTTCCACCACTATATTAAAAGACCACTTGCTACCAAATTAAACACTTTAAATTCTTTAGATTTCACTTGTCAGGAATTATGATTTTGAACTCAATTCTCAAAACTTGTAAATTCTTAACACTCACAATCTACAACTAATCAATCAATCAATAAAAGGTCCACTCAAGGACTCTCTAATGATCAACTCAATATAAGTGTCTAGAATTCAAATGATAGACTTGAAAGCGTATGTATCTCGTACCTTTGGTGATTACCCTAAAGGGTGTATTTATACTTATACTAATAAGAGAATAGTCCCGGTAAGGATAGTAATCTATGAATAACTGAAGAATCCTAGAGGGAACATAGGGAGAGATTTATTTTCTTCCTAGAATAATGATTGCACGAGACGCATGCTAATCTTATCATAACAGGGATTCTTAAGATATCCGAGGATGCATACCTAATCAAGGTTTGATTAGGTTTCCCTTTCTTGGATGACAAGCAAGTCTTCCTTGAAGAGACAAATCTCCCTTACTAATTTGGAGCCTATCAGAATGCTCTTCAGGTTGTCTTGTACACCACGTGTCAGGAAACTAAAAATTCATGGTCTCAAAGACATCAATTTGCATCCACATAAACGATACTTGGGCGTGTAATATTGTGATGATCTTGTTTACCTAGACTCGATCCCACGTCGGTGACCCAAAACCTTCAGCAACACAGCCATAAAAAATTCACTCAAATTCACTCCATGTAACGGGGTTGGGGTACAATTTGGTTGTGTTGTCTTCAGTTGAAATTAGGGTGTTGGACGTTTTGACATTTCAAAGTGAAGAAAGAGATGAGCCAAGGCAGATTAGATTTAGGTTAGACAAGGGTGAAGCGTGAAGGACATTGAATTTTTTTACCGTCATTTTTTTCCTTGTTCAGTTGAAATGGTTATGTTAGGAAAGGAAGAAGGGAGATGGGTGAAGACAATAGAAAAAAGGAGATGAGGGACAATCTAGCATATATATGTTAACTTATAATGCAAAGTTTTATGTTCGAATTACGAGAAAATGAAGTTCGAAAAGCATCAGTGACACGCCCCGACCCCGATGTCCTGTAGACATCGGGGCGGTCACGTGCTGGCCGACACCCGAAGGGTGACGAAAGCCATTTAGAAGGTATAAAAACGAGAATTAAGAATTTAGATTACACATTTAATAAGTGTTTCAGGAACGTGTTCAGAACATACATCTAATTTGAAATACTACAAGAAAGAATACAAAATTTAATACACAAGGAGTAGGTCCTACACCGAGAGGACTCGAAGATGCCAAATGCGGAAGTGCCTCGACGCCGGGATTGCATGCCTCGAACCTAAACCCTGAAGGGGGCGCAAAACAAAGGTGAGTGGACCAATTTGATATACGTATAAGAAAATAGTTATCAAGATACTAACCCCCAAGTTAGAAAACAAAACGTGATATATAGGTAAGTTCTCCTAAACCTACCATACAGTACAGTATCTCAATCACAACTCATAACCATACTCATATCTTATCGTACAATATCTCGATTCAGATCAACACGCCAGGTAATACCCAAATAACAGCTCATACGTATAGAGTCATAAACATATCAGAATAATCACTAGTGAATGTCCAGTATAACACTTCAGGCCCCATGCCAGCTCCCCGTCCCTGAGCATACAGTCAGAGGAAACCACACTTCAGGCCCAATGCCAGCTTCCCGTCCCTGTACTCGAAAGTCAGAGGTAACACACTCCAGGCCCTATGCCAGCACCATAACCGTCGCCCGGGATGGACCGGAACCCTATCCCTACATCCCGTAGCGGAAGTGGACCACTAGGTAGTATCAGATCAATGCCACATATATTTATTTAATCTCAACATTATATTTCAGCATTCAATACTCAAACATCGTAATACACTATTCTTTACTCAAGCATTTCATTCATATAGTTTCTTAAAATAACATAAGTATTTTAGAAGGGGTCCACTCACAGTACTTAGCCGTCCAACGCTGCACTGCTAGTGAATCTAGAACAATCCCACAAGTTGCCCCTAAGCACATAAAGGGTACAACTTAGTCAAACTCTATTTTAACGATTTAATTTGGGAAAACGGATTTCAAAAACGGGTCCAGGACGTCGAAATTAGCCTAGGAGGGGTCTCGAACGGAACCCGAAAAGGTCAACCCAAAAAGTCAACGTTGACCGTTGACCGGTCAAAGTCAACGGTCAACGGTCAAAGTCAAAGTCAACCGTTGACCGGGTCAACGGTCAACCGGGTCGGGTCAACGGGTCAGGGTCAACGGTCAACCCACGGGTCACTGGGTTGGATCCGGGTTTGGGCTAGGGTACTGGGTTAAAGGGTTTAGGGCTTGGGTCACTGACCCAAAAAGGGTCTTGGGTTTTAGGGTTAGCCCATAAGGGCTTTAGGGTTTAAGGGATACGGGCCTGGGGCCCTGATTCAAAGAACCCAAAAGGGTTTTGGGTTAAATAGGTCCGGGCTTAAAGCCCTTAATAAAACCGGCCCAAGGGCCCAAATTGAAGGAACCCAAGGGTTCCTTGGATCTCAGTTACACGGGCCAAAGGCCCAGATCCTTTTCGGCCCAAGGCCTTTTTAATTAAATAAAACCTAAATTAAAAACATAACGGGCTGGGGTTTTGGGCTAGGTCCTAATGGGCTTAAGGCCCATGAATTTCCTAACAAGGCCCGAAGGCCCTAAATCCTAATTAACTAACAAAAATAAATAAATAACTAATTAAAAGAACGGGTTGGGCTGAGCTGGTTACGGGCCTAAGGCCCGAGGGGGTTTTGGGTTTCGGGTTCTGGCCCAAAGGGCCTGGTGCACGCCGGAGCACGCAGAGACGAACGCCGGGCTTCCCAGCTCCGGCCGACGACAACACTAGATCTAGGGTCCGATCTATACATCAACAAAAAGAGCAGAGGAAGGGGAAGAGGTTTATACCCTTGGATTCGTCGAGAGACGACCGGAGACGGTCGGAAAGTTCCTTGAAGCTCCCGGGTTCGCCGGAGAATGGGTGTACACACCCCCGAGTCGATCTCGACCTAAAACTCACAGAAAAACTAAGAATCACTCCTAGATTCTCCATAAAACCACAAATCGACGCAGAGGGAGGGATGATCGAAGGCTTACCTCGTCGGATTTTCAAGGATTTCGCCGGGGGGGAAATTCTGGGTTCCCACTGCCCTTTCGTTGCAGCGCCGCGAGAGAGAGAGGGAGGAAGAGAGACAGGTGCAGGTGATGGTGTGCGTGCGTTCGTGATGGCGAGGTCGATCGAGAGGGATAGGGATAGTGAGGGTTACGGGAGAGGGGGGTGAGAGTGCAGAGAGAGAGAGAGGTTCGAGAGAGCGAGAGAGGACAGAGAGGAGAGGGACAGAAATGAGAGAGAGGGCTCGGGGACCAAACCGGGTGGGCCCATTGGGCTCACCATTTAAGAACAAAATTAATTTTAAATTAAAAAGGGTTTTAAGGACTAAATTGAAAGTTTACAAAAGTTTTAGGGATTGAATTGGTATAATTGAAAACGATTTGGGGGTAAATTTCTAGGATTAAATATAATTAAGGGGCGGGCGTGTCAATCAGGTTCTCACCCTAAAAATATAGCATCCCCCTATCCTATGTGAGAGATGCACATATCCTCTCATTTGCAAATAAAGTATCTTGATCGAATAAAACCAATGATCGGAACCGTTTAATTTATCAACCTTCATTTGAGGATCACCCTTACAAAAAATCAATAAATTTGGAGATTGTTTAATCATCTAAAAGCGTCAAATAAATAGACGATTTATCATAAATACGTTACTTGGTACATACACTGTCGATTTGTTCTATACATTTGAATGACTAATGATCTCCAATTAACATGATTTTATGTAAGAGTAATCTTCAAATGAAGATTAAGAAATTGAATAGTTTCGATTATGAAATTTTTACGATTAAGGTATGTTTTTCGCAAAGTGGAATGAGCTCACCCCCAAAAGAGAATACAAGTATTATCCTATTGAAAAAAAGGGGTAATTATTTCAGTAACTTCCAACCTCATTTCGAAAGTGAAAATCAACTTTTTATTTATTTATTAAAATGTCACATTATTAAAGGCTTGTTTGAAAAAGGTTTTTAAATTATTGAAAGCTTTTTTGAAGTAAATATTTTGGAGTTCAAAAGTACTTAAGAGTGCTTCATGCAAAAACATTTTAAGTGTTTTTTGAAATCAATCTTTAATAAAAATATAAGTTAATTTTAGAAATTAATTTAGAAGCAGTTCAAGTACAAACACATGGAAAAGGGGATCAAATCCTTTTCTTAGGGATCCTAGAGATTTTGCAATCCTGTCTGTTTATTGTATATCGTGTAAAACCCCACCCCTATTTTATTTAAAAAATTGTTTTTGAATCTTAATTGGTGAGCCCAAGGGGCCCACCCCTTAATCTTTGTCCCCCTCTACCTATGCTCTCTCTTCTCATCCCATTTTCCCATGCTCTCTTTCCCCATCTCATCTCTCTCTCTCGGACTCTTTCCCGATCGACACACACCCAGTCACCCTCACACCATATGATCCTCCTAGGCAAGAACTCGAACCCAGGATAGGTCCGTGGTGCACCAAAGTGGTGGAGACCACTGTTCTTTCCCTCTTTCGTCGAACTCTAGTGAGTTCCTTGTATCACCGACATAGGTAAGGCCTTTTTACCTTCGAACTTTCCTTCATTCCTTGTTGGATTGTTTACGAGTGTGTTTTAGGAACTTTTTGGAACATAAAACACCTCGGTGGAGTTTCTCCATGTTTTCCGACGAGGAATCCGTCCCTTTCGAGGCAATTTTCTGCCAAACCACAGCGAGTTGGCCGACATGCAAGGTATCAATCTCTTTATCTCGCTGAGAACCAATGTTCTAAAAAACGCCCTAGGCGCCTTGGAACCGAGGCGATTTTGTGCAGAACGGATGGAAAAATCAGGTTGGCTCTAGGCGGTCGCCTAGGCAGGCTAGGCGATGATAGGCGACTGGGTGGTTTTTTTTTTTTTTTTTTTTGAAATTTGTTTAAAGTCTAAGTTCTAATTACACCTTGAAATTTTGTTAATTTTATAAAAAAGGTGTGTTGTGTATCAACTTAAATTCCCGGGATGCTAAAGATAAGTATCTTACATTACTAAATTTCCTTATTTTCCATTTTATATTGTTTTAAATTGTGAACTTGTTATACATGTGTCATCCTACAATACTCTTCACTATGGTTATATAGCATATATGCTTAATGTGTTTTTAAATTTTGGATTTGTTTGATACTCTTTTTGCATTTTATCATTCTTTTATTATCTTATCCATGGATTTCATACAAGTATAAATTTTTGTAAGTGTCAATATGCACTTATTTACAAGATATACAAGAAAATTACATAAATCCGCATAGGCGCCGCCCAACCGCCTAGGCGCTAAGCGCTAGCCCGCCGGCCAACTAGCGCCTAACGTTTTTTAGAACCTTACTGAAAACTACAACTTTCCTTTTTGTTTCACCCAATGTCGTTGAGTATTGAAGAAGTTATATCCATTTGAATCTTACCAAGTTTTTGGCGATCTTCATGGCTTTCGAGGCGTTTTCCAGCTACACCACATCGAGTTAGACGTTGTGCAAGTTACCATTCTCTTCGTCTCTTTGAGAACTACAACTTTCATTTTTGAATTACTCGATTTCGTTGAGTATTGACAAAGTTATGAACGTCTAAAGTTAAGGAACTTTCCGGCCGAATTCCGGCGTTCTTCTTCCTTGGATTTGGCGACCCACAGTTCAGTAAACCCAGGCCCTTTGGGCTGTTTAGAACTCATGCTTTAGGCCCATTAAACCTAACCCCATTTTCTTTTTATTTATTTATTTTCCTAAAACCCAAAAAGGCTTTGGGCCATCTTGGTTAGGGCCTTAGGCTCGTTCCCTCTAAAACCCAAACCCTTTTTAATTATTAAACCCTAAAACCCTTTGAGGCCTAAACTCTATGCCCAATATGTGTCCTTTTAACCTTTTACCCCAGGCCTTTAGCCCAGCCTACCAGGCCCAGCCTAACATGGTGGAATATTCTCTAGAATATTCTGAGGAATATTCTTTGGAATATTCCTAGAATATTCTTATGTTGACTTTACGGAAACTTAATTGGGACCTTTCTAAAGGTAATTCGACGTCATGAATCCGTTTTCCCAAATTCAATTGTTTGAGTATAGTTTTATTAATTGTACTCTTTATGTGATTAGGTGCAGTTAATAGCGGCGATTCCGTTATTCCTTTTCGGTACGGCTTTGCACCAACGGTGTATGGTGAATGGACCCTTTCTAAAATGCATGTTTGAATAGTAGAAATGCATACATGAAAATCATGATTTATGAAATACGTTTTGTGAACGTTTTATGAGAAATTGATTAACATGCTTATTGAGGCTACTTTGAATTATTACTATTTTTCCTATAACCCATGTTCTTATAGAATATCTGATGGATGACAATATAATATTTAGAACATGTTTTTGAACATCTCTTTATATTATAGATGATGGATAACTTTATACTAAGAAGTTGATTTTGAGAGAGAGAGATATATATATATATATATATATATATATGTTTAATGGTTTTGTACGTATCTAGTGGTCACTATATGCCTGTTCGGCAATGATGATTATATTGGCTTCGAGCTGGGCGTAGGTTGGGCCTGTTTGGCAAATGATGCTGATATGCCTGTTTGGCAGATGATATACATGCATGTTTGGCAAATGAAACTGATATGCCTGTGTTGGCAAGTGATGCTGATATGCCTGTTTGGCAAGTGATATTGATATGCCTGTTTGGCAAGTGATGTTGATATGCATGTTGGCAAGTGATAGATATGCCTGTTTAGCAAAAGAAGAGTTATGACACTGTTATTAACACTGATACCACTAGTAGCACACTATATACGAGACATGTTTTATGGAAAAGTTTTATGGCATGCTAGGGTTTTGGAAAACCTATTATTTTATTATACTATATGAGTTTTCATAAAACCTGGGTGTTAGTACGTTGATAATTGTTTCAGTATTATTTATATATCAACTTGGTCCATTCATATTTCTTTTGCACCCCCTTCAGGACTTAGAATCGAGGCATACCCTACGTTAAGGTAATTCCGTATCGGCATCTTCGAGTCATCTCAGTGTAGGACTCATTCCTTTGCTCATTCAATTTTTATATTAATTCTTTTAGTGTTCTAGATTAGATGTGTGCTCTGAACAAGTTTCTTAACTGCTTGTCAATTTATTATATTTAAATTTATAAGTCTGGTTTATTCCTTTTTTTTCAGCATTTTCATTCAATAAATGGCTTTCTCACCCTCGGGTGTCGGCCAGCACGTGACCATCCCAATGTCCTCAGGACATCAGGATTAGGGCGTGTCACATCATGCAGTTTATTTTCATTAGGTAATATTTATATTTGAATATTAAATTTTAAATAATTTTTTACCGTACAATGTATGATGAACGAACACGATTGCAGGATCCCTACGATCCTTAGGAAAATGATCCAACGAGGATCCTTTTCCCAAACACATGTAAGCACTTTGAGTGAAAAGTGTTAGATCATCTCCAACCAAAGAGTGCAGATGGCTAGAGGGCTAAAAATAGTTCGAAAACTGTTTCTAACCAAGGGTTAGGTCAAAGGGCTCGTGGGCCCCATGAGACAAAAAGGGCCAAAAGGGCAACTGGCTAGCCCATTTTGTTTTTTTTTTCTTGTTCTTTTCCTATTTGCCCAGCGCATTTTAAGGTTTAGGGCTTAGTTTTATTTTTTATTTTTTGGTCCAAGCCCACTTTTTGTTTTTTATGCTGCAACACACTTTTTGGACTTCTTCTTCTTTCTTTTTTTTTCTAATTTTTGCCTATACAATTTCTCACATGTTTTTCACCATTCCATATTATCTTATCTAACTTTATTTCAATTCTTCATATTCCATACTATAGCCCTTTGACCCTAGTTTAGAGACGGTTTTTTGTGACAGGGCTAAAACGAGTCATGTAGCCCTTTGACCTTTTGGCCTTCGATTGGAGATAGTAAAAAATATAGCCCATTATTGTTTATTAAAATATTAATTTCTTGGTGAACTAGAGGGTTCACTCTGTTGGAGATGCCCCTAATTATGAGAAAAGCACATTACGAAAAAGCTGTATCAGTGACCGAGCAGCGAACATAACTTTTAGGGCATGTTTACCAAAGGGGAATGAAATGGTAGGAACGGGAATTGCACATATCCCAACCATTCCAGCGTTTACCAAACCATCAGGAATCAAAATTAATGTGGGACCCGCATAAAATCAAGAATTCAACTCCTGAAATGGGCAAAGTCTAATTCTTGAGTGGGAGGAGGTATTTGGATTCCTGAAAATGGTTTTCATTTGGAATCCAAATTTTATACCGATAATTCCCTCAAACACCAAAGATGAGAATAATGTCAGTGTTTGCATCCCTTGAGATGGTGATGGCTGGCCATAGGTGCTGCCTTCAAGCCCTTGTTTGACAAGGCTCGCGTTCCCGACGAAGACCAAAGAACAGGGAAGATGGTGGTCTCGCAATCAGGGGTGGGTCGGCAGCAGAGAAAGATGGGGAAGGGACGGGGATGAGAGAGAGATGTCTAGGGAATTTTAAAAAGGGGTGGGTCAGCAGAGAAAGATGGAGAAGATAGGGGAAGAGAGAGAAGTGCCTGGGAAATTTTAGAAATGGATGGGTTGGCACGATATCAGAGAGATGGGGGAGAGAGAGGACATGAAGTGAATTTTATTTTTAAGGGTTTGTTTTATGTTGGTAACCGGTAAGGAGCAATGAAAGAATAAAAGTTACTAGAAAATAAAAAAATAGTTATTCTCTCTACTGAAAAATGAAAGAATATAAATTTTACTAAAAATAATTAGATATAAAATAAATTAGTTACAATAGTGGTATTTCAGTAATCACATTAATTTTCATTCCGATTCATGTGGGTTAGTAAACAGTTTATATAATTCAATATAATTCATGCTTTGATTCTAGCCAATTTTAGTAAACATCTTTAGCAGAAATTTGATTCTGATTCCACCTCATTCAATTTCCTCTTCAATCTAATTCATCATCAATTCAATTCCTCTCAATCTGATTAAGGATTAGTAAACAAGTCCCAAAGATATTGAACCTTTGAAATTGTGTTTAATGAGGACAAAAGTCACATTAAATCTCCTTATTACATAGTTGACACTGGTGTAAAGTGGCACGAAAATATCAGCCCGATCTCTTTCAACTTTTGTACATGATATCATTGTTGTTCTCGTTTAATGTATATTGTACCATTGTTTGTATGTGCGGTGGAAATCAAACGATGTGAAGTTATATTCGTACTTAAAAGTATCGTACCATGGTATATCATGTGTTGACGTGGTTTGAAATTACTTTTAAAATGATTGAAAATGTTTTAATGAAAATGTTTTTGAAATCGATTATTAGCAAGATGCAAGTGAGTTCTAAAAAAGAGTTCAAAGTGCTTTCTGTAAAAAACACATTAATAGTGCTTATTTCAAAATGCATTTCAAGTGTTTTAGAACTCAAGATTTTATTCATTTTAAAAGTATTTCCAAACGAATTCTAAACTCTAATGCCTTTCTGCCTTGGTGGTGAAATTTTGCTTAGCCTTCGGCCTTTTGGATGCTTTATTGGGGACTAGGCTTTATTTCGGCCGGCCATTCCTTTGTTGGCTTCCTTAGACAAAGTGATTTTGTTCTAGAACCGAGCACAGAACCCCAGGTGCATACACCGAACATAGAACCTCGGTTGCAGTTGCAAATGGCCATAATCGTTCGAGCTGTATGTTATGTCTGTACAGAATAGTGCTAGATGAATGAAGCTAAATCAAAGAAGAGAGTTACCCTCCCAGCATTGACTATTTACAACTGCACTTCTAGGCGAATAAGACGTGAAAAATAGAGAAATGTTAAGGGACGACAGTTCAGAAGACAATTCCATTCAATTAATTTGGAGTAAACGCATCGCTGCCGATCTTTCTTTTCGTACTAATATACAGCGAGAGGAATTACAAACATAACATTCAGTACATCTGACTTTGAACTATATACCAACTACTCCTTTCATTTTCTAATCTGAAACTGCACCGCCTTCATTTGACACACGAGTTGGACGACACCACACAATGAAGTTTATGTTGTTACATCTTTCTTTGGTCCGGTCCACAATTATATCAAACACCTAATAACATATTTATGAGACTTTTGAACCCTCTGCTGGTGCTTTTACCCCCGAAACCATCATGTTCACTGTTTCATTCCACCTTGGAAGATCTGAGCCATCAGCAGTTGAAAAGTCCATCCTGGTGTTCTAACAATCCGCCCATGGAATACTGAATTCTATCGTTAACATGATACTAGATCTTCAGCTCTCTCACCTGAAAAACACAATTGCAAAATCGTTGTAAGATTTACGCTGATATTGTCCTGATGAAATGAATCGATCATTCGATATCCTTTTTCTTATTTTTGGACGGAATGGAAGGAACCGTATACTTTCCTCGCCCCCCCAACAACAAAAAAAGAAAACAGAACTACAGGTATACCAGCTGCAGCTAAAGGTAAACCAAACATGATCAGGGAAAAGCTATAGCTAGGAATAGCACTATCGCGTAGTGCGTCCAATCATCTATATAATTACTCAACAAGCAGATTATGGTAAATCAATCCAAAAGGCAAAAGACTAATATGCGATATATTTTAAGGGCAGTCACAGAAATTTTTTACAATAACGTTTGTAGGTCACAAAGTTGTCAGTTTGAATCATTATGGATTAAAGAAAAATGCTTCTTAGAACTTAGAATTGTCCACACTAGAATATGGGCAATTTTCAGTGTATTTTAATTGGCAATAAACAATCAAAAAACCATCACATGGTATTCCTGTAGCACATTCATATTCATGTTGTCTGCGGAGTTAAGTACGGATAACTACCCAACCTTTTGGGGTGATTTCAAATTAATCTCAACCTTTTAAATCTTTCCGAATAACTACCTAATGTTTTGAAAATTAGATATATGTTGGATCACTGGCATTAAGTGATAACTTTACTAACATCAAATGATGACATTACTAGCATTAAATGATGAGTGGACATATACTAAAGTTCACTTTCACTAATTGCCATCTTTGTAGTTCTAATTCCTCAAATCAACCCCTTTTAACAAAGTTAAACCGTAAATTTACTTGGCTAAAATGAGTCGATTTGGAGATTCAAAGCTCCATAGATGACTTAAGAGTTAAAACACACTTTAATATATGTCCATGTCATCACTTAACACTAGTGAACCTAACAGAAGACCATTTTTCGAAATGTTAGGTAGTTATTTGGAATGTTTTAAAAAGTTAGGACCAATTTAATATATGTCCATGTCATCACTTAACACTAGTGAACCTAACAGAAGACCATTTTTCGAAATGTTAGGTAGTTATTTGGAATGTTTTAAAAAGTTAGGACCAATTTAGAATCACCCTTAAAGCTTGGGTAATTATCTTGAACCACTTACTTTTGACATTATTATTTTATGGCTGCAAGAAAGTATGAAAGGCATTTTCTAGAGTGAAGGAAGAAAATAATGAATGATGCTAATATGCCCTGTTTAAACATCAAGGTCCAAAAAATCTTATAAAAAAATACCCATCAAATTTATCAAGAAACACCACCAAATTGAATTTTTCTGACCAAATCTCATTGCCGTGTGAGAATACTTACCATGCATGCACTTAATGAAAAAACCCAACTCAGGAAAGCAAATTGTGCCTTGAACTAGAGGAGACGGCTGCTGGTATACGAAAAATGAAAAGTGGTGACGATCAGGATCATTTCTTGGCTTGACCATCTCAACTATTCTCATGCACCCTTCTCTATCATAACATGAAAGTGCATTTTCACCAGCTACAGTCAATCCTCGATCCCAGGCTAAATTTAAAACCTGTAGAAACAAATGAGAATCTAGCATCACACAAATTGATTACAGACAAACATATCCACATAATTAAACATTGTATTGAAAAACTGCTACTATAAAACTTAATATGTGCCTTTCAATTTTTCAAACACCAGGAACCTCTAGTCTCTAGGGTTAACACTGACACTATAACAGTTAGAGAGCCCAAAGAGAAGGGATATCGGCCTTTACCTGCCAACTCAAACCTTCCGGATCAGCCAGTGCTTCATTATCCTGACTAGAAATCTGTGGACCTGAGCAAACAAACTTAACCGTCGCTAAATGTTTCTTCAGAACTTCAAAAACGGGAGAGTACCCATCCTGGTTTGTTGGGTTATAGTACCCAGAAGTTAGCTCGGCTGCATGGCTAGTAGTCTTATACCACCAAAAAACTGCAGGAACCTGCCCATTGACATCTTTTAATTAATTTTTCATTATGTAACAAGTTCACCATAGAGCACTTTAAGAAAAACATCACAACCATGCACGCCTAGGTTCAGTTCTAGGTACACATGATTATAAGTAATAACGATGTTAATGAACATCAGACAATTTAAATATAACAAATCACTATACTACTTCTAGGTTTGATGCTGGGATATCTCAATGTAACTAATCTTTAAGGCCATTTCTAGGTGGGACGCTAGGACTAGACTGAACATAACAAATCTGTAAACCATTATAAGACTAAAGGAATGATTTAACAAATCCAAATCATGCATAAGCTGCATTTTATACCTAACATCATGTAGACAGACAGGAACCATACAGTTTTTTGAGGAATCATTAACCAAATGTTCAAAGACTTCAACGTATGGGTGTTTGCGATGAAACTGAAAGTGAAGGATTATCCTTATTCAACAGTTAAAAACCCAACTTTCCTCAACATCCCGAAATATGGTTTAAGTAAAATTTCAGCCTTTTAGGTTCTATCATTTATATGTCACTCTTCGTTTCTTTGGTTCCAGTGTCCTATGCTGGTCATAAGCACATATAAAGGAAAAAGACAAATTCATTGTCTCATGAATACATAACAAAATTACGGATTTTCTTTGGAACATCAATGGTGTCACAGAAGGATTACATTTTTTTTTTTTTTGTCAAACGATAGATTTTGTTAGATTAGCCGCCGACGGGATTTGAACACACGCTGTCATGCGAGGGCTCCTTTCCACCACTGTGGTAAAGGGCCACTTGCAGAAGGATTATTTACTTCATTTCACTGCATGTTATCCAACTTATTTTCTTCTCTCTCGTAAGTTGATTGTTAGATTTTAAAGTTAAAAATTTATGACAGATTTTTACATTCTATCAACCTTTCTTTTCCTCTTATAAGTCATAACACAAAGTTGGGGTCACAATGGAGTGAAGAAGTCCTTTATAACCAATCCACACCGCCCTATTAAACACTAAAACAAAGGAACCACAATGGTCCTGCCTATTTTTCCTTTTGATCTAAATGCATTGTTAGTATAATATTGCTAATCAGAGGAGCAAAACCAGAAGAAAAATGAAATTTAGAAATACAAGAGAAGTGAAGAGAACATAACACCATCTAGCACCGACAGTAAAGGGTGGGGCATAGACCAGATACATACCTTGACAATTAATTTGGTTTCATCAAAGGCAAGGCTTGCAAGAGACAGTACACTATCCGCGTGATCAATTAGTGACTGTGCATACCAATGAAGGAAAAAGCGTCCATAATAACTATCATAATCACCACGTTCACAGAAAAACCCAGTTTCATGTGGCCGAGAATTGTATTCCCCAGCATTCTCAGGTCCCCTGGCCCAGAATGAGTGCCCACGCAATTTAGCAGCTTTCTGCAGACTCTCTTGTAAATATCTATCATAACACTGCAAAGAAGTGATCAAATGTTATTCAACACAATTGCAATGCGAGTCTACAATTTGAAGGAGCATGAAGGACCAATCTTCTTCAAGAACCAATGGTAAATAAATGCCACAAACTGTCTAAAAACATCGCCACTACAATATATGCAAAGAGGGAAATAGTTCGAGAAAAGAGAGAGTACTTTCAAATAATTATTTCTTTTATCTCATCTATTTTAACTTGAAGAATATGGGGAAGAAAGACTCTAAATGGATATACAATTAGCTCCTCCAAGAAAAGAGACAAATGGATGCCATGGTTTAGATTTAACGGATACCTGAAACTCACCGATACCAGGATACCTCCACCCCATCCTTTCTGAAAAGGAAGGATACTTGAGCTCCCCAGATGCTCCAAGTCCAATTTCCACAGCAGAAATGAGACCCTCAGCAAACAAGTCGTCAAACTCAGTACGAAAACTTCTCATAAAGTCAAAATAGACCTGCATAAAGAAACCAATTGAACAACATAGACAAAAGGTAAAGAAGTTTCAACTTAAAACAAGGCCAGACAGAACAACACAACAACAACAACAATAAAGCCTTTTCCCCCTAAGTGGGGTCGGCTATATGAATCCTAGAATGCCATTGCGCTCAGTTTTGTGCCATATCTTCCGTTAGAAACTCTTAAGTCTTAGTCTCTTCCAAAGTCTTCCTAGGTCTTCCTCTACCCCTTCGGCCCTGGATCTCCGTCCCATAGTCACACCTTTTAATTAGAGCGTTAGTAGGCCTTCGTTGCACATGTCAAAACCACCGTAACCGATTTTCTCCCATCTTTCCTTTAATTTCGGCTACTCTTACTTTACCTCGGATATCCTCATTCCTAATCTTATCATTTCTCGTGTGCCCACACATCCAACGAAGCATCCTCATCTCTGCTACACCCATTTTAAGTACGTGTTGATGCTTTACATCCCAACATTCTGTGCCATACAACATCGCCGACCTTATTGCCGTCCTATAAAATTTTTCCTTGAGCTTCAGTGGCATACGACGGTCACGCAATACACCGGATGCACTCTTCCACTTAATCCATCCAACTTGTATTCTATGGTTGAGGTCTCCATCTAATTCTCTGTTCTTTTGCAAGACAGATCGTAGGCAGCGAAAGTGGTCGCTCTTTGGTGCCAGCTAGAACAAGGATTAAATATATATATATATATATATAACAATTCAACATAAAAGAAGAAACGATAGAGAGGCACAAAATGGAGGACAGAATATATGATGAGGTAAATCAAAACAAAATGTGGATGGAATGTTCAAAGCTAAAAGGCAGCTCAACATTTTGTAGATATTTTCATACCTCGACACCAGTTCTTCCTTGTAAAACTCTTTCTTTATCAATCCCCCAAGATAGACATTCAGTGTTCCTCCTTCCTTCTCGATCTGTAAAGAATATGTCTGGGTTTTTCTTACCAATTTCTAAGATCCATTGTGGAAGAGGGATGAGGGCATCACCAGATTCACTTCTTCCATACTCATGAAATGCCATTACAACCTTCAAAAGAATGATTTCAGAAACTACTCGTCAACAGAATGTCAGATGCTCCAATATAGCATATGAAATGTTAAAATAAAAAATTCTTAAGGTTACAAGATTAGAGAGTAACAATAATGCATCTTAACAAAATATACATTCTCCCTTGTTTGACACCACAATAGATTGCGTAGGAAGCCATAAAACTAAATGGTACAAGAAGCGATGCATTTTCAACCACTCAATGTGTTCAAGAAAACTTGAGACAGCAATAAATAAGTTCATAAGGAAAGGCACTGAAAATAAAAAATATTTTCGTAGGTCTAGCCATAGCTTCATTAATCTTAATTTCAATCTTTTTTTATTCATAAAATTGTGCTTTCATACACTTACTAATTTGAAATGTCTTGAACTCATAATCTAGCAGATACTATAGTTCTACATATGTCCTTAGCTTAGAGCATCTCCAATGGAGGTAGGCAAACCCATTTTAATGAGCCACGTAGGCAAAACCTAGCTCCAATGGTATAGGCTATAAGAATGGGTACATAAATCAGTGAGAGGTACCTGCAAATTGAGCTTGAACTCCCGAATGATGTTAAAAAGAGCTCTGTAACCAGACCAGACATATTTCTGGGGGCTCCAGCCTTCGACAATCCCCCACCAACAATCCACAACAACACCATCTATATTCAGAGATTGCACATGAGCTAGCTCCTGTCTCAATCCTTCGGAATCAACCAACTGACAGTAACTGTTGATGAACCCAGTCTGCAAAACAAGCACCAAGAATTGTATTACTTAAAAAACCAAATTTTACCAAAATATGAAAATACAACATGGGTTTCTCTTAGAATCAGACAATAAGCAACGAAAACAAAATGCAGAGCGAAAAAAGACTGAAAACTTGGCTCACAGCAAGGGCAGCATAGAGAGGAACATAAGCCAAGGCAGTGGTGGGAATGCCATGGTCCCCCGGACTGATGGAATTGGAAAGGTGATGCATGAGCTGATCACCAGCCTCCATTTCCAAGCATTCAACGGAGTTGTTGGTGGCGGCAGTGGCCGTGGCAGTGGCTGTGGTGTCTCTCTCTGCAATTACTACAGAATCAAGGGATGCCGGTGACAAGCTCTCATTAATTCTCGCCATTGATGATGGGTTCGTTGCTTTTACTCCAGATGAAACTGGGCTCTCCACCGACCTCATCCCCATGGGGTTCTGGTACGCCGCTGCCTGTCACCATTTTCGACAAACTTTGAGTCCTTTAAATTGACCATAATTCCTAATTCCGAAAATCAAAGAATGAATTACTTAGAAATGGGATGTACGGACCATTTGCGAGGGAGGAGGAGAGTGGCGGTAAGTGGTGCCGTCGGGCTCGACGACCCAGCCGGCCTCACGTGCGAGGGCTGCGAGCACATCGTTCATGTCCGCACGCGCAGGCAGCGGAAAGTTGCCGTACTGACGGAGGCCGGCGAGCATCCGGCTAGTGATGGATCGACGTAGGCGTTCTCGAAGCTTGGTGCGCTCCTTCTCCTTCTCCCTCTCCCTCTTGCCCTTGTTAGTGGTGGGGGTGGAGGAGGGACTGGTGGGACCCGCTGAGCCAGCCGCAGTTGCGGCGAAGCCACGGGGACGGCGGGGCTGGGGCTGAGGGTGGGATTGTTGGGGTTGGATAGGATGGGACGAATGATGGGGGTGAGGGAGGTAATCGGAGCTGTGGTCGCTTTGTGGGTCCAGATCGTGGCGGAGACTGTCGTCGTCGTTCATGTTTTCCGGAAGTGAAGGCCGGAAAAGGGCATATAATTTGAATGTGCACTTCTCAACGCTAAGAGCGGAGCCCTTCCGGCTATTCACTATTTAATCTATTAATAGTTATTGACAATAAAATATTATTATTATTATTTTATTTATAAAATAATACATAATATTTTTATAGGGAGTTTTAACGAAAAATTCATTTTAACGAAAAATCACATTTTTACACTAAAAAGTCAAACCTGGTACTATTCATTTTACTCTTTATTTTGTCCTTATCATTAAAACTCAAAGTTTTCAAGCCATTTTCATTAGTTTTCCTTATTTTGGGAGTTTTAACGAAAAGTCCGCGGTACTGTTCACTTTAACGAAAAACCACATTTTTACACTAAAAAGTCAAACCTGGTACTATTCATTTTACTCTTTATTTTGTCCTTATCATTAAAACTCAAAGTTTTCAAGCCATTTTCATTAGTTTTCCTTATTTGTAATTTCGGATAAGATTTTTAATCGTTCTCATTGTGTCACGTGTCATTATCTGAAAAGTCAATAACAATAAAATATTTTTATCTTTTTATTTATAAAATAATTCAAAATAATTTTATCTATAATTTCGAATAAGATTTTTAATTGTTCTCGTTGCGCCACGTGTCATTATTCGCAAAGACAATTATTGGTGATGGATTTCCGATAAGATTTTTAATCGTTGTCGTTGCACCACATGTCATTATCTGAAAAGACAATTATTGGTGATAGATTTCCGATAAGATTTTTAACTAATCACGTCGTGCCACGTGTCACAATCTGATTACAATCTTTGAGGATAAATTTCCACCAGATTTTTAAGGAATGACGGCATGCCACGTGTCATTATCTACAACCTAATCCTTTTTGAATCCTCCATATAATCCACCATCCATCCTCAGAAATCTCACACCAATTTTCTCAAGATCTCTATCATTATTCATAGTTTCTGCTTCATTGTTCACCAAAATCCCTATCATTTTCATAGTTTCTACATCCTTCTTACAATGTCTTATTCTTCTTCTTCAAAGATGATGTGGGAAATCGATCAAGAAGAGTAAGAATTGTTTAACCAATCAGAAGGAATGTTCAACGCAGGGGATTGAGCCCAAAATGAGATGGAAAATGATGACGTGCGTAGACGAAGAGATGACGAATCAAGAATGGCATGAGCCTCATATTCCCGTCGAGTCATTCAAGCTGTGGCTTAGATCTGTAGGCCCAACCGTGCTGTAAACATTGATAGAAACAGGCAACGATGAGGTCAGGAGCTTTTGGACGATTATTTTGTCCGTAACAGTGCATTCCCTGATACGTACTTTCGATGTTGTTTTAGAATGGAACAACATTTGTTCAACAAAATCATGGGTGCTGTTTGCAACCATAATTCTTACTTTGTGCAAAAGCCGGATACTTTTGGTGCTATGGGTCTCCTGCCTGAGTAAAAAATTACTGTTGCCTTACAGATGCTTGCATATGGAACAGCTGCAGACCAAGTGGACGAGATAACGAGGATGGGAAAATCAACCATTCTTGAGTCATTGATGAGGTTTTGCTCGGCAATCGAATCTATCTACATCGCAAAGTACATCCGGAGACTTGTTCATATGGACTTGGAAAGGCTTCTAAAGAAGGGCGAGATGCGAGATTTTCTAGGAATGATTGGAAGCATTGATTGTATGCACTGGACTTGGAAAAACTATCTAAGTGCATGGCAAGGCGCTTATGGGGACAGAAAAGGATCAAAAAGTATCATTTTGGAGGCGATGTCATCTTTTGATACATGGATTTGGCACGCCTTTTTCGGGGTTCCGGGAGCTCAAAATGATCTTAATGTCCTTGCCTAGTCCCCAGTGTTTAACGAAGTCCTGCAAGGAAAGGCACCAAAAGTCACATACTAGGTCAATGGACGTAAGTACGATGGGCCATACTACCTAGCAGACAACATTTACCCAAGATGGGAATCGTTTGTCAAAACAGTGCCACGTCCACGAAGTGCAAAGGAAAAATACTTTGCAATTTGTCAAGAAGGATGCAGGAAGGATGTGGAGCGTTGTTTTGGTATACTCCAAGCTCGCTGGGCTATTATTAGGGGTGCTGCCAGAATGTTTGATGTAGAGTCGCTTCGATCCATAATGATGACGTGCATCATTCTTCACAACATGATTATGGAAGATGAGTATGATTATGATGCCATTGATGAATATGAGCTAGACACGATGAACAATTCCAGAACACAAATATATTGTGCTCATGACGCCATCGAAGAACCTGTGTAACACGAGCCATTACAAAGGGATGGACGTTACAATGATAGGGTCATTCAATGATATACTGCACTTCAAAGGCCATATATGCACAATGCCCGACAAATTGACTTGATAGAGCACCAGTGGGAATTGAGGGGTGCTGAAGATACTTAAGTTCATTAGTGTTTGTTTTTATTTGGTGTGTTTATTTTATTTTATGTGGTGTGTTTTTTTAGTTTATTTAGTGAGTTGAAATGTAATTTTGGTATGTTGATGTAATTTTATTTGGTGTGTTTTTTTGGTATGTTGATGTTATTTTATTTGGTGTGTTTAAATGTGTTTTGAATAAAGTACTAAATTCAATAAATTGGAAACAACATAAAGTACTAAATTCAATAAATTATCAAATTAAATAAATATACTCTTGGTTTAAATAAAGTACTAAATTCAATAAATTGGAAACAACATAAAGTACTCTATTCAATGAATAAGAAATTACAACCCGAATTGATTGGAAAATTATGGGTTCGTGAATGGATAATCATCACCTAACCAATTTGTGGTGCTAGGATGATCTTCTCTTGTCGTGCTAGGACCATCTCCTCTTGCTCTCGTTTCTCTTGCACGCCTCATTCGCACCACGTCCGCTTTCTCCTACTTCCAAAAATATTTAGAGTTCGGAGACTTGCCTTCTAAAGGCTCCTTCATAATGTCACGATCTCGTTGGGCCATTCTTTCTTGTCTTCTATGTTCCCTTTCTTGCTAAAGTAGTTCTCTTTCTCACTCATCAAATGCAATTTTTTCTCAAGAACTGTAGTTTTTGCATCTTCTTTGGCCTTATCAGCATCAAATTTAGCCATTTTCCGGGCCAAAGTCAATTCACCTTGGCGGGCAAGGTCTTCCATATACTTTGCATAATCATTCTTGGAAGCATTACCTTTTCTATTTGAAGCCTTCTTACCTTGAGGCCTAATTGGAAAACGGGTCGACCCCAACGCTTGTTCAACGGGGGGCGTTTTAGGCACTTCTTCTGCATCATCTTCATCATGATTATGTGAGGCATGATCGGGTGTAGAGTGTAGAGGGGTGTTGTTCATGAAAACTTCTAGACCGATAGGCACAACTCTAAATTTTGGACAATCTTTGACGATATTCCAACATTCAAACCGGATGAATGTTTTGTTTTTGCTTTTGGTTTTGGCACCATACCAAGCTTGTGCTTGAAGTTCCTACACAGTGCGGGAGAATAAATAATTATAATGATAAGTAACTAACAAATAAATAATAGAAACAAATAATTATAATGAAAGTAGCTAACAAATAATAATACAAACAAATAATTATAATGAAAGTAGCTAACAAATAAATAATATAAACAAATAATTATAATGACAGTAACTAACAAATAAATAATACAAACAAATAATTATAATGAAAGTAGCTAACAAATAATTATAATGAAAGTAGCTCACAATTAAATAATACAAACAAACAAATAATATATTGTTACCTGATTCGCTAAATTTTCCCCACTTCGAAGATTACCACTAGCTTGTATCAAGACGTCTCTCCACGTACTAAACGATTGGCTAAGTAATTTTCAACAACTGGACATCGATTCTTTAGTTCTTTGCTCACCCATTTTCTCAAGATAATTGGTATGAATAAGACTCCACATTTCTCGCAACTGCATCTCATTACCCGTAAGCGAATCATGAGTAACTTGAACCCAACTAGTATACAACGCAACATCTTCAAGAAGCGTCCAATTCGTACCTGCAGCTAGGGGTGGTTTTGGTACATTACCGTACCAAAACCTCCGTACCGATTACCATAGCAAATATTTGGTACGACAAAATCTATTACCATTACCGTACCAAACTTTTGGTATACCGAATGTCAGTATACCAAATAGTTTGGTTGGTATGGTATGCCAATGGTAATTACCACTTTGTTTTACGCCAGTTAGTTTGCTCAAAATCTAATATTTTTCTAACCTAATTCAAAGCCCAGAAAATATACACAGCTTGACATATATACACAATTTAACCTAATTCAAGATTTTTTACTATTGTATGTCAAAGTGGTAAAAAATTAATAAATCATAAGATAAGATTTCTATAGCATGCTGAGACTTAAATGAACTAGAAATGTAAGACAGCAAATCACAAAAATGTAAATATCCATAGCTGTGCTCGACGACTGGCTTGCTGATTTGAACCCACAATCCAATGTGATAATACCTAATGCATATGTTGTGCCCCCACTTGGAAGACAAAGTCGCCGGAAACGAGAAACGAAGATGAATCGATGAGAGAGCTACGACGGCGGAACAAGCCCTAGGTTTCTAATGTGTCGAGTAGGGACCAGAGTGAAAGACTAAGAGTGTTTGGTTTGTAGAGATTTTAGGAATAGGATAGATGAGTCAAAGTGTCAAACGACATAATATAATATTACATAATACATAATTCTATATATATATATATATTTGAATAAATATATAATATAATATTAATAATATTGGTAACTGGTAGGTATGGTATACCACCGGTACTAGTTTTGAGTACCAGTACCGTACCGAAACAGTATGGTATGGTACAAATACCGTACCATTACCAGTGGTACAAATTTTTTGGCACAACTTTGGTATGGTACGGTAGGTATGGTAATGTGGTAAAAAATTCCACCCCTACCTGCAGCAATAGTCATTTTGTTTGAAAAAAATTGGATTGAAACTTTGAGAGAAAGATAGGAATGTTGTTGAAAGTAGTTGAGAAAATATGAAATTGTGGTGTAAGGTAGATGATAATGACAAGGTATTTATAGAAAAGTAAAAAAAAAAAAAATTATAAATTTTTAAATTTTTTTTTTCGATTTTTATTCATTTTTTACAATTTTAAATTTTTTTTATTCAACCAATTAATCTCTGCCGTTGGATTTTAAAAAAATTGAATTCCAACACTCCAGATTGTGCCACGTGGCACAACGGTAACATTTCTAAATTTTAAAACTATTTTTTTTTAAATTTATAAAGGAGAATAATATCAACCGTTGATCTCAGATCCAATGGTTGATATTAAATAAGATTTTTTTTTATTTTTATTAATGTTGCAAATCGGACAGTCCAATTTAAACAGCCGTTGAGATCGAACGAACCGTGGGAAGCAACGTGGCTTCCCAAAGGTAACCTCGTCAGACTGCGATGCGGGCCCCATACTCTGAAAAGTTGTCGGCTGACGAGTCCCCACGCGCGGGTGAGTCGCATGCGCCTAACAGAAAAAATATAAAATTGGGCTGACGCCAAGATGACGTCAGCTTTAACATCACATCCACTCGGGCTGGAAATTCCTTACAGGCTCGGAGCTTGGGCCTCCACTCTCCTTCGGGCTGCCCATGCTGAAGCTTCAAGGCCGGGCTATCTGGCCCTATTTTGTCCCCCGTCCCCCGAGCACTAGCCAATGTAGAGTAACTCCACCGGGGGAAGTAGCCCTGTGGATCGAAGACCGAATAGAACCCAATAGCCCTAGTAATCAAGAGTAGCCCATGCGGGGGATTGCGCAGAGGGGACCCGAGCGCGAATCGGTGGCCTGAGAGCCCAAGGTGGAGGTGATACAACGCTGACATCAGGGCGACGTTAACCACACTTTAATTATTTTAGCGTCAGGTGTGTGTAGGGGTGGGCACTTGGAACCGAAAACCGAAACCGAAACACGAATCGAATCAAACCGCACCAAACGGTTTGGTTTTGCGGTTTTGAAACGGTTTCGGTTTCGAAACCGAACCGCGGCACACAAAACGGTTTGGTTTCGGTTTTGGGTTTTCAAAACCGCACCGAAACCGAAACCGAAACCGCACCACATAATAAATAAATGTTATATAACTTATATTTTAAACTTTTCAACTAGGTTATAGTAAAGTATTGTGATTATGGCAAACTTAACTTTTCAATTAGGTTGTAGTAAAGTATTGTGATTGGTGATCAAGTTGAATTTTAGTAGATGGGATGCGTTTTTGTGCAGTTTTGTGCAGTTTTTTTGTGCAGTTTTTGGTGCTGTTTTTTGTGCAGTTTTGTGCAGTTTTGGTGCAGTTTAGCTGCTGTTTTGGTGCTGTTTGGTGCTGTTTTTTTGTGCAGTTTTGTGCAGTTTTGCCGCTGTTTTTGGCTGCATTGTTGTTGCTGTTTTTAGTGCAATTTTGCTGCATATTCATTAATTAATATACAAGGAAAATAAGACCGTCTTATGCATAAATATGTGTATATTTTAAATTGTACATTTTTTTTCTCAAAAATCAAACCAAAACCGTTTGAAACCGCACCGAAACCGTTTGAAACCGCACCGAACCGAACCAAACGGTTTGGTTTCATTTCGGTTTTAGCTTCAAAACCGCACAGCACCGCACCGCAAAAAGTTTCGGTTTCGGTTTCACTCGAAACCGCACCGCGCCCACCCCTAGGTGTATGCATAACACGCGCGCGTGAGGGTGCGTTCTTGACAAGTTTTCAGGCACTTGGCCCCGCGATGCAGAATTCTAAAATATTACCGTTGGTGGGACATGTGGCACAATGTCGTCTGTCGGATTTCAACTGATACTTTTTTGGACCGTTGGATTTCCAACGGTAAAAAAAAAATTTCAAACCTTCGTTAATTTTAGCTGTTGAATTTGAGATCAACGGTCCACATTATTCGCCTTTATAAATTAAAAAAAAAATTACAGTGAAAAAATCTGAAATTTTACCGTTGTGCCACGTGGCACAATCTAGAGGGTTGGATTTCAATTTTTTATAATCCAATGGCAGAAATTAATTATGTGAATAAAAAAATGTAAAAAATTAATTAAAAATCTGAATTTTTTTTTCAAAAATTAAAAAAAAATTGATTTTATTTTTTATTTTATAAATACCTTCTCATTAACTTATATCTTACACCATAATTTCTTATTTTCTCAAATACTTTCAACCACATTCCAATCTTTCTTTCAAAGTTTTAGTCCAATTGGTTTTCAACAAAATGATTAATGATGTAGGTACGAATTGGACGCTTATTGAAGATGTTATGTTGTGTTCTAGCTGTGTTATGATGTTACTCATGATCCAATTATGGGTCATGAGATGCAGTTGCGAGATATGTGGAGTCTTATTCATACCAATTGTCTTGAGAAAATTGGTGGGAAAAGAACCAAAGAATCGATGTCCAGTTGTTGGAGAATACTCAGCCAATCGTTTAGTCTTTGGAGAGACGTCTTGGCACAAGCTAGCAGTAATCTTCGAAGTGGGGAAAATTTAGTGGATCAGGTAACAATATATTATTTATTTGTTTATACTATGCCCAAATTTAAGCTACTTTGATTATAATTATTTCTTCTCCCACATTGTATAGACACTTCAAGCACAAGCTTGGTATAATGCCAAAACAAAAAACAAAAACAAATCATTCACTCGTTGGGAATATTGGAATATTGTCATAAATTTAGAGTTGTGCTTGTTGGTCCAGAAGTTGTCATGAACAGCACCCCTCTACACTCTACGCCCGTTCATGCCTCGCATGTTCATGAACAAGTGTCCGGGTCGACCCGTTATCCAATTAGGCCTCAAAGTAAGAAGGCTTCAAAGAGAAAATGGAATGCTTCCAAGAATGATTATGCAAAATATATGAAAGAACTTGCTCGCCATGGTGAATTGACTTTGGCGCGGGAAATGGCTAAATTTGAGGTTGATAAGGCTAGAAAGGAGGCAAAAACTGTATCTGTTGAGAGATTATTTCAAGCTAATGAGAGAGAAAGAGAGCTACTTAGGCAAGAAAGGAAAGAGCTTAGAGAAGAAAGAAGGGCTCAACAAGATCGTGACATGTGGCACGACGGCATTGGATAAAAATCTTATCGAAATCCATCACCAATAATTATCTTTTCGGATAATGACACATGGCGCAACGAGAATGATTAAAATTTTTATCCGAAATTACAAATAAAATTATTTTGTATTATTTTATAAAATAAAAAAAATACTAATATTTTATTACCTATTGCCATGACTATTCAGTTTAGGGGTGGAGATACAAAAGACAGTTACTGTTCACTTGGTGGATTCAATAGTGAGTAGCCCCAGAAGGCATTTGGAATGCTGAAGTTGCTCTAAAGGTGCGTTTACTAATCCGTGATCGAGGGGAATTGAATTAAGGAAGAATCAGATTGAGGAGGAAACATAATTAGATTGATGTTAAAGTTGCTCTAAGGGTGCGTTTACACACCTAGATCCTTTCCTTCTTCTTTCCCGAAGAAAACTTCCCATCACCCTCATTCCTTCTCTCCACCACTTCCCACCCAACCCTCTTTCATCCGATCCTACACCTAGATCTGCACCCATAGATTCCCCATCCCCCATCTCCGTGAAACTTCCCAGCACCTTTCTACTTTCTCTCCACCGCCTCTCACCCAACCGTTTCTCCTCCGATCTTACACCAAAATCTTCAAATTGGTTTGCATCCATGGATTTCTTCAAGTCAGTCTTCTCCGACGACCCCCTTCCCTCCGACAATCTGCACCTGGAAGCCCAAAACGATGACGTCGACCAGAACCCGGGAAGTGGCTTCGCACGCTGTTAAGGATCTTCCTGGTTTGCTTGAGGTTGGTGCGTCGATGGCTTAGGATAAGAGATTAAGTAGCAATGGGATGGTGAAGATGGAGGAAGATAGGCGGTGGTGGGGTGGTGAATGAAGGTTTGAGGATGGGATGGGTCGATGTGGAAGATTTGTGGGTTTGGTTTGTAATTTTTTAAGGGTAAATTTACATAGAAATCCCTCAGGTTTGAGGTCTATTACAACCTCATACAATATTTTTAAAATATTTCACTTTCATACCTCATGTCCTATTTTATTTCAAAATAATACCTCTGTTACATTTTCCATCCATTCATCTGTTAAGTGCTGACGTGGCTACCACATATATGCCACATGGCAAATAAATAATTTTTTAATTTTTTTAAAAAACCTGAATTTTCTATAAAAAAAATTAATTTGTTTTTAAAACCTGATTCTTTAACCAAAAAAAAAAAAAGTTAGAAAACTAAACCCATTGCCTAAACCTGCAACCCGTATCCCCAATTCCTTAACCTTCATCCCCATTGTTTCTCAGCCTTCAACCCTATATCCCCCCCAGCGCCCGCGAAGCCCAGATCGCAGCCCCACCCCCTCCCGGTCAAAGCCAAAGCCGATAGTAAATCCCATGTCCAGCCGAGATCCCACCACCCCCTCCCCGGTGACTCACCTCTTGTCCTCTCTTTCTTCTTCTTCTTCTTCTTCTAGGTTGTTGGGGGGGGGGGGGAGGGGGGACGAACTGGGTTATGGGATTTTTTTTTCTTCTTCCTCCCTATTCTTCTTCTTCTTCTTCTTTAGGATGAACTGGGTTATTGCGTGTTTTTTTTTCTTCTTTTTTCTTCTTCTTCTTAGGGGATTAGGGATAGAAATGAGGTTGCAGATGATAGAAAGGATAAAATGGGTGAGGGTCGGGTTCTGGGTGAAGGGGTGGCGGGCGCGGGGGAAGGCTGAGGAGTGCAGGGGGTAGGGTGAAGTGGCCCCGGAGGGGGGAGAAGGCGGGGTGAGGTATCTATGAGGTGGGTGGTGGGGGAAAACAGAACAGATCTGGGTTGTGGGGTGAGGAAAAAGGATTTAGGTTTTGGGGGTAGGGGTGAGGGGGGGTTGCGGACAGATGGGATGGGTTTAAGTTTTAAATTTTTTTTTTGTTGAGAAAATTCAGGTTAAATGTGGCAGCCACGTTAGTGCTTAACGGATCAATGGATGGAAAATGTAACGGAGGTACTATTTTGAAATAAAATGGTACGTGAGGTATGAAAGTGAAATGTTTTAAAGATGTTGTATGAGATTGTAATATACCTCAAACCTGAGGGGTTTCTATGTAATTTACCTTTTTTTTAATATTTAGTTCATAATTTTTTAATTAATTTTTTAATAAAAGTGAGTTCCGTCTTAAGCCACGTCGGCATTTAACAGCGAAATTGACAGGCAACTGATGGAAGGTATGAAATTGTAATAAATTTGTAGATTCGGTATGACATTAACATCTTTTAAAGACATGGTGTGAAACTATGACTGACCAAATAGTTGAGGTAGTTTTGTGTAATTTACCCTAAAATAAATTATTTTTATGCTATAATTATTGAAAATTAAGTTTATCTAATTAAATATATCCATAAACAAAGCTTTTTATGAGATCATTATTTCCATAACTTTTTACAAGATAGTTATTTCCAAAGCCACTTCTCTCCTTTCATCTGAAGTTTTTTTTTCCCAGCCCCTTTATCCCTATAGCCACCGTCACATAGCTCAGCAAGTCCTGGTCCAGCGGCGAGGGAACTTGTTGATGAAAACAGTCTCGATCCTGGTCCACTACATCAGGTAGGAGCGCAGACGGTCGGATTCTACAGTGAAATTCCAGAAGTGAAAGTTGTCAGGGTGGCATGGATGGGTGTGTGGATGATCTGGGTTGTTTGGGTGTAGTTCCTGGAGGTACACGTCTAGTTTCTGATTTTGGGGTGCGATTTGAGTGCGGCAAGGTGATGGATGAAGGGTGTTATTGGGGTTTCATAACATGTACAAGGGTAATTTGGGTAGAAAGTTCTAATTCCTGAAGGAGCCTCTCTCCCGGAGTCCAATTACCTCATCTTTCTCAGTAATCGAATTCCTAGTAAATCAGAACTCTGATTGCTAATTTCAAGTGGGGTTCACTTATTTTTCATTCCCTTTCCTCAATTTTCATTCTGGTTTCGTAAACATGCCAAACTTAACATCTACTCTTCGCACTCACCAAATCTTCCAAAATTACCCTTTTCAAATCCTTATCCATCTTACACGATTTATCTTCTCATCCAACAACTTCTCATTCAGCATGTTCAAATACATGATTCAATCTAGTCGTATTTTATTTAAGAAAATAGAAACTGTTGCAGTCATATTTAGAATAGGAATGTGATTGTGTAAATCCTAGTAAATATGGGAATGTATCTTATATTCATATTAGGAGTTGATTACCTATTAAATGTTGTAATCCTAAAGGGAAAGGTTTTTGCCCTTCCTACTACTATAAATAAAGGCACAATGGGGTGAATCAAACACACCTCACAATTAAATTAATCTCTCTTCTCTCTAAAGTGGTCGGCCCCCTCTCTTTCTCTAAACCCTAGATCGCTCAATCAAATAGGCCTACAACACATTATCAGCACGCTATTGCCAGAAGCTAAGGAATTGACGCATCGTAGGAGGAGGCTTTCATCCACCAAAATTCAAAGGCTTATTCATTTTTTGCTAATCAGGTACGCTTAAAATAAAAGAAGATATTTGAAACATCCACGAAGCATGAAAACATTCCCCATGATGCATGAACCCCTATATGTTTATATTTTTCTTACGATATATATATATATATATATTGTATATGTTCATATATTTGTCAATATATATATATATATATATATATATATATATATATATATTTGTTTCATGCATTGTACAATTAAATTGTTATGTGGAATATGTGAGTCAATGTATAAAATTAAATTAGAAGCATATTAAGGTTTGTAGAACCCTAACAATTTCGAAAATTTTGGGAAATTGGACACCACCCTTGCGGCACAAACTGGGCAACAGCCTTCTGGGCTTTGCTGCATTCTAATAGAGCTTGACAACAGCTTTGCTACTAGCAAAAGGACACCACATGGATTCAGCTTGGTTTGGTTAACGCAGCTCGTAGCCCCTATTCATCAAGGAAGCCTGAAGCTTTCCTTTTGGACCTTTCCTTTACTCTCGGTACATGCCAGCAAGCTGTCATGCTTGTTGGGCCCTTGACTCGCGAGCCACTGGATTGCGTGCAGTAAGCCCGTGCTGTTTGCTTGCGGCCCAAGATGATGCCAATCCTTGCGGCCTAATTTAATGGGTCTGAAGCATGTTGCCATGCCCTCCCCTCAGCCCAAATTGAAACCCAGTTGCGGCTGGGGTTTTCCTTCACCTCCGTGGCCTGTATCCCACTCCCTAGGATTTTTGGACCTTGCCTTTTACTTAAGGCACCCAACCCGTGCCCCTTACCCACGACACTAAGCCCAAATATTTTTTAGGGCAATTTTTCGACCCAAATGCTATTTTAGCATTCTAAATAATTTAACCCGTATGTTAATATTATTTTTCTTCTACAATCGACCTTGCATGGCCCGATTTATTGAATTAATTAAAATTGACCTGCAGTTCATTAATATGATAATGAATCCAAAATTATTGACCTGAAGATTACTTTTGGACATTAATGATTCAATAATTTATTTTTATACTTTGAACCGTAACATACTTTCATAGTAATGAAGCTCTCACACTCGAGTTCCCGAAGAATCTCAAATCTACTATATGTAAATTTGTATATTGCATTATGTGTTTCTTGTAGGAACCTCTCATTATGAACTAATTGTTCATAAATACTAAATTGAACATGTAGTTTCAAATTTTGTGCCTTTGAAACCCGAAGTTTTCATTCAAAACGTACCACATGAAACCTGTAGTTTTCATGCATAAATTAAACCAATACATGTCTAAAAAACATGTATTTCTACGACATATGTTTATGGCTTACCATATGATTACTCATATTTTTCTCCCTCCATTTTAGGGACATGTCGAACTTGAATAAGCTCGATTTCACTTCTTTGGAAGTCTCTGGAAGAAACTATTTGAAGTGGGTTCAAGATGTGAAGCTCTATCTAACTGCAAAGGGCATTAGAGTCACCATCGAGGCCCCATCATCGACAAAATTGTTGACGAAGCTCAGAAGGCTAATGAAATGATCTTCATTCGAAGACACATCCATGATGCACTGCAGACCGAGTACCTCGCTGAGGAGGACCCATGCACCATCTGGCTTGCTCTGGCTGACCGTTTTGATCACTAGAAAGACATATACTTGCCTAAAGCAAGACACGATTGGCAGCATCTTCGCTTCCAAGACTTTAAATTTGTGAATGAATACAATTATGAAGTTTGTAGAATCTGTTAATTATTGAAATTCTGCAAAGTAGAACTCACCAAATCAGATCTCTTGGAGAAGACCTATTCGACCTTCCATGCCACTAATATTGTCCTGTAGCAACAATATAGGTACATAAATTTAACCAGTTTTCAGATTTGATGTCTGTTTTACTTTTCACTGAAAAGCAGAACTAGCTTTTGATGAAGAATCATCGAGCTCGACCGACTGGCTCAAACACCACGCCTAAAGCGCATATGACTTATTCTAGCAGCCATAAAAGACGAAAGAATCGTTGTGGTCGTGGTAATAGACAGTAAGCCCCACACGGGCCTAAGGTCAACAGAGTGCTGCACGTAAGGGAAGAATTGTGACCCAGCAGCGTCCACCACTCGCCCCTAAGGACCCAAACTTCAAGAACAAGGGCAAAGCTCCCGTTCAGCTTGCTTCCACTGAACTGGACATGTGCTACCGCTGTGGATCAATGGATCATTGGTCATGCGTATGCTGAGCTTCCCCTGAGGGTATTGCCAAGTATTATTCACATTGTGAGTCTAACTTTGCAGCTGTAGATCATTCAGGAGATGCAACTACATCTATGGAGATATTGGATTTTTAAGAGGCGTCAGCTTCTATGGACGAATAAATTAGACATGTTTTTAGGATGTTTACCCCTAGTGGCTGAACCCACTAGGAGTGGCCGGCCCCTACCCCCAATTTTCTAGGTTTATGGTTTAATTTTGAACAATTTTTCTAAGCATTTGGAATAATTTGCATGGTTTTAGATTGTTTTGAATTATGGATTGTTATTTGAATGGATATTATTTTCTCGAATTGCTTAATTGAATGAATGGACTTATATTTATGCATGTGACCAATTCAATCAAGTTATTTCTAGGTATGTCTAGTGGGGAAGTTAGTTGTCTGGCAGATAGTGCAACCACGCCCACCATCTTGCGTGACCGACACTATTTTACTAACTTAATACCTAAGAAAGCTCATTTGACAACTCTCTCAGACCCATCCAACCTGATTGAAGGATATGGAAAGACACATATCATGTTATCTAATGGTACTATCTTAACCATTAAGGAGGCACTCTATTCTCCACGTTCCGGATGAACGTTGCTGAGTTTTAGATACATTCGAGATAATCAATATCATATTGAAACCACTGAAGATCATGGTTCTGAATTTCTTTGTATCACTTCGTACGAATATGGCCAGAAGCGTATTCACGGGAAGTTGGAACGTCCCACCTTCATTGTTTTGAGCCAATAAACTTCCTTTTAACTTCTCAAACACAGAGATGTAGAGTTTCAAAGGTTCCCCCTTTTAGGAAGGCATGACCACTGGTGGAGAGGCCATACAAGCTTTTACTTTGTTAAAAGCTTCTTGGTGTTGAAGGCCTCACTCAAACTTATCTTGATTCTTTAACCTTAATAAAGGATTCAACGGTTGGATCTTGCCTGCCAGATTAACATTTAATCTTCTTAAAAAGTTGATCTTCCCCAATAGCTTCTGTAATTGTACTTTGTTGGTAGGGGAATGTGATTTCATTATAGCTCTAGCTTTGTTCTTGTCTATCTCCACACATTTCCGATGAACTAGGAATCCTAAAAAATTGATCTAACCCCAAAGTCACATTTCTTAGGATTCATCTTCAACTTGTGGGTCCTTATTCTCAATAAGGCTTATTTAAGGTCTTCCAGGTACTGCTCTTCCGTTTTTGACTTCACCCCGATATCATCAATGTATACCTCCATGCTATGCTCGATTAAATCATTAAAAACAGCATTCATTGCTCTTTGATAGGTAGCACTAGCATTTTTCAGTCCGAATAACATGATTACGTATTCATAGGCTCCTACATGTCCCGGGCATGTAAATGTTGTCTTATGTATGTCTTTTTAGCTATTTTTATTTGATTATATCCAACATTCCCATCCATAAAAGATACAACTTTATGTTTTGCAACTGCATATATGGACAAGTCAACCATAGACATGAGGTATTCATCTTTAGGCATGGCTTCATTAAAGTTTCTATAGTCGACACAACATCGGATGATGTTAGTTACAATGTTTAATATAGGTATAATGTTGGCCAACCGCTCCACATACTTTGCAGGCCTAAAAATCCTGCCTTTACCAGCTTCTCAATTTCTTCCTTGACCTTCTCTTTTATCTCCTTTGACATCCTTCTTGGGGCTTGCTTTACAGGTTTGTACCCTTTTTTTATAGGCATTCTGTGCTCCATTAAACCGGAGTCCAATCTAGGCATTTTTGTGTAATGCCATGCAAAACAGTCCTTGAATTCATGCAAAAGGTCAACTATTTTCGCCCGATCTTCAACCTCCAACAAGTCACTAAGTTGTATTGGCCTTGAATCTTCCTTAGTCCCCAAATTAATGGTTCCCAAGGGGTCATGTAATTCTGGTGCTAGTTTATCAGGTTCTGTACATAAAAATTCGATTGACTTTGGGGCCTCAGGCTCATCATCTGGCTAGTCTAGGTCATATATACATTTTTCCATGTCAATGTCTGCTTCCATTTCTTCTCCCAAAATATCTTTTCCTTCTTTGTCCTTGGTGTCTGAAGTTCATTCTTTCCACTCTACCACCTCATTTGTTGAGCTCTCTTTAATCTCCATTCTTTCTATCCTGTATTCCAACAGTCTTTTGATTAAGGACCTGACTGTAATCACTTGGTCCTTCATCTTTTGATCTGGCATCATTAGTGTTAGTGGGATGGGACAATACAAAGCATATCCCATTCCTTCTTGGTGAGAGAAAATCCTTGTTCTAGGAGCTTCTGGGCTGTCACCTTGGTAGGGCGATCGTTTTTATCAGCACCCAAACATTGTAAGATCCTAACAATGGGATTGTAAAAATTTGCTTCTACAACATTAGCTGTGGGGAGCAATGGCTATGATGCGGCTTCCACTATCTCCCAAAATCATGGTTCATCTGTTCTGGCCTCATGGTAAACAACAATTTGTTGGTACAAAGTGGATGGTACAGACAGACTCTAGTGAATCTAATCTCGTCCTAGTAATGCCCCAAAGGTAGAGCTACTGTCCACCACAAAGAATGCTAGTATAATCTTCTTGGATCCCAAATCTACCTGAAAATGCAATATCCTATAGGTTTTAGTGATGGCCCCATAGAAACTATACACTGTGAGATTAGTGGGAATAAGATTTTCCTCACTTTTGCAAAGCCTGCTCATCTGTTTGAGTGGGAGCACATTGATTACTGCCCCACCATCTATCAACACTCTCTTGAAGGGGACTCTCTCCATATGAGCTGTTACATATATGAGCTTCAGATGGTTTGCTAAAGCTAGACTTGGCTTGCTGAACACCACTTTGTCAGAATAAACCTTCTCAGGCTTTTTTTGTGTAAGGTCGAGCAAGTCTGCCAAGCTTGATACTTATTTTCCAGATTCCTTAATGTTCACAAGTGCTATCATTGGTTTTGGTGACAAATAATCACTTTTCATTGTTGCTGGCTGATTTGGTTCTGCACAGAACATGGCTGATAAGACATGGGTCATGTTTACATGAAAATTGTTGAGTCCAGGTACTTCTTCTTTTTTCTCTCCAATTTGACACAGAAATTGGTCCATCAAGGCCTAGGTATCCTTGGTTAGGATCAACTTGAGCACTTTCTCCAATTCTACTATATCAACATTATGCAACTATCTTGAGATTTCACAAGGAGCTTCTTCTAGTAGAGGTGGAGGTATCCCCCTCTCAGGGGAGATAATCCCAAAACAGATAGGCTCTAGATTCTAGCTTGGTGTAGGCATCATCACCACACTCTCTTGAGCTCTTCTCAAGATTCTATACTTCCCTGGATGGGGGTTTTGAGGTACATAGTCTCTCTCTCTTTCAACTTTACTGCTAGTTTTCTCTATCTCTTTCTTACTTCTTTATTGGAGTTGTCTTCTTCCTTCTTGGGTAGCCTTTTCAAACTTAACATTTTTAGAAGCTTCTGAAATGGCAGAGATTTTCAATGAGTTCACATGAGCCTTATATTGCCTTTGAACCCTCCATATCATAGATGCCCCTCATCTCTCTAATAGGTTTCCCTTCTTTACTTACTATGTACCACTTTCGGGCAAGTCAGGCTAAATCTCTTAGTAACTGGGGAAATTGGGTTCATGGTTCTCTCTCACCATCCTTGTCTTATGCTACTATGATAACTTGGCTGGGGATGTTTCACATTCACCCATCTTGGCATTTTTGTTTCCTTATCTTTAGCTTCTTTAGAGGCTTCATAGTTTCTGAACACCTCAGATAGGCCATTAGGTTCTGAATCTCCTTCCAATTTCTGGAACACATTCTTGGTGGTTTCTTTCTCTGTAGCCCGAACGATACTTCTGCTAGCATTTTGCTCCTCTATCTCTCTTCTTCTGACTAACCTCCGATCAATAATGAAGCCCGATGCTGGCACCTCGAGTTCACACTCACACTGATATTTACTACATAAAACTACTTCTTTGACCACAACTGTTTGGGGTCTATCGGGCAACCTTGTAACACCTTTTGATGGCCTAATAGCTTGCCTTCTATCTCCCCTTTTATCCTATACAACCTTTGTTTTTCCCTTCTTAACCTAATTAAGGTTGATCATGTTGAGTGAGGCTTCTGGGAATGGATCCGTGTCAATCATCATATTAGCTTGGGGTTTCTACAGTAACAATTTTCCCTTGACAATGAGATCTTGGATCCAATCTCTGAACTGCATATAATTAGTTATGGAGTGATTGAAGGTGTAGTGAAGCTTGCAGTACTTTTTCCCTTTAAGCTCTTCAAATTTGGGCATCTTCTTGGTGCTGTCGGGCAAGATTACTCTAACCCTCACTAGTTCTTCATAAATGTCTGCTGCATTGGTTAGATCAAAGGAATATGCCTGGTACTTTGGGGGCTTCATGGGTTCAAAACCTCTATCATTCATTACCACATTCTAGTCCTTGATAGACTGGACCAATCCCTTCATTATTAAAGGTTTGAAATGAGTGGTCATCTCCACAACATATAACTCAATCCATTCTCCCAAACTGCTATCATGTTCTGCCAGCTCTAGGCCTTTAAACTCTAACGGGTGTATTAGGGCTTTGTTCTTATAGAAATAAGGAACTTTATATGAGTGCTTCACTTGTTGTTCCTCTGTCAGCAACTTCTCATACTTAGTAGCTGCAATCACCAACTCTTAAAGCTTGTTAAACTGCACATCATAAAACTTCTTTCTCAAATGTAACCTTAAAGCCTTCTGGGCAATAGTTATGAGCTGAGCATAGTTAATTGGAAAATGGCACCTCATCCTGGTTCTCCTGAACCTCATCATGAAATCATCTGTAGTCTCATGTTCATACTATTTTATCTCTACCAGAGATTGATGGTCATCTTTGGTTCTACCCTATAGAACTGCTCATGGAAGGCCATCTTCATTTGCCCCCAGTTGGCAATGGAATTAGAGGGTAACAGAGAATACCGCTGGGAGGCCAAGCCTACTAATGAATTCTAAAACAATCTCAACTTGTAGTTGGGTTGTCCTCGAATGCTACACAGTGATTTGAGAACTTGAAAATGTGGTACTTGGAAAACACATTACAGTCTTTTCCATTAAAAATTGGGAACACGGGCATCTTGAAGTTGAGAGGGAAAGGATTCTACTCATCAATATACTTAGGATAAGGCTTCTGGTATGTTATCTTGAACATCGGGTGAGCCTGTGGCTGAACATTCTATACCACCATCATTCTTAGCTTTACCAACTCATTCCTGAGTTGTTGATTAACCATATTGTTGTGTGAGGTATAAAAAGTCCCCTACTTCAGGCTACGATCAATGCCTGAGAAAGCTTCCCTTTATGGTTCTAGTTGCCTCCACCTAGCTTATCCTTCCTTGTTAGCCAACGGTGGTGGCCTATAAGGGAGTGGTTTGCCCGCAGTTATGGGTAAACCTTTTCTGCTTGTCTCTCCCATTAGATTGGTCGCCTCAAACTTCACGCATTCCTGCCCGACCTGTCTTCTACCATTTTGTGGGAGTAGTAGAAGATCGGGCAAGCTTGTCTCTTGAAACTCTTTGTTTTTGGCTTACTGGTCCCAGCATCATCCTTCTTCTTCCTCTTGTCCTTTTTTTCCTCAAGTAAGGGGAACAAAAGAGTCACATGTTCCTTCTCTGGGCTTGCTTCCCCGATTATCTCACTAGCCTAGCCATCCCTTGGTGTGGATTACTCTAACTCTAGCTTTCTCTGCAGAGTTCTTGTTAAGGAACATAGTCTACTAACCTCTCATCTGGTCTCTAAAGTGATATTCTCTATATTTCTTAATACTTGTACCATAGTGGCTTGCAAGTCATCATTAGTAACTTTTCCACTTGACTTCTCAGAAGAAGTGAGGCTCTCTAGAATCGTAGAACCTTGTAGTGAAGGAAAATCTTCCAGGTGATATGTCATGTTTGCTTCTGTCAAACAAGGGGGTTGCCCAAACTCTGCTTTCCACCTAAAGGTTTGTTCATTCATTCTTCTTGGCATACAAATTATCAAATGGTCCTACTGAGCATGCCAAAACTATGCTCGAGTTGGATTCTGGATCTGGTCCATCACATAGCTCCCTGGGGCCTTAGCTCTTTCTTGCCTATTGGGCAAGATCTTGGTACTTGGTCTGCTACAATATGAGTTTATTGTTAGTTTGAAAGGTGCCTTTGTAGGGCATTTGGTTTAGGCCTTGAGCTCACAATCAAAGCTAACAAGGATTTAATCGTGCCACTGTTATCTTCTTATAGAATAGATTGTTGTATAGGTGTGAATTAGGTCGATTACTTGTGCCTCAAGTTATTTAGACTTCTTGTTTATCAAAGGATTGTCATAGATTGGTTAAGTCTGTATAAGATTATTTTCTTGCCTTGTAAACAAGGACTTTTACATATGACATTGTATGTCCAAAATGAAGGGAGTTCAGGGCATGTCCAACCATTTCCTTGATCAAAGTTTGCTTTAATGAAAATAGGTTCATTAACTTATCCAGATTTGATAACAAATGAAACTTTTGAGTGGAAAACAGTAAAAAATGACTTAAATATACGAAGGAAAATGCATTAAACAGCAGATCTACTATATATAAGTACAAACAAAAGAGATTTGGGCAAGATTTAACCTTGTCGGGTAAGGTTGAACTTCTTGCAACCACTTTACTTTGTGTTTACAGGGTTTGTATACTGTGAGGGATGAAAAGTAAATAGGTTTTACCAGAGGGAATCGATGTTACAACACTAAGGGAAGGTAGCAGAGCTTTTAAACTCGACAAAAAATGGCTTTTTATAAGGGAACTACAACTAAAAAGGACAAAATCTGGACAAATTGCAGCTTTTTGGGTACGAACTTGTTTGAGAGCAACGTTTGTATGTCTTTTTATTGATTGGTTGAGTGTCCTTGTCTCTGGTGCCCCTCTATGCTTTTATAGACAATTTGGCCCAACTGTCCAAGCCTTGCCTTTAGTTGATTGTTCTAGAATAGCAGTGAGTCATCACCTATTTACTGATCCATACCCTTGAAAAGTGTTTTTTGGCTGGTGGTGAGGTGCCCTATGTTGCCCATTACTTCAATCATAGGCATATGGCTTATGCCTTTGCTGAAATAGCTTCCAATTCTTCTCGGCCTATTGGTTTGTCTGAGTCCAGACTTTTCGTTGCTTTTGCATCTTTGGGCCTCCGTTATCACAAAGCCCAAAGTCAAATATAAGCCCAAACACAAGGGATTAACAAATTACATGGAACTTTTTATGTAGAGCCTCGATGGGCATGTACATGCCCTGCTTTTCCTCAGTCTGTTTACTTGCTTGAAATTTCATATGCAAAAATTGCTTTGCTTCCCTCTTTTCATTTTGGATTTGACGGCTTGGCTACATGGACTTTTCTTTTTTGGGGCATGTGACTTTCTTGTTGTTCAATTTTGTGTGAACATTGTAATTTACTTTACTATGTTTTGGCCTTGGTAGGTCACTTAAGCTATACTTGAACCAGTGAAACTTGCTCGGTGATGTGAGCTCGAAATACCTATTAATCATATTAGCAATTTTAACTTGCAAGTGCACAAGACCAATAGTAGTATAGCAAGAGCAAGTATGAAGTCGTTCCCACGAGTATTGATTTTTACTTTAATTTGAGTCTCAACTCAATTCAAATTCAACAAACTTTTAATACAAATAGGGCTGAAAATTTTACCTAGAATGAACAAGCCAAGGAGATCTCCAAAACCCTAAATTACGAGTAGGTGGGAAGAATATTTGAGTGCTTGTAATTATTTCTCCATATGCTTCTACAGTAAGCAAGGCTCCTATCATTGAGTGTGATTAGTTTACTTTTGTATTCTCAATCGCATATATATCATTTTGCACTTATTGGTTTGAGGAAATTAAGGCTCAGACTTCCGTGACATTTTTATGATTCTTTAAGAAATCCATTGAAATTTTACTAAATTGTCTATCAAATGAGCAATTTGATTCTTACTGTTGAAGGAAAGATTAGCAGTTTTCAATTACACTGCAGAAAGTAAGAATACAAGAGAATATATATGGAGGATGAGTTTTGGACGGGAACTGAAATTTACTTAACTTTATTGCTTTCAGGTTTTTATTATCACTTGGCCATCTTATTGGCTATCTATAAAACATTCAGACCTTTTGATAACATCCATAACTCTTGGATTAGCTCCAAGAGACACAACTCTACATTACAGAAAGTGCATTACATTTAACACTTACACCATTGACTTGATCCTAGTTGATCTAAGGTTGTTACATATATCCTCCTTAGGTTCCAGAGTAATCCTCTCTAGTTCCTGCTGAAATCTCTCCATGGCCGACAATGGCAAGCACATTGGTACCAATATTCCATCCTCAGTGTTGCATTTGTGCTGAACGTAGAAGCTAATAAAATCCATGGCCTTGGCGGGTCCAGCAAATACCGGCTGTCCCCATCCAAAATTGACATCTCCAAAACCACGCGCATTATCAGAAACTATGAAATAATTTCCTGTCGATGAATATTGAGGTCGCCCTCTTAGTACCAAAAGATCTACCACTGATCTTAAGTAATCTTCATTCATGGTAGCTTTAGCCTTCTTCACCAACTCCAAAGCATATCCCAGTGGATTTTTGCATAGAGGTTCAGCCCTTGAAACTGCAGCTGGAAATGCAAATGCATTGCCATAGTATCCCAAGGGAAGACGTACATTGTGGTGCTTTCCCCGTGCATTAACAACGCATGAAAAGCGAACAGCCTGTTTTGGATTAATTTGAAGTGCAAGAGTGCGACATTTCCACAAACAAGCTGTGATCAAGTCAAATGTGGAGCAAGTGGAAATTAGGTGGGGTAGAATCTGTTTTCGAAGGGCTCTCATCTCCTTGGCACCAAAGTAGAACGATCGTTGAACCATGTTTGACTGGTTACTGGATGCGTATGAGCCATCAGAATGATCAATCACATCTTCATATTCATGATGAGCACATGTAATTCTTGGTGGATCTCGAGCGAACAAGAGCTCTCTCTCCCACACTGGTAGAATAGATGGTGCATGTGCGCCTCTTGCCATCTCCGCAATGGCGTTCAGGAACTGGAGCAATCCAGGTCCATCACACATTGTGTGGTTTAGGCGCAATGCAAGTATGAAACCTCCACATGTAAGACGGGTCACCTGCATATTGCAAAAGTTAGTTACTAGACTTTTTTTCTTGATCATCATATTCGTGCTAGTTAACAATTCTTTAGAAGAAAAGAAAGAAAAAAAAAAGGGTTTTTGAATTTTAATCATTCAAGAAGATTAAAATTTTAAAAAAAAACCTAGTGTTAGATTGAATATTGATTTTTAATCCCTAATGTGTCCTTAATTCAAAATAATTCATGTGCATTTTATTTAATATTTCCCATTAAATATTTAAATTTATTAATACACAAATTTTAATTTAATTTTTGACCAAAAAAGAGTTTTTTAATTTATTAATTTTATTTAACATTCTTCAAATTTGAAAGACTCAATTAATGTATCTAAATGTTAGTACCGAAATATATTATATTGAACTAATATATTTAAATGTTAGTACCGAAATATATGCACTGAAATGTATTAATATTAAATCAATGTACCTAAATGTGTGTATTGAAATGTATGCACCGAAATGTGTGTACCTAAATATATGCACCGAAATGTGTGTACCTAAATATATGCACCGAAATGTATGTATCTAAATATATGCAGTGAAATGTATGTATCTAAATATATGCACTGAAATGTATTAATATTAAATTAATGTACCTAAATGTGTGTACCGAAATGTATGCACCGAAATGTTAGTACCGAAATGTATGTACCTAAATGTATGCACAAAAATGTGTGTACCAAAATGTGTGCACCGAAATGTTAGTACCTAAATGTATGCCCTGAAATGTATTATAATGAATTTAATATACCTAAATGAAGAAGTTACAGTACATCGAAATATATTGTATAAAAAAAGTTAGTTTATCTAAATGTTTACAACAAAAATATATTACAATGAATGAAATGAAAATAAAAATTAATACATTAAAAATTAGAAAGAAAAAGATAAATAATTAAAAAATCAAAATATAATTAATAAATGAGGTTATTAATGTATCAAGAGACTAAAATTAGATTTGATCTTACTCATGGTTTTAATAAAAAAGTAATCTTTGTCAAGGATTAAAATGAAGTTTTCTAAAAAAAACCATCTAAATTAGATGATCTAATTAGGAAACAAAAATTTCATAAAAATTCATGAAAGATGGAGTCTCTTTGAAAGAGTCTCTTGCCTGTGATAGTTATTTGAAAGAGTCTTTAAATACAGAGGAATTTAGACAAAACGCTTATAGAATAAAAAAAAAATTAGACAGAAAAAGAAGAGGACGACATGATGGCAAAAACTCTAGAAGAATGGCGAAGGAAAACCTAGACAATAAAGGTGACGTGAGACTGGTAGAAAACCTAGGACCTAATTAGGCAGATGCCATGTAGAAATATAATTTCCTCAATTCGTTGTATATACAAATTTTACATATATAGGGTTAAACATAAGGACTGTCGAAGAAAAATTAGTTTCAAAATATTACGAAAAGCTTTTCTATCCAAAATCGCCTAATGAACTTTCTTTAATCATAAAAACAAAGAGGTGTGGTAGTGTCGTAGATAAGTTCAAGTTGGGTGCGGTGACAGTATCATAAATTTTTTGTTATGATTCATTGTGTTTTAAAAATCGGCCTAAGCGGCACCTAGGTGCTCGACGGTGAGCTTCCATGGCGAATTTAGGCAAAACATCAATAAAATCGGGGAGTGTTTAGGAGGCACTAGGCGGTCTAGGCAGTGCAAGGTGGAACCAGACACTTTGCAAACCAAGAAACATAGAAGCTTTGTGGAAACCTAGAAGCTGTGCGCAAGTCCAGAAGCTCTCATCTCAGACTTGAAACCCAAAAGCTTTGTACTCCCCATTCATCAACCACCAGATCAAAAGAGACTCAAAAATTTATGACGTCGAAACAAAGAGACCCAAATAAAAATTCAAAACCCAACAATAAAAAACTCAGATAATGATAGTTTCGAACCCAATTTTACAATTTTACAGAGAAGAAACGAGGAATTTTAGGAATTTTTCTGAGAAAATATTATTTTTTTTCTCAAAACCCCGATCTAAGAACTCGATAATTACAAAGAGAACTAATGCACTGCAAGTCTGCAATTTTTTGTGGGTTCTAGACTAAAAGTAGCAGCGTTAAAAGGTCAAAGAAGCAGTTTTTTTTCTTTCTATTTTTTATATTTTGATTAGTATGTAGAAGTAAATATGTGATGATATTTGGGCTATATTAGAGCTCATATTTGATGTACTATTATGCCTTGCATTGCAATACGCGTCTCTTTTTCCCCAATAAACTTAATAGGGTCTCTATACTTTATTTACATTTTTTCAAATTCTCAATATATTACAACTACAAGTATATAGTTTTTTTTTTTAAGTGTAAATAGATACTTATTTATATAATATTTTGTAAATTACTTAATTCGCCTAGGCCCAGCCTGGCCACCTAGGCGCTAGGCTCTAGTCCATTACCTTACTAACACCTAGCGTCTTTTAGATCCTTAGTTATGAAAAGGGTTGGAATTTAATGAAAAAAATTAAAAAAAATTGCAGTGCCACCAAACTTCAACTTATTTACAATATTGTTAGCGCTTTCTTGTTTATATCACTATTTGTCATTAAAAATTTCATATGTTGTTGATTGCACTAATTTCTTACAAAATATCTCCGACGTGTATATGCGACCTTAACACAAAAAACACCACTCTTACCCTTAACCTATTTCAATTTTTTTTTGTAAAGAATTAATATGGCAATGACCAAATATGACCAACAGGATCCTCTCCGGATCCTTTTGGTGAAGATCTTAGGGATCCGTAAATCGTGTCTGTTCATCATACATCTTGTGGTTAGTTTTTGTCAGATACTGTTTGTATCTATTTTAAATAAAATATTTAAAATCATTTCTAACCGCATGATATATGACGAACGGATATGATTTACGGATCTCCGGAATTCTTACAAAGAAGATTCGGCGAAGATCCGGATTCCAAATATGAATAAGAAAAACTAATTAACATGTAACTAATAACTAATTGACTCACCTGAACTAGCAGCAAAGGACAACCAATAATTCCATCAGAAACTGGGAAGTTAAATAAGAACTCTTCTAAAAGTGGACAAGGGGGTAGAATTTTGTCTCCTAGTTGCTCAAGTGTGACATCAGTAGAAGCCTCGACGAACAAGATACCTTCACCATTGCAATCGACCATGAGCTTTCTGTTAGGCCCTTCCCGAAGCCTGCCAGCTAAAGGGTAGTAATACACTAGTGCTCTGCTTAAGGCTTCCCTAATCGCCTTAACGGGATTACGATTTTTATTAAGTGAAGGGTTGTCTTTGTAACACATTATGATTGGAACCTGAAACCTCAAGCTTTCTTGGTCGTCAATATCTGAGAGAAACTTTGTTTCTCGAGGCGTTGGTTTTGCTGGAGTTATAAGTTCTGGCTGCAATCGTTTCACCTGAAGTACTGAGAGTGGCATCATTTCAGTAACGGGCTTAAGAACCAGCAAAAGATCAAAGGATTTGGAATTTTTATTTTGTGGTATGCATGCTAACTAAAAGTTGATAGTCGGTACTTATATAGCGTTATGCAGAAGCTCTGAGGTTCCCGAATCTTCCGTCCAAGTTTCCACCTGTTGTGAAAGTGATTTTTTTTGTTCCATTAAAAATGTTGTTAGAAAGAAACGTTTAAATCACAACATGGCCACAAAGAAAAACATGTTGAGAGCCATGTGCACGGGACCATTTCACAGTCCACACAACAGATTCTTACATATACATTAATACTGAATTTCATTTCAACATCAGAAAACTGAATTCAAACAGGGATATGACTTATGAGGACATGTCTTCGGTAAAAAAATAATAATAGAAAACTTCATTTTAATCCTTATTAGCAAAGATGACTTTTATATTAAAACCATGTGTAAGATCAAAATTTAATTTTAGTCCCTTGATACATTAATAACCTCATTTATTAATTATATTTTGATTTTTTAATTATTTACCTTTTTCTTTTTAATTTTTAATGTATTGATTTTCTTTCATTATAATTTTTATTTTTATTTCATTCATTGTAATATATTTTGTTGTGAACATTTAGATAAACTATTTTTTGTTGTAAAATATATTTCGATGTACTTTATCTTCTTCATTTAGGTATATTAAATTCATTATAATACATTTCGGTGCATACATTTAGGTACACGCATTTCGGTACATACATTTCGATACAAACATTTAGGTACATTAATTCAATATAATATATTTCGGTACTAACATTTCGGTGCATACATTTCGGTACACACATTTAGGTACATTAATTTAATATTAATACATTTCAGTGCATATATTTAGGTACATACATTTCAATACTAACAGTTTAAATATATTAGTTCAATATAATATATTTCAGTACACACACTTCAGTACTAACATTTAGTTACATTAATTGAGTCTTTCGAGTTTGAAGAATGTTAAATAAATTAAAAAAATTAAAAAAACTCTTATTTTGGTCAAAAAATAAATTAAATTTTATGTATTAATAAATTTAAATATTTAATGGGAGACATTAAATAAAATACACATTAATTATTTTGAATTAAGGACACATTAGGGACTAAAATCAATATTCAAACTAACACCAAGTTTTTTTTAAATTTTAATCTTCTTGAAGGATTGAAGTTCAAAAAGTCCAAAAAAAAACCTTTGCGTAGGAATGGAAGGAAAAAGGCCAACATCGTACGTACCTGCCCCAATTACAACTGTCACTATCGTAAAATATCGATCAGACATTTGCTATAAAGGAAAATGATGGAAGTATCTATTTAGTTCTTGAATTATTATCTCAGTAAAAATTAGGTCATTGAATTATGTTTTTTGGTAAAATAAGTTCCTAAATTTATTAAAAATTGTTAATTTTATCCCTATTATTATATTCAAAGCTATTTTGTCTAATTTTTCTTTAACTTAAGTCACTTGACACACTTTAGAATGTATTATCGTCATTTTCTCACCTATAAGCTCTTTATATTTCATATAGGTTGCCAATCTAACATTTAATTTACCCTCTAAAATGAGTGCTACTAGACCCACCCCATTGTCCTATTTCCCCACCCATTATTATTCCCAAAATAACATTTTTTATATATATATTACCTATGGCACTGCCTGATCTGATTTCGTTCATCGAATGTGCTATTTGGATCAAAGCAACCTAACAAGAATTCTCAAACCCCATCATTGAATTCGTCCAAGCACTTTGGCTGTATCCAAAAGACCATCTTCAGAGAAAGCAACATGCCATCTTACAAATTATGGTCTAATTGGAAAGAAAGCATCCAACTCAGCTGTTGAAGCTTTCTTCATATAAAAAAAACGCCATTCTCTCTCACAACTAAGCATCCAAGATAAAACCAATTCAATCGCCTTCGGTTTTTCTTCACTAACTAGAACCCTAGAAATTCAAATTAGATTTGTTCATGCTGCAACCCCTTTGAGCTTTTCTTCAAGATGGTAAAAGAAATTCACACATAGATGAGAGAGAGAGAGAGAGAGAGAGAGAGAGAGAGAGAGAGAGAGAGAGAGAAATTCACACATGCTGCAAACGCCTTTGACCTAATTTTCATTAAAGTGACAATTCTATAACTATATTGGCAGTTCACCCTAGGGGTGAAATTTTTTGCCATAAACCGATTTACTGACCAAACCATACCTTTTGGTTCATAATGGTATGGTATAATTTTGACATTTTTTCATAATCGGTTGGCATTATACCGAATCGACAATTAATGGTATGGCTTTGGTATTGAATTTTGTATACCTACTGACACACCCCAACCCAAATCAGGGCATGCTGGCCGTCACGTGAGGGTGACGTAGCCATGTGCACAGTGCGAAAACGATAATGATAAAAAGAAACATAAGTATAAGCATGACATTTAGGTGAAGATACACATAATCAGAGCATAAGTAGCTTAAGTGCAGTCCAGTAGGATGAATACTAATTATACAATACCAGAGATGGTCCTACATTAGTGATAATCTGTCAGAACAGCCGTCAATTCCTCGTAAGCCACCAACAGTCACCTCTACTTAAAACCTAGAGGGGCACAAAAACAGAAAGTGTGAGTGGGCAAAAACAAAGTTTTTCAAAACCATTTCAATATCAAAAGTAATAACCCCTAACTGTAAAACCTGTATACTTTCCCAGAAAATATTACGCATAACCATAACTCAAATCATACTAAAAACAATGGTAAATCCATAAGTATGCCATGTCAAATATCCAATCATAAAATATATGTTATAAATCAATAAAAATAATGTCAGCCGAAGTCACCTAACGTGACTTGTACGGCTAAGTCTATAGCTCTTCTAGCAATTCCTGTACACGTGTCGGAACCACCTATAGTGGTCTGTACGACGGGCTGGGTGTAAATGAGTACGCTCAAGTGCTACGATCATGTGAAGGCTATGCAAAGTATCGCAAGTGACCTACGAGTCAGAACCACCTAAAGTGGTATGTACGATAGGCTAGCACCTGCCTTGGATCCAAGGTGAGCGTGTGGTGCGGGAGGTGAACGATCACGTGAAGGCTAAGCCCTATTCACTGGCGGAGCACTAACACCGGGATGCAGGATAATGAGCTATAAATACATCTCATCACAATCAGACTCATTGCCATCACTACCATCAACATATACTCACCTAAAGCTTACATGATCATCCGCAGCGTCAAGCAACATTATATAATCACAATAATCCATAACCAAACATAAAGATCATTTGACATGGCAATTTAATTTATAAAACCATTTAAACACACTTTCTGGGAAAAATACCAAGTATATACGTATATACTTAAAACAAAAGCCCACTCATTGATATGTCGCAGGGTCGTAACCCCTGAGCCTCGCCTGACTACGTTCGTCCTTGGGAAATGTCTCACCTATATGCGAAATAACTATTTAAACATTATTTATAAGCACATAACCAAAACTAGATAATAACATCTCATAAATTGCTCAATTGAGGTGTTTGAATATACCAACGTGGCCTAAACCCCACGAACATCTCCATATTTTTAGAAAAAATTTCCGACCACCCATGCGCCCTCACGCGCCGGCCAACAAAAAAAAAAATTCATAAAAAGTCTTTAACTTGCCAAACTCCTAAATGAACCTCAATTAAAAGTCTTTAACCTGCCAACCTCATCCCCTTATCCTAGGATTTAGGAAAGCTCGACTTTAATCTATCTTTTTACGGTCATTATGTCATATATATGACAATATAATATAGGTTGGTGCTAAGGCTGTTTTGATCACCGCTGTTTTTGATAATGAAAAACTTAAAGTTCATAAATGAGCCTCAACTAAAAGTCTTTAACTTGCCAAATCTAGCCAAACTCCTAAAACGAAAAAAAAAAAATCATAAAAAGTCTTTAACCTACCAAACTCCTAAATGAACCTCAATTAAAAGTCTTTAACCTGCCAAACTCGTCCCCATATCCTAGGATTTAGGAAAACTCGACTTTAATCTATCTTTTTACGGTCATTATGTCATATATATGACAATAGAATACAGGTTGGTGCTGGGGTTGTTTTGATCACCAGTGCTTTTGATAACGAGTCATCATCATTTGGCTTGCAGCCAATGTAGGCCGATTTGAACTTTCAATCCAACTTTTTATTTTTATTACAAAGGGGTTGGATTGAACGTCGACTTTAAGATTGAGATTGAGTATAATAAATTCAGCTTGTTACAGTTGATATTCAATCCAAAACATTAATTTTGTAAATATTCGAACACCAATTTTCCTTATATTCCTAATGGTAAACTATAAACATAAATATAGAAATTAAATTAGGGCTGGAATCAATCATGAACATCCAATCCAAAACATGAACAAATTTCACAAACCCTAATCTAGAATTCAAAAATTAAATTTCTAGAATTCGAAAATTAAATTTCACAAACCCTCATCTAGAATTCGAAAATTAAATTTCACAAGGCCTAAATTTACAAACCCTAATCTAGAATTCGAAAATTAAATTTCCTAAAACCTAAATTAAATTTCAAACCCTAAATTAATTCCAAAATTTACCTGTTTTGGGGCAGAATTTGTGCACAGTGAGTGCACTAGATGAAGATGAAGAGTCGAAGACTATCAGAGTTCTAGGGTGTCTGAAATCCGAATATCTGATAAAGAGAATCGAGAGAGAGAGAGAGAGCAGTGCTCTGTGTGGTGAAGGAAGACTCCACCATCGAAGAGAGATAGAGAGAGCGGTGGCTCCGTGTGGTGGTGGGCCTAGATAATTTACAATAAGATATAAGTGAGAGTGATGAAACGGAATCGTAACAACATAACATCAGAGTGCAAAACCCTAGGTGCAGTCCAAATTAAACAAACACTGAAAAGATAGCCAGAGAAATCCTACATGGATGGCGTTCTGTCAGAATTGCCTTAATGCCTCGCTCGCCACCAATGTCACCGCTACCTAAAACCTGGAAGGGCGCAAAAATGGAAAACGTGAGTGAGCAAAAACAAAGTTTTTTTCAAAACCGTTTCATAAATCAAAGTAGTAACCCCTCTCCGTAAAACAAGTATATTTTCCCAGAAAATATCATATGTACTCGTATATCAAAATCATGCAGGAGCGATAAATCTCAAATATATCAAGCCAGAATATGGCACGTGGAGGTACCCAAACCAAACTGAATAAGCATCAAACAGGTGAGATAAATCACATCATAATATGCAAGCAATAACAATGCGTCAGCCGGAGTCACCGAATGTGACTTGTACGGCTGAATCTATAGCTTCTCAACCAAATCCTGCACACGAGTCAGAAACACCTATAGTGGTATGTACGACAGGCTGGGTGTATAATATTACGCTTAGTGCTACGATCACTTGAAGGTTGTGCGACGAATCGCGAGTCACCTACGAGTCGGAACCACCTATAGTGGTCTGTACGACAGGCTGACACCTACCTTGGATCCAAGGTGAGCATACAGTGCGGGAGGTGAACGATCACGTGAAGGCTAGGCCCTACTCTTGCGAAGCACAAACACCGGGGTGTAGGAATATGAGCTATATCATACTCTCATCACCACACTATCACTAACAAGTACTCACATGACTTACCTAAGCGTCCACAGCGCCAAAGCATAGCCAGCACAATCATAATAATAATATCAATGGTATTCAACATGGCATTTCAATCATTGAACCATTTCGATTCTAAAGTGATTTAAAAACGTAATTTCTGGGAAACAACATCAATTATATATATATATATATATATATATATATATATATATATATATATATATATTGAAAACAAAAGCCCACTCACTGATAGGTAGAAGGATCGTATCCCCCGAGCCTGGCGTGGCTGCGCTCGTCCTCTGGATATGTCTCACCTATATGTAAAACAACTATAAAACCATCAATTAAACGCACATAATCAAACTTAGGTAATAACTTCTCATACATTGCTCAATTGGGGTGTTTGAATATACCAACATGCTCTACTCGGTCCCACGAACACCCCCATATTTTTATTAAAAAAATTTGATGGGCCACACACGTTAGGAATATTTCGTTAAAACCTAACAGATTTCGTTAAATCTAACTAACAGCATTAAAATATTCCGTCAGACTTGACAGAATATTCTTCGTCCCCTACCTCAAGTCGCGGGAGACTAACGCCGGCGACCGCTGCTATCGCCGGAATCTGGGAAATTTTAAAACTCACTTTTCTCACTCGTTTTTCAACCAAACTTCAAAAAATTACCACCAAAATGAAGCTTATGACATAAGGAATAAAACTATACCCTTTTGAAGCCTCAAATACGAAGGAATCTTGCCGGAGAAAAATTGAGAAATCCAGCCAACTCTGCAGCTCGGCCCTCCGACGTCCAAATCGCCTTAACGATACACCCCGAGCTTCGTGAGGATGCCTAAAAGCTTATTGTGATCTCCAAATTCATTAAAAAGTTTGTGAACAGTGCCTCTAAGGGTATACTCGGGTTTCTAGGGTTTTAGGTTGTTTCGAGCCAAACCAAAGGTACTAGAACACTCACCAGTTTGCAAGGAGTCTAAAGATGCCATCCCAACCTTCGATATGTGCCAAGATCGTGAGATGGAGGGTTGTTCGTACAAAAATGGTGAAAAAGAAGAAGAGAGTTCGAGAGAAAGAGAGAAAGTGACAGAAACGGGGAAAGGAATGTGCACGCGTGTATGTGAGTGTGTGTGTGTGTGTGTGTCTGATTTTTCAACCAACCAAAACAAGGCCAAACCCAATTTCTTATTGGGTCCAACAATATAGGAAAACCAATGGGTCCAAAACATGGCCCAATCACACACACTTTCATGCACGAATAAGGGTAAAAATGTAAATTCACGCCGTCGATAAATTTTAATTCGGGACGGGTTGTCACAACGCCATACTTACCAATATATATCTTCTATTGAGATATTTTAGGTATTTTTTTACATGCTTGACATGTAAAGAACAAGAAAAATGTAAGTATTGCTATATATATATTATTATTTTTTTCTAATTCTAATTATATTACTTCAATCCAATGTTTATTGATATTTTTAATTTATTATTCAATATCACTTCTTATTCTAATCATACTTTTTTGTGTAACATTTGAATTGAATTGAATGGATTCATGGAAGATTTCACATACATTGGTTGCCCTACTTCAGTGATGTTGCATTATCAAAACAAGAAGTTATTTGTTTTGAGATTATAATAAGGGGATCTTATAACCAGAACCATACTTTTGAGTTTTGATTTTTTTTGTTTGTTTATACATTAGTTGCTACAATTGAATTTAGATAATTCTATTAGTTAGACTTTTGAGTTTGTGAACTTATAACTATTTGGATTATGTTTGCTGACATTGTTATTTGCTTATTAAGTTTTGATTTGATTTTCATTTTAATTTGTTAAGTCATGATTATGTTGGCTTATCATCAATTGAAAAACTACAGCAGTAACTTCTTTTTCTTTTTTCTGGTTTGTTGTTTACGAGTTGATGCGTGGTCTTGAGCTATTATTTTTGTAGCTTATTTGCAAACCATCGGTTGTGTCATTTACCAACCAAACCAGCCAATAATTTTGGCTGAACCGATTTTTGGCAACTGCAAGAAGACGGTTGGCTAACGATAACTGATTTTCGATAATTATGTATATGTGGCTGGCAGATGACACAAGAAATTTGGCACAGTTTACCAACCGAACTCAACCCTAGTTCACCCAAAGGAAAATGTTGTTGTTTTATAATAACAGGCATATTAGCACAGGAGAAGGAGGAAGAGGATCCTCCTCGGATCCTTTTTGTGGGGATCCTTACATCCTATCCGTCAATTGTAGATCGTGCAGTCAGTTTTTGTTAAGTACTATTTATGTTTAATTTTAAATAAGAAATTCAAAATAATTTTTTACCGCACAATGTACAATGAACGGTTGGGATGTGAGGATTCTTAGGATCCTCACAATTTGGATTCGGATAGGATCCAAATCCGAGAGAATATTGTTTCACTTTATTATTAATTTTGACTAATCTAGCATGTTGACTACTCGTTTATCTCATGATAAAAGTTCGTTATGATGAAGAAAGCTAAGGCTCTGTAAAATTAATCGATAGTATAGGAAGCAGCTTAATCACTTATAAACACAGGCAATGTCTTTTTTATCCGATGTGAAAGTCATACTCCCAGTATGCACCTTCACGTGCGATGAATTTTCAAGCTTAGCATGTGAACAACACAAACCGGAGGGTGGATCACATGCAAGTGCTGAGCTTCACACATGAGACAATCTTCTCTGATACCATGATGAAGGATGAGATTCCATCGTCACTTAGTACTACAGTCTAGTGATATTCATCTTCACTTGTACGTGAGAAGTCTTAGGTTCAATTCTCGCAAAAGGCGAATTTGATACACATTATTGTTAGCCTATTGTGAGGCTAAGCACATCCCTCTTCCCTTAGTGTAGATAATGTTGTTTGTTAAAATAAAAAGAATTTAAAAAAAAGGTGGTTGAGGTTCCATCATAAAACTAATTGATTATATGAGAAGTAACTCAATTATTTATAAGCACATGCAAAGTCGTTCCTTTACCTAATATGAGATCCATACTCTCAACACGTCATTGTTAAGCAAATATGTACAAGAACAAAATAGAACAAATAATTCGATCACTTGACAAAATAGAACTCACTGAAGATAAAATTCTGTTTGTTAAAGAAAGGACTCACTAAAGACAATATTATTTTTGTTAAAACAGAAATGGAGCTTCTGATTACACCCAACTTTTATCTCTTCTCACCCAATAGACTCTTTTTACTGTACAAGATTTTAAAATTTTAACATCTACTCTCCGCACTAAACCTGGCATTTGTGTCGTGTTTCTCGTGTTCATGTCGTTTTCATGTCATACCCGATAGTTTAATGGATCGTGTCGTGTAATACCAGTTAAAATAAACGGGTAATGTGACTCGACCCAAAATCAAACCGTTAATATTATCCGGTAATATGACCCAACCCGTTACTCATTAAGAAAAATATATTTTAAATCAATAAAAATGAAAATGAAAAATATAATACTAAATTAGTATATACATACTAAATTTCAGAGTTGACCCCTTCATGAAAGTTGTAAAGCTTTTCATTAAGAGTGATTACATTTTTCACACTTCTACAATAATTATTATTAATTTTTCACTTAAATAAAAAAAAACATTGTTCATGAGAATTGGAGGGTTTTAAAAATCTAAACGACTATATAACCATCGTCTAGGCGTTGAGGATGCAATTATGAACGTTTATTATGCTTTCACATCTTTTAGACTTATACATTAATGATTATGAATTTTGTTTATTCTAAACTCCCTTTAAAATTCTATTCACGAGAGTTTGTATGGTTTTAAAAATTCAAACAATCATATACCTATACTCAAAGTGTAGAGGATACGACTACGAGCGTTTACATATTTTTTCATATTTTTTGCACATGTAAATTAATTATTATAATTTTTTAATGTGTTTGGTATTTTTAAATTACTTGATATTTTTATTTTTAATGTGTTTTATAATTTTTAATCTCAATCTTTGCCTATAATATACTATCAAAATAAATAAATAAATAAAACTTAAATTTTAAAATTTATATAGAATAATAATTAATAAACAATATATACATATTCATTATATCTATTATATTTTATAGTAAGTTTTTTTAGTAGTTTAAAAAATTAAAATTAGCAAAATAACTTTTTTCTTATCGTGTCGAAACAGGTTATTCGTGTGTCACTCTCGTGTAAACCTGTCAAGGACCCGTTATTAACGGGTTATTATTGTGTGACCCGATAATGATCCAATTAGTTATCGTATTGACCTGAAACTCGTTATTTTTATGTCGTTTACGTGTCGTGTGTAAGAAATTACAGGTCGTACTCACTGAATATTCCAAAATTACCCCTTCCTAATCCTTCTCTATCTTACACGATATATCTTCTCATCCAACAACACCCCTTCCTCATGCTTCTCTATCTTTTCTTTTTCTTTTTTTGTCATAAAGTAAATTTTTATTACCAACATAACTTATATATAGGACAGGAGACCCAAACACACAAAAGACACAAAGCAACAGATGAGCCTCCAAAATAACAACAAAAGAAAACCCCAACCTGAAAATTAAGTCCAATACAAAAAAACACACAAGAAAACCCGAAACTCCTGGATCCTCTTCCTCCGTCGAAGTGCTTGCCGGCGCCGGCTATTCAAAAAATAAGCCATTACTTTTGTTTAATACAAAAAATTGGAAGCTAGAAATCAGTTTAGGCATCAACACTCTCCTTCAATACAAAACTCTCTTGATAAAACTAACCCAAATATATTTACTTAAAAGTCAGTTGTATCCCATATTAATTAATATGCCCTTTTCTTATTGGATCTAGGGTATTGTTTGGACGAGGGTTTTACAAGACCTGAGGAATCGATGACGAGCAATACAAAAGCATGCATGAGTGCTTTGTAGATGATACCTCCAAGTAGGGTTTTGCAAATCCCTTTTACAAGCTTTTGCAATGTTTGGGATCCCAGTGTTAAATGTCCAATTTTTTTAAACAGAAACAGAGCAGGAAGCACGTAAAAAAAAAAAAAAAATTATTCACCAAGGCATTTTGTCGAACACTTGATGAGCTTATTGGCATCAACCAAATTATGTTGGGCTTATTTGATATTGATATATACCAAAGCAATTTGATGAGTGATCTCGAGAGAATATGTTCAATGTTGTCGATACAATCCGTTTATATATGTTAGCAGACATTACATCAAACACTTGTTGATCACAAAAGTAATCCTTATCAAACATTCAAAAAGTACTCAAAAGACCACATGTATGATTTCAGACTCAAAATGGTCTTTGGACCACCTTGATTTCAATGTACATCAGCCTAGAGGTGCATTATTAACCATTAAACTTCGATACAACATCATTTAGTCTTGTTTTATCATGTCATCAATTTTGAGATAACAATGTGTAGCGAATTCTGGCTCACATGATATGTTGGTGGCAATGGCGTATTGGCATCAGTCCAAGCTTATCCATACTTAAGTTTACGTGCTTATCACAAATTCCGTATAATTATGATGATCATATGACTCGTAACGTTGCATCTTTGGTTAATACTGTAGTAATATGTCTAGGTCCATTGATCAATTTGAGATTGTGATGGCGCAAAAGCATATATGGTCTGGTTGGTATTTTTTATGTTTCCTATATCTGTTAGCTCCGTTTGATATATCTCAAATTTAGAAGAAAATGATTTCCATACCCTATTTACTCGCCCTACACCGAGACGTGCTTATGGTGAAAGTAGTGTGTGTAAACATTTCTCTATGTATAATAGTTTGTGGGAAGAACTAAATTTAAGCCAATTGTAGTTGGAAAAGAATTTTAGGTCTGTATTCCATACGGCACGTTCTGAATTCGATTTTTGACGCTAATGAATCACATGGCGAGTGGTCAGGAGAGGCTGAAATGCCTCTGTAAATTTTCTTGACCTCTGAAAAATTGGCTTTGCCGTGGCGAAGACACCCGCTAATCTCAAAAAATTAATTATTTTCCCCTATTATATATCAAAACATGCATGAGCCTTATGTCCATGAAAATGTCTTATCTCCCCATTGGAGCCATTAATTCAAATGTCTTTGTCCCACCACAAAACTCAAAATTGGCTGCCGTGCTGCGCTGCGTCCGCATTCAACTATGATTTTTGTCTCTAAACTTTCGTTTTCATATCCCTACTGGATATGTTAAGTTCTTGCTCATCACTAATTTATGTTGAATCTTATCCCACCAATAATTCAAAAGTAATGGCTGACTAGCTACTTGTTTGTTTCTTCGCTCATGCCTCAATTATACGATCGACAGTTCGATGGTTTTGCTAATCTAGGGTATCGTTAGTGAATGTTGTATTTGATTGCGTAATTTAATTTCCTCCACAATAGTTTTAAAAACTATTATTTGCTCTGTATGGTAATAGAATCCGTAAATTTGACTGCATGGTAATAAATTTTAACTACATATTAACAAAACTATATTTGTCAATTAAAAGAGGGTGAAAAGACAATTTATTCTTTTACCACAAAATAAAATCATGGGTAATAAAGTAAATTCATACAAACTAAATTTCACAATTTTTTAAAGGTCTCATCCAAAGGTGACCCTAAAGGAATTGGATCCGCTCCGAACTTTAGTGTCCAAAGCCTAAGGATCAACTAATCTAGGTCGCACAAATTGAATCTAACGGTCTCTATTAACTCATTTTCCTGGTCAACCACATACAAACCAACAACTCTGATTTCTTTTACATACCAATCACTGGCCCAGATGGATTGATCTTTAAGATCTAGACACTAAGATTCGAAGCAGATCCAATTCAAACACTAAACATTATCTGATTTAAAAAATTAAAAAAATTAAAAAATTGCTCCCACCAATTCCACGTTTCTCTTTTTCTCTCTCTAGTAAATGAATTAATGATTCCAACTCTCCCAATTCGATCTAGCAAATAAGTCGTCTTCATGTCATATTCGTTATTTTTAACAAGTCTTGTTGTGTCAAATTCGTTATTGTAATGAGTTCTTAACAAGTGAACCAATAACATCCCTGATTCGTCAACGAATTGTGTCGTTTCGTGCCGGGTTAACGGATCATACAATAAATTGTCATACATAATGTCTAGATTTAACAAACGATATATTATAAGGTTCTTAACAAATGACCTGATAATGACTTAACTCGTTAACGGTTTCTTAACGGATGACTCAACAATGACTCGATTTGTTAACGAGTTAACTCGAAACTAGTTATTTATGTGCCAAGTTAACGAATCGTATAAGAAATTACTAGATTTATATCCAATATATATAACTGGAGAGAAGTTAACGTACTAAGCAAGGTGTGAAGTCTTAGATTTAGAGGAGTGTATTCAATTGAGATTTTAAGGGATTTTAATTCTTTTAATGAATCTAGAGGTATTCAATCAAAATTTTAAGTAATTCTCTAAAATTCAAGGTGTATTCAATTAGAATTTTAAGATAGTTTATTAAAATCCTTAGAAATCCGGATGTATTCAATTAGGATTATAAATAAGTTTATAATATTCCAGATGTATTCAATTAGAAATTGCTTTTAAAGAATTTGAAAAAGTTGAGGAATTAGAGAGATTTCGCAATATATTTTAAGCATCTATAAATCTCACCTCTTCCTGTGAAATTTCGAGGGAGTTGAATCAAAATTTTATATGGAATCTCTACGAATCAATTAAAACTCCATAAAAATCTATAAATTTATAAATCCATTAAAATCTCTCAAATTCTCAATTGAATCAAAATTCCATAAAAATTTATGAATTTATAAATTCATTAAAGTTTCTCAAATTCTCAATTAAATACACCCCTTTACCATGGATCTCATACCAATTCCCAATTACTAAGTTCGAATGTCTGCTACTAAACTATATAAATATAATCTCACAAATAAAAAACGCACTAAAAAATAAAGAACATGGTACAAGTGATAAATCCACCACTTGTTTACTAATATTTATTTAACTAAACTTATTTTATTTAATGGTTGAAAGTATATAATATAAGGTCTGATTGGATTGGGTGACAGACAGCTTTGGAAGTATGCAGCCATGAAAAGTGCAAGTTAAGGAAGCAGCAGCAGCAGCAGCAGCACAAGACCCACTGATTCATCGTGTGCAATTGTGCATTGTGAACAAACACCCAAACGATTTGGATTCTTCACCCATTAATCACCGCCAATCACGTGTTATCTTCAAATGTCATCAACTCACTGGTCCCCTCCCGCCCGAACGATTCACCGGTCTATTAGTACTTAGACCCACCCATGGCATTCATTTTGATTATGGTATTCATGATTAACGATCATTTTATCTATATCAACAATTAAGCGGTCTTCAAATTTAATGAAATATTTTAGTGATAATCTTTAGATGATGACAAAGAGAATGAATGATTTCGATTTTAATTTTTTTTATAGTGAAATTATGTCATGTCATGTAAGTAAGAATATTGAATGAGCACTCTTTGTTTTTCCTTCTTTAATAAAAAGCACAAGGCTTCGATATTGGTATGTCATAGTGAATTGAGTAAACTGTGCCATATTAGTATTTATTGTACTATATTGAAAATTCTCAAGGTTTTGAGATATATGAGAAGAGAAATCGAATGAAATTCTCAAGCTAGAATCCACTAGCAAGCCTTAAGAGTTCACCAAGAAAATAGAGAGAAAACTCATGTTTATTGAATAATACTTGAAATATTATAAACCTCTAGAGTCGCTTTTGGGATATATGAGTAGCAGATAAGCTATTAATACGTGAAGTGCCAATTCTCCGATTACTTAGGGAAGCTTCTTTTAATTTTATTGCATGCGAAAAACCTAATTTTTGTCCTACATCATATTTCGACCATAGCCAGGAGGATTATTCTTTTGGCTCACCTCTTTAATATTGTGCAAATTTTGCAGTCACCTCACAGACCAAATTAAGTAGAGGCAGTAGGATGATATTAATAATCGTTCGTCAAAACACACTTCATTACTTCAAAGCCTCCATTCTTGCTTGTGTCACAAAATACATCATCGAAATCGACTTCTAAGCCAACCAGGTTTTGAAGAGCCCAGCCACACCCGCACCATTTAGAATTAAGATTGAGATTGTTGCTACGAATCTTGGTCATGCTAGAATCCAACTCTAAGGAGAAAAACAATGTGCGATTAACACGTAATGTAATGTTGATAATGTGTTACAAAAGTAAACTCAAACTACGACGACAATTGACATTAGTACGTTTGCTCAAGAAACTTAATTATTTGACATGTGGTTTATTATCCTGGTAGATAGAATGTTACCTCCTATCAGTGCACCTAGGGTTCAAAACTCCATATCAATGGTTGCAGTGGCGATCTTTAATTTTTCTTTTAATTTGGGGAAAACCCCAACTATAGTTGCTTCCTTAAAAAGTCACCAAATATGATGAATTAGGTACTCAAAAAGAAAAAAAGCCGATTTGCAAGTTTGAATTAATGTTTTGCCTCATGAACGCTTTATATGTCTGACAGTTTGGCACAATGTGCCGGCATATAGATAGTACACCACATTTAATTATATAAGTAAATGAAAGTTTTATTTTTTAAGCGACTCTTCACTTGTATAATGATATGTGGTGTACCATTCATTAATCAAGACGTGTTGACAAATCACTGCTTTAGTGGAGTTTGTTGTCGTGGCTTTTTGTTTTCTTTCGAAAGAAAATTATAACCTCACCAACCGCCCTGAACTTTCATTTTCTTGTCATTCACTAAGAAACAAGTAGAGGATTCTTTTCATAAGAAACAGGTAGAGGATTCTCCACCCTACGTACTCTCTCTCTGCCTCAAATAAAACACAGCGTAACACGATAAGGTTCGTTGCAGCAGCAGATATAAGCAGTCGCCAGTGGAGGCTTTCCTTGTCATCTGGGTCGGGTCATACTGATGAGGAAAGGCCCAAACCCGAGTCCATATCCAATCATTAACCCATTTCTTTGGGGAATGGGTGGGAGGGAACGAAAATAAGTGTCGGCTCCCGGGTTCGCTGCTCCAAAAACTCAATAGAAAACTCTCTCTCTCTCTCTCTCTCTCTGCATATATACACAAAAACTTTGCAAACGAACTCTCATCACTCTCTCCATCCTTTTCCTTTGGCTACCATTGCATCACTCCTCCAACCCATCAATTTCGATCTTTCGTTTCGACTTTCGAGTTTCGACATCCATTTACTGAAACTGATCAACTGGGAGGTTTTCTTTCTTTATTTTATTTCAGGTACATTATGCTGTTTCTGGTTTTCCCATAATAATAAGCTATTTTGTTTCTGTTGTAAGCAACATTTTTTTTTTCATAAATTTGGATCCACTTTTTTCTGGTTTGTGTGCTTAACAACATCAACAACCCACATTATATATTTATATATGTTTCTCTGTGTGTGTGTGTGTATTTTCGGTTAGCACTCTCCTTTTTAAGAGAGTGTTAAGTGAGCTATTAATATTTCCTCTGTGTGTATATCAAAATATATGCATATTTCTTCGTGTGGTTGAAGTTGAACTGGGATTTTCCACAGAACCAAGGCCAAGGGTGAGTTGGGTACTTTGAAGCAATATCAAAGATGGTTTTTTTTTTTTTTTGGTTGGGTTAGATTGGATTGCAATGCTTCTATTTGGGTTTCTGTTTTTTCTGAGAAAAATCCATTTGTTTATGTCAGCCAATAGATTTCTGAATGATTTTGTTAGCATTTAGATTTGGAAATGTTTGCATATATAATAAGGAAAACTAACGAAAAGTTAAAAAAAATTTACTTTTTAATGAAAAATTATTTTTAATATCAGAGAAAAGTAAAAATATAATTTTTTGTTAAAGTGAACAATACCGAAAGTGTTTTATTAAAATTTTCTATATAAAACGATTGATGAGTCTGTTTTTATTATTTTTCTTTAATATAAATTATTATTATTTGGTAACTTTACCTTTTCTGAGTGTATAATGTTGGCTTGATGTAAAAGGAGCCACCTAGTTTTGAAAAGAACCAACTTTATGGCCTTGAAATATTGATACCTTTGCAAAAGTTGGAAAAAACTCCTTGTTGCTAATGCTCATCCTTGACCATTAAGCAATACGAAAGCTGAGAATTAAACTGGTTTAGATCATTCGAGGAGGATCGGTTCTAGTTAGATATTCTGGGATCTTTTTAACTTCTTTCTTGATTTATATTCTGTCCTCCACTATGTGCCTCTGTACCATTTCTTCTTTTATGGTGAATTGTTATATATATATATATATATATATATATATATATATATATATATATATATATATATATATTATCCCTGTTCTGTCTCCTTGTTTTAACTTGAAACTTCTTTACCTTTTGTCTGTGTTGTTCAATTGGTTTCTTTATGCAGGTCTATTTTGATTTTATGAGAAGTTTTCGTACTGAGTTTGACGACTTGTTTGCCGAGGGTCTCATTTCTGCTGTGGAAATTGGACTTGGAGCATCTGGGGAGCTCAAGTATCCTTCCTTTTCAGAAAGGATGGGGTGGAGGTATCTGTTGGTATTTTGGGTAATCTTCATTCTTAATAAAGCTTGAATAAGAATGAAGAAAGATGGGAAATATATTTTTCTATGGCTGCAGCACGGGAGATAAGAAAAACAGAGAGCTTTTATCAAAACAGAGATATTTTTCTATTCAGGATATTTTCTGTAATATATGGCTCAACACATAAGTCGACTGAAGACAGGATGTTGGGTCGACTGAGTGAGCCATCAGTCAGCCTTTTACAAACAGAATGAGGACTGAAGCAAGTCTTCAGACAACCCTTTTAATACAGCTTGGGTCGACTGAACAAAAACAACTGTCAGCCTTTGGGTCGACTCAAGCATTACATATTAACTAACAAGCATCTAAATTAGACAATAAACAGAAGCACAGGATTAACTTTAACACTCCCTCTTAATGCTTTGCTGCTTCACTCCTAAAAGTTCTCTTAGGTAGATGAATCTGTCTTTTGGTAATGCCTTGGTGAAGATATTAGCAACTTGATCTTCTGTCTTGCAGTAGACCACTTCCACTTCCTTGTCTTCGACAGCACCTCTGATGTAGTGATGCTTTAGAGCAATATGCTTTGATTTACCATGACAGACAGGATTCTTGCTCATGGCAATAGTTGACTTATTGTCACAAAGGATATGAGTTACTGATTCTTGATTCTCACCAAAATCTTGCATAATTCTTCTCAGCCACACTGCTTGAGAAGTGGCAATAGTTGACTTATTGTCACAAAGGATATGAGTTACTGATTCTTGATTTCTGCTTCTTAGACGCCCAAGAGAATACTTCAGTCCCTAATGTAAAAGTATAGCCAGATGTGCTCTTCAAGTCATCCACACTACCTCCCCAATCACTATCACAGAACCCATACAATTTCGATTCAACATTCCTTTCATACATAATATCAAAGTCAAGTGTACCTTGTATGTATCTTAGGATCCTTTTTGCAGCTCCATAGTGAATGCAAGTAGGTTTGTGCATAAATCTGGACAACAAGCTTGCAGCATACATAATATCGGGTCTAGTTGATGTCAAATACAACAAACTCCCAACCAGGCTTCTATAAACAGATTCATCAGTATCACCACTACCATCTTCTCTTTGAAACTTTTCATTCACAACTAGAGGTGTTGCAACAGGCTTGCAACCAACCATTTTGAATTTTTCTAGAAGTGTTTTTGCATATTTCTTTTGAGTAATAAAGATACCATCATTTGATTGAATGATACTAATTCCCAAAAAATAATGTAACATGCCTAGATCACTCATCTCATATTTCCTCATCATGTCATTCTTGAAATTCAAGATCATATTTTGACTACTTCCAGTATAAACCAAATCATCAACATATAAGGAAACGATAAGAATATCTGAAATACCTTCTGTTTTGACATAGAGGGCAGGTTCATTCTCACTTCTTTGAAAACCTCTTTCAGTGAAATATGAGTCGATCTCTCCATACCATGCTCTCGGTGCTTGTTTCAGGCCATAAAGTGCCTTCTTAAGCTTGTACACCTTGTGCTCTTGTCCTTTAAGAACAAATCCTTGAGGTTGATCAACGAACACCTCTTCTTTTAGGACTCCATTTAGGAAAGCCGACTTGACATCAAGTTGGTGTAGAAACCACCCCTTCTGAGCTGATACGGAAATAAGGCCTCTGATTGTTTCATGCCTAGCTACCGGTGCAAAGGTTTCTTGGAAGTCAATCCCAGGTTTCTGAGAATAACCCTTTGCTACCAATCTAGCTTTGTTCCTTTGAATGGAACCATCTTGATTGAGCTTAGTCTTATAAATCCACTTCACTCCAATGACGGAGTTGTCACAAGGTCTGTCCACTAGTTCCCATGTCTTGTTTTTCACAATGACATCAATATCCTCTTGCATTGCAGCCTTCCAAGTCTCTTCTTTCACTGCATCATCAAAGTTTTCAGGTTCTACAACACAGAAATTGCAGCTATCATAGACTTCATTTAAGCTCCTTAACCGAACCGGTGTTGAACTTGGACTTGAAGTTGTAGGAGAGTGAACTTGAGGACTGTTTTCATGTGATAATTGTGAAATTTCTGGCTCAATTTCTTCTTCATTTGATTGATTTTCTTCTTCAATTTTGATTAGTGCAGATTCTTCTCGGATAGTTGCTTGATTCCAATCCCACGAAGATTTCTCACTAAAAAGAACATCTCTACAAACCACAACTTTCTTCTTTTTTAAATTGTAGAGTCTGTACCCTTTTGTGTATGAAGCATAGCCTACGAAAATGCATCTTTCACTTGACTCATCAAGTTTTTGTCTTAGTTCTTTCGGAACATAAGCAAAACAGATTGATCCAAACACTCTCAAATGATTCACGGATGGCTTTCTTCCACTCCATGCTTCAAATGGTGTTTTTCCTTCAACTGCCACTGTTGGATGCCTATTCATTAAGTAGACCGCTGTATTAACTGCCTCACCCCACAAATATTGAGGTATTCCCTTGTCATGCAACATTGCCTTAGCCATTTCGACTATGGTTCTGTTCTTTCTCTCAGCTACTCCATTTTGTTGTGGAGTGTAGCTGACAGTAAGTTGTCTTTCCAAGCCAATATCTTGACAAAACTTATCAAATTCTGTAGATGTGTACTCTCCTCCTCTGTCACTTCTAAGAACTTTGATTAGATACCCAGATTGTCGCTCAACCATAGCTTGAAAGTTCTTGAAGATTGAGAACACTTCTGATTTCTGTCTTAGAAAATATACCCAAGTCATCCTGGAATAATCATCCACAAAGATTAGGAAATACTTGTTTCCTGCTTGAGTAGAGATCTTCATAGGTCCGCAAACATCTGTATGAATCAATTCCAATGGAGCTTTTGCTCTCCAAGCTTTATCATGTGGAAATGAATCTCTATGATGTTTCCCAAGTGCACATCCTTCACAGATTTCTTCATTTTCTTGGATACTCTGATCGGACCATATTTATACATATTTTTATATCAAATTCACTCGTCTTTTCTTAGTTAGTTCGTTATATTTTGAGCTATTTACGTTATTTTTATGTTTTATAAGTTTTTCAAGAAAAGAAAATAAAAATTGAATAAGTGAGATTTTAAGTGACAAATTCGTTAAAAACTACATTGCTCACTTATTTGATTTTTGTATCTTTAGAAAAACAAGCAGAAAATAATATTCAAGTGGGGCTGCCCTTTTGGTGGAGAGAATGATGGCAGAAAATAATAGTTAGAAAAGCTGGCAGCATCCAATGGAGCACACGGCTCCTCTTTGGGGTTTTGAAAGCAAGCCAACGTGAAGGACAGAGCAGCAAAGCTGCCTTTACAGTGCAGTCAGCACCAAGAGAAATAAAAAAAAAAGTAAATAGGAAAGCTGCATTGGCAGCTTGGTGAACAGCTGCCAAGAAGGCAGCGTGAAATCAGTAAGGAGAAAAACAGGAGCTGCCTCTGGGCAGCGTGGCAGCGAGGAAGAAAACGGGGGAGCTGCCTCGGGAGGAGAAGCAGATCCAGAAGGCTCGGTCTTGGGAGCTCCTGGTGATTGGACAGAAACAGAAGCCACGGTGCAACGTGCAAAAATTGCACAGAATCCTTATTCCCGTTTCGGTTTAATCCTCCAAACTCAGATTTTAATTATGTTTTTAATTTCTGTTTTTAATTTATAAATATGTGTAATTAATTATTTTGGCTAGAGGATAATTCGAAACTATGGATATATTTGTAATTTGAATTGATTACATTCAGTTGTGAATTCTGAGTTGTGAATTTAATTTGCTTAACTGCTTGATTGATAACTTATTTGTGTATGTTGATTAAGAATGCATACTTAATTTACATGCATGAATTTGATGCTAGAATATAAGTGAATTTCACCTAATCGTTATGAACTTATATTCATGAGTAGTGAAGGTTGCTATCCACAATCGTGTTAAGTAAATTCTTGGCAGGAGTATCATGTTTTTCATAGTTACGAATGCCTCGTTAGTATTTATAGTTTTCACAAAGTTTAATGATCTTTGATTGTATCTCTATTGTGCTTTTCACGTAGGGGACTTTTAGAGAATGTGTTGAATTGTTGTATGCTGTTCATCCAATTCAATAACTTAAGGAAAACTTGAAGATTAAAAAAGTGCTATTCACGGTTAATCTGGAGTAGTGAGATTTACAATTTATGAAAGAACAACTGAAAATCAATTTAGATTGCATATGTGTCATGTGTGGAGAAGAACCCTCTAGCCAGTCCGTCGCCCATTCGTTCACCGTAATTTTATGTTTTTGTCAATTTTATAATTTATTTAAGTTAATTTATGTTTCGTTAAAACCACCCCCCCCCATTATTAAATTATATTATTTAGTTAATTTTTATTGTTTTTAATCTTTTAATTTGATTTCCGTCCATTTTAATTTCCTAGTGTTTATTTAATTTGTTTTCTTTATTTTGAGTCATTTTAGTGTGTTTTGAATTATTAGAGTTTTTAGCCTATTTTTGTGTCCTTGAGTCTTGTTTAATATTTTTAAATTAATTTAGAGTAGATTAGCAATCCCTCCTAATCCCCGGCCCAGAACGATACCCTACTTACACCTATACTACAATTGTCAAAAAGAGGGTTAAATTTGTGCGGTTTAAAATCCCGTCATACTCGGCAATCCATACACCATTTCTTTTTCTTTTAGCTTCTTGAGACTTTGAAAATTCAAGTGGCCAAGCCTTTTATGCCATAGCTTTGAATCTTCTTGCACTTCCATCTTGAATGCAGATTGAGTTGCATACTCAATTGTAAGAGGAAAACTTCTACTCTCCCTCATCTCAATTTTAGCCAAGAGTTGTTGATGATTCCTCCTATCATATATTTTGCAAGTATTGTCTCCAAAATATAAGTAGTAGCCATGCTCAATGAGTTGTCCAAGACTTAGCAAATTTTGCTTCAAGTCAGGAACTAACATGACATCCTTAATGAACATCTTCCCATTCTTCGTATGCACGGCAATAGTACCTTTTCCCAATGTATCGACTAGCTGCCCATTTCCCATCTTCACTCGGGTTAGGTTTGTAGTGTCAACATTATGGAGAATGTTCTTGTTTGCCGTCATATGATTGCTACAATCGCTGTCCACAAACCAAACTTTAGCTTCTTCTTGGACGGTTGTATCATGACCAACATAAAACATATTGGTCTCTTCATCTTCTGCTTTGGTGTAGTGAGCTAACTGATTGTCTTTGTAAGTACAATCCTTTTGCATATGCCCGAATCTGCTACACTTGTGGCATTTCACTTTTCCTTTGAACCAACATTCACCGGAATGAGCTTTGTCACAAATTTTGCACTTCGAAACATACAAACTCTTCTCAACCTTTTTCTTCTCTTCAGAATTTCCCTTTCCTTCCCACACTTTGTTTTTGCCTTTCCACTTATTGTTGGACTTAGCTTTGCTTTGACTTGAACTAGCTTCAGTTTTTGGATACACTGTAAGTGTTTGGAAAGCATTTTCTACATCATTGTTGTCATGCCTAGATAGTCTTTGAGCAAAACCTTTGAGAGAACCAATCAATTCTTCAACACTCAAAGTTGACAAATCCTTAGTCTCCTCTATGATTGAAACTATGTTGTCATACTTTCTTGGCAAGCTAATAAGATACTTTTGAACTATTCTCTCATCAGACAAGATTTCACCATAGCTCTTCATTTGATTAATAATCTCAGATAATCTACTCAGATAATCATCTAGCAATTCATCATCTTTCATTCTTATATACTCAAAATCTCTTCTCAAAGATTGGAGTTTAACTGCCCTTACCTTAGTAGAGCTTCTGTAGACTTTCTCCAAGACATCCCAAGCTGATTTGGCATCTGTCTCATTCGAAATTCTCGGAAAAATTTCATCTGAGATAGCATTTTGGATGACCCCAAGAGCTTTTGCATCTCTCTTGATGTTCTCCTTCAGTTCCTTTGTTTGAGTCTCTGTCAAAGCTTCAGTACTTAGAGGTACTACAAAGCCATCTTCAATCAAACTCCACAAATCATGAGATACAAAAATTGTTCTCAACTTTGTCCTCCAGAAGTCATAATTTACTCCATTGAAGATAGGAGTTCGAATCTCACCACTGCTACTTGAACCAGCCATGAATTTGAAAATTTTTTATTCTAGGGTTTCACTTAGAATTTTTCCCCTTTTTGAGAATCAAAGAAACGCCCCACTCTATTGATCAGATTGGCTCTGATACCATGTTGGTATTTTGGGTAATCTTCATTCTTAATAAAGCTTGAATAAGAATGAAGAAAGATGAGAAATATATTTTTCTATGGCTGCAGCACGGGAGATAAGAAAAACAGAGAGCTTTTATCAAAACAGAGATATTTTTCTATTCAGGATATTTTCTGTAATATATGGCTCAACACATAAGTCGACTGAAGACAGGATGTTGGGTCGACTGAGTGAGCCATCAGTCAGCCTTTTACAAACAGAATGAGTCGACTGAAGCAAGTCTTCAGACAACCCTTTTAATACAGCTTGGGTCGACTGAACAAAATCAACGGTCAGCCTTTGGGTCGACTTAAGCATTACATATTAACTAACAAGCATCTAAATTAGACAATAAACAGAAGCAAAGGATTAACTTTAACAATATCCTGGTATCGGTGAGTTTCAGGTATCCGTTAAATCTAAACCATGGCATCCATTTGTCTCTTTTCTTGGAGGAGCTAATTGTATATCCATTTAGAGTCTTTCTGCCCCATATTCTTCAGGTTAAAATAGATGAGTTAAAAGAAATAATTATATGAAAGTACTCTCTCTTTTCTCGAACTATTTCCCTCTTTGCATATATTGTAGTGGCGATGTTTTTAGACAGTTTGTGGCATTTATTTACCATTGGTTCTTGAAGAAGATTGGTCCTTCATGCTCCTTCAAATTGCAGAATCGCATTGCAATTGTGTTGAATAACATTTGATCACTTCTTTGCAGTGTTATGATAGATATTTACAAGAGAGTCTGCAGAAAGCTGCTAAATTGCGTGGGCACTCATTCTGGGCCAGGGGACCTGAGAATGCTGGGGAATACAATTCTTGGCCACATGAAACTGGGTTTTTCTGTGAACGTGGTGATTATGATAGTTATTATGGACGCTTTTTCCTTCATTGGTATGCACAGGCACTAATTGATCACGCGGATAGTGTACTGTCTCTTACAAGCCTTGCCTTTGATGAAACCAAATTAATTGTCAAGGTATGTACCTGGTCTATGTACTGTCTGTGCTAGATGGTGTTATGTTCTCTTCACTTCTCGTCTTTCCAAATTTATTTTTTTCTTCTGGTTTTGCTCCTCTGATTAGCAATATTATACTAACAGTGCATTTAGATCGAAAGGAAAAAATAGGCAGGACCATTGTGGTTCCTTTGTTTTAGTGTTTAATACGGCGGTGTGGATTGGTTATAAAGGACTTCTTCACTCCATTGTGACCCCAACTTTGTGTTATGACTTATAAGAGGAAAGGAAGGGTTGATAGAATGTAAAAATCTGTCGTAAATTTTTAACTTTCAAATCTAACAATCAACTTACGAGAGAGAAGAAAATAAGTTGGATAACATATTGATCACTACAAGAAACTTTGTTTCATTTTGTTTCTGTATTAACAATAACATCCAGTGAAATGAAGTAAATAATCCTTCTGCAAGTGGCCCTTTACCACAGTGGTGGAAAGGTGTTGAGCCCTTGCATGACATCGTGGGTTTAAACCCCGTCGACGGCTAATCTAACAAAATCTATCGTTTGACAAAAAAAAAAGAGTAAGTAATCCTTCTGTGACGCCATTGATGTTCCAAAGAAAATCCATAATTTTGTAATGTATTCATGGGACAATGAATTCATCTTCCTCTTTTATATTTGCTTATGACCAGCATAGGACACTGGAACCAAAGAAATGAAGAGTGACATGTAAATGATAGAACCTGAAAGGCTGAAATTTTACTTAAACCATATTTTGAGGAAAGTTGGGTTTTTATTTTTAACTGTTGGATAAGGGTAATCCTTCAATTTCAGTTTCATCGCAAACACCCATACGTTGAAGTGTGAACATTTGGTTCATGATTCCTCAAAAAACTGTATGGTTCCTGTCTGTCTACATGATGTTAGGTATAAAATGCAGCTTATGCATGATTAGGATTTGTTAAATCATGCCTTTAGTCTTATAAATGGTTTACAGATTTGTTATGTTCAGTTAGTCCTAGCGTCCCACCTAGAAATGGCCTTAAAGATTAGTTACATTGAGATATCCCAGCTTCTAACCTAGAAGTAGTATAGTGATTTGTTATATTTAAATTGTCTGACGTTCATTAACATCGTTATTACTTATAATCATGTGTACCTAGAACTGAACCAAGGCATGCGTGGTTGTGATGTTTTTCTTAAAGTGCTCTTTGGTGAACTTGTTACATCATGAAAAATTAATTAAAAGAGTCAATGGGCAGGTTCCTGCAGTTTTATGGTGGTATAAGACTACTAGCCAATGCCATGCAGCCGAGCTAACTTCTGGGTACTATAACCCAACAAACAAGGATGGGTTCTGTCCCGTTTTTGAAGTTCTGAAGAAACATTTAGCGACGGTGAAGTTCGTTTGCTCAGGTCCACAGATTTCTAGTCAGGATAATGAAGCACTGGCTGATCCGGAAGGTTTGAGTTGGCAGGTAAAGGCCGATATCCCTTCTCTTTGGGCTCTCTAACTGTTACAGTGTCAGTATTACCCCTAGGGATCGAGGACTGTAGCTGGTGAAAATGCACTTTCATGTTATGATAGAGACGGGTGCATGAAAATAGTTGAGATGGTCAAGCCAAGAAATGATCCTGATCGTCACCACTTTTCGTTTTTCGTATACCAGCAGCCGTCTCCTCTAGTTCAAGGCACAATTTGCTTTTCTGAGTTGGGTTTTTTCATTAAGTGCATGCATGGTAAGCATTTACTATTCTCACACAGCAATGAGATTTGGTCAGAAAAATTCAATTTGGTGGTGTTTCTTGATAAATTTTATGGGTATTTTTTTATAAGATTTTTTTGACCTTGATGTTTAAACAGGGCATATTAGCATCATTCATTATTTTCTTCCTTCACTCTAGAAAATGCCTTTCATACTTTCTTGCAGCCATAAACTAATAATGTCAAAAGTAAGTGGTTCAAGATAACTACCCAAGCTTTAGGGGTGATTCTAAATTGGTCCTCACTTTTTAAAACATTCCAAATAACTACCTAACGTTTTGAAAAATGTTATTCTGTTAGATTCACTAATGTTAAGTGATGACATGGATATATATTAAAGTGTGTTCTAACTCTCAAGTCATCTATGGAGCTTTGAATCTCCAAATCGACGCATTTTAGCCAAGCAAATTTACGGTTTAGCTTTGTTAAGAGGGGTTGATTTGAGAAATTAGAGCTATAAAGACGTCGATTAGTAAAAATCAACTTTAGTATATGTCCACTCATCATTTAATGCTAGAAATGTCATCACTTGATGTTGGTGAAGTCATTACTTAATGCCAATGATTCAACATATATCTAATTTTCAAAACGTTAGGTAGTTATTCGGAAAGATTTAAAAGGTTGGGATTAATTTCAAATCACTCCAAAAAATTGGGTAGTTATCTGTACTTAACTCCGCAGACAACATGAATATGAATGAGCTATAGGAATACCATGTGATGGTTTTTTATTGTTTCTTGCCAATTGAAATGCACTGAAAATTGCCCATATTCTAGTGTGGACAATTCTAAGTTCTAAGAAGCATTTTTCTTTAATCCATAATGATTCAAACTGACAACTTTGTGACCTACAAGGAGGCAGATTCTTTGCTCTCCCACTTCTTATACACTTTTATCCTCTTTTATTTGTGCGGTCACGGTTAAGCCACGTCAACATTTTATATTGTTTTTTTTTATAGAGATAACAAAACAAAAAACAATAGTAACATAAGATGTTGACGTAACTTAACCATGACCGTACAAATAGGAAATGATAGAAGTGTATGAGAAGTGGGAGAGCAAAGAATCTTCCTCCGACCTACAAACGTTATTGTATAATTTTCTGTGACTGCCAAAGATATCGAAAAGGTGTGATTGCCCTTAATATATCGCATATTAGTCTTTTGCCTTTTGGCTTGATTTACCATAATCTGCTTGTTGAGTAATTAATTATATAGATGATTGGACGCACTACATGGTGGTGCTCTTCCTAGCTGGAGCGGATGCATTGAGGGAACCCTCTTAAGCTAATTTCGAAGTCCTGAACTTGTTTTTGAAGTCTGTTTTTTCAAATTCAATCGTTTGAGTAGAGTTTGACTAAATGGACCTTTTATGTGCTTAGGGGTAATTATTTGGGACGTTTCTGTGTTCCCTAGTTTGCATGGCTCTTCGGCAGCTAAGTATCTGTGATTGGAACCCTTTTAAAAGTGCATGTTTTAATAGTAGATATGCATACATGAAAACATGATATAATGATTACATTTTATGAGATAACATACTTACTGAGGCTAGTTTGAATTATTACTATTTTTTTTTATAATCCGTGTTCTTATAGAATATCTGATGGATGACGATATGATATTTAGAGGAGTGTGATATCCACACACCCCTTTTTACTTTTCTCACACCTTTTTAGATTTCGGCCGTTGGATCGGATGAATTGAAGAAGATCTAACGGACAAAAAGTAATAGGGGTGTGTGAGAAGTAAAAAGTGGTGTGGATAGCACACCCCTATTTAGTACATGTTTAGAACACTTCTTTATAGTATAAATGATGGATGACTTTATACTATGAAGTTGCTTTTCAATATGTATATGTTCGATGGTTTTGTGCTTACCTAGTGGTCTTAATTCCGTTACGGGACAAAGGGATAGATTCTGGTCCGTTCCGGGTGACGGTTATGGTGTTGGCATAAGGTTTGAAGTCATTTTCCTCTAGCTATTAGCACATGGACGGAGAGCTAGCACGGAACCTGAAGAGATATTTTCCTCTGACTGTTCGCTCAGAGACAGGGAGCTGGCATGGGGCCTCATGTTAGGTTTCGAAAAACTTATGTTTATCATGATATATATGTTTTCATAAAACATGGGGGTTCATATGTTGATAACTGTTTTACTATATCTATATCAACTTAGTCCACTCATGTTTGTTTTGCGCCCCTTCCAGAACTTAGAATTAATCAAGGTATACAATTTTGGTGTCAAGGCACTTCCGTATTGGCATCTTCTAGTCCTCTCGATGTAGGATCCATCCTTTGTTTCATTCAATTTTATATTATTTATTTTAATATTCTAATTAGTTGTATGCTCTAAACACGTTTTTTAAATGCATATTCTTTATTCTTTTATATTTATAAGTCTTGTTTATTCCTTATTCTCAGCATTTGCATTCAATAAATGACTTTTGTCACCCTCGAGTGTCGGCTAGCACGTGCCTATCCTGCGTTCGGGGAATATCGGGATCAGAGCGTGTCACCTTATGTTTGATATAATTGGGGACCGGACCAAAGAAAGATGTGACAACATAAACTTCATTGTGTGGTGTCGTCCTACTAGTGTGTCGAATGAAGGCGGTGCAGTTTCAGATTAGAAAATGAAAAGGGTAGTTGGTATATGGTTCAAAGTCAGATGTAATGAATGTTATGTTCGTAATTCCTCTCGCTGTATATTAGTATGAAAAGAAAGATCGGCGGCGATGCGTTTACTCCAAATTAATGGAATGGAATTGTCTTTTGAATTGTTGTCCTAACATTTCTCTTATATTTCACTTCTCATTCGCCTAAGAGTGCAGTTGTAAATGATCACTACTGGGAGGCAACTCATTCCCTTCTTGATTTAGCTTCATTTATCTAGCAGTATTCTATACATACATACAATACAGCTCGAACGACTATGGCCATTTGCAACTGTAATCGAGGTTCTATGTTTGGTTGGTGGAGCCAGGTTTTCTTGTGAGGAGTGGCCTTACACAAGTATAGAAGACGACAAAATGAATAGTGAATATAAATTTACTAATGTAAAACATCATAACATTGTTTGGACCCGATTTTACAATATCGGCCCGCGCAATCAAGACCATTGAATGGGCATAATTCCCAACCGTTGGATAAGAAGTAAAGATAATTTTACTTTTTAAAGGATAATATTGTGGTTTTTATCATAGTAATTATCTTTTAATATGAATTATCTTGGCATATTCTTAAACGAGATAGATAAGGATACTAAGACATAAAGATGAACCTGGTTTGTTTTGGAGGTTTGATTCAAAGTTCTATGGAGATTAGGATTGGTCGAAGTTTAATCTGATTGGGTTGAGGAGTTCTAATCGAAATGTATTTTTAGCCCGTCGATGGAGGTTCTTGTTGCTATAAATAGAGGGGAAGTACAACATTCAAAGGACCTCCAACACAACACACAAATCTGCCCTGCGCAATTTCTCGCTCTACGCGAAACCTCTCAACACCCTTGAGATTTTTATTTTCTTTTCCACCTTCTCATCTTCAGTTTGGATAAACAGCACTGTGAAGGCAACCGGTAAACACCTTCAGTTTGGATAAACAACACTGTTGCCGTAGAACCAGTCGTCCGTGAAGCACCTTCAGTTTGGATAAACAGCACTGCAACAGGGTCGACGGGTTATCTATCCAAGTCTCGGCCGACGAGGGTTTTCGGATCCCCGTCGACAGAGGTCATCTCACCAGCCGTCTCGGCGAAGTGAGGTGTTACTACTATTCAGGCTCGGTGTTTAACGCCGAGTGAGTTTATGATCGCATATTCTCAAGTGAGTTTCAGAGTTCGGCACTTAGACGGCCGAACCACATTCATTGTCAAGACCCTCATCCGCTTTGAGTATTTGTGCCCCTATACTCTAGTATCGATTCGGCGTGATTTTACCTTCACCAATACGGTAACTATCGTCGAATCAGACGACGACGAACCGTAAACTTTGTAATTAGTAGCCTTGTCTTCAGGTTTGAGGACCCAGAGGCCGAGACGTGTTCCTTTCTCGGCCACAATTGCAAGACACAGAAGTCAGCCGCGCGCATCCACACCACATCAAGACACTTTTACTCATCGGTCGAGCTCGGCCGACGAGTTGGCACGCCCCACACACATTCGAAGGACTTAGTTAGTCTATTAGTTACTCGGCCTGCGCGCCACGTAGGCTAGGTGATTTTTGTAGCCAACAAACATATATCCAAATAATTAACTAGTCAAAATTAAAATATGCATAGATAAATTTTATCTATTTATAGTAATTATAATTATTCTCGATGAATTTCATATTTTGAAGTCATTGCATGATGTCATCTATACTACTGGAAGTATTATTAAACTCAATAGATAGAATTACTAAAAAAATTTGCAAACCCAAAAACTCAAGTAAGAGGTAGGATAGAATAGAAACAAATATTTTATAGAGAATAATAGAGTTTCATAAACCTGTTGTTCTTTATTCAATACACTTGGGATTTGAAGTGGCTAAATATATGAAACTCAAGAAGAATAGGGATCTACCTGTGCTTGAGTGAAAGACGATTTTTTTTTAATTAAAAGTGAATAATATGTTTTAATTTAGTGTCATTGGTTTGTGATAAATGACCATTTGAAATATTATACTTAATTTTAGGATGAGATTGGGATGAAAAAATAAATAAATGATTAGACTTTTGTGTTAAGTGTTGAGAAGGGCTGCAAAGCAATAGATATAGGTGTAATAGTAATCCTTTTTTTTTTCAAGTTAGGGTAGGCCTAGGACTACCCTAGTCCTTATGTGCCTCTGCTAATGCCTGAGGTTCTATGTTCGATGCATGCACCTGAAGTTATGTGCTCGATTCTGGTACAAAATCACTTTGTATAAAAAAGTATTAAGAAAGGAACCCAAGAAGAAAGGCCTAACAAGGAAGCCAGCAAAGGCTTGGCAGGCCGAAATAAAGCCCAGTCCCCAATAAAGCATCCAAAAGGCCGAAGGCTAAGCAAAATCACACCATCAAAGACAGAAAGGCAGTAGGGTTAGGATTCTTTTAGAAGTAGTATTAAAATAAATGAAATCATTTATGAGTTCTAAAAACACTTAAAGTGTATTTTAAAAGAAGCACCAGTAATGTGCTTCTTATCGGAAACACTTCGAGTTCTTTTTCAGAACTCACTTATATTTTTACTAAAAATCAATTTCAAAAGCATTCCCATCAAAACACTTTTAATTCATTTGAAAAATACTTTCAAACCACGTATTCGATGGTACAAAACTTTTAGGTACGAATATAACTTTACATCGTTCGATCTCCACCTCACATATAAACAGTGGTACATTGTACATTAAGCGACGACAACAATGACACACCATATACAAAAGTTGATAGAGGTCGGGGAAAGTCAATGAGGCTGATATTTTCGGGCCACTTTACACCCCAGTGTCTACTATGCAATAAGGAAATTTAATGTGACTTTTGTCCTCATTAAACACACTTTCAAAAGTTCAATACCTTTGATTCTTTGAAGGATTAAAGTAAAAAAGTTCCGAGTAAAATATCAAATTAACCCAAACATATTTATTTAAAAGTCAGTTGTATCCCATATTAATTAAGGAAAACTAATGAAAATGGCTTGAAAACTTTGAGTTTTAATGATAAGAACAAAATAAAGAGTAAAGTGAATAGTACCAGGTTTGACTTTTTAGTGTAAAAATGTGGTTTTTCGTTAAAGTGAACAGTACCGCGGGCTTTTCGTTAAAACTCCCATATTAATTAATATGCCCTTTTCTTAGATCTAGGGTATGTTTGGACGAGGATTTACAAGAGAGTTATGAAGAAATTGTTCACAAAAATGTAATACAAAAGCATGTATGAGTGCTTTGTAGATGATACCCTCAAGTAGGGTTTTGCAAATCCCTTCTACATGCTTTTGCAATGCTTGGGATTCTACTGTTAAATGTCCAAATTTTGTAGATACAAACTAGACCTGGCAGTTTCTTACACGACACGTTAACACGACACGTAAACGACACGAAAATAACGGGTTTCGGGTCAACACGATAACTAATCGGGTCGTTATCGGGTCACACGATAAGAACCCGTTAATAACGGGTCCTTAACAGGTTTACACGAGAGTGACACGCGGGTAACCTGTTTCGACACGAAAAGAAAAAAAGTTATTTTGATGATTTTAATTTTTTTTTAATTACTAAAAAAAAACTTACTATAAAATACAATAAATATAGTGGATATATATATATATATATATATATATATTGTTCATTAATTATTATTGTATTATTATTCTAAATAAATTTTAAAAATTTAAGTTTTATTTATTTATTTTATAAAATATTATGAGCAAAGAGTGAGATTAAAAAATTATAAAACACATTAAAAATAAAAATATCAAGTAATTTAAAAATACCAAATACATTTAAATATTTAAAATAATTAATTTACAACTGCAAAAAATGTGAAAAAATATGCAAGCACTCTTAATCGCATCATCTACACTTTAAAGGTGCGTACATGAATTTTTAAAACTATACAAACCCTCCTGTATTTTTAAGGCAGTTCAAAATAAATAAAATTCATAATCATTAATGTATAAGTCTGAAAAATGTGAAAGCATATATAAAGGGGTGTGATATTCACACACCCCATTTTACTTTTCACACACCCTTCTAATTTTCGACCGTTGGATCGAATGAATTGAAGAAAATCAACAAATAGAAATTAACAAGGGGTGTGTAAGAAGTAAAATGGGGTGTGTGTGCATAGCACACCCCTATATAAATGCTCATGATTGCATCCTCTACCCTTAGAAAATCGTTACATGGTCGTTTAGTGAAAAATTAATAATATTGTAGAAGTGTAAAAAATGTAAAAAAAAGAAAAAAATACAATCACTCGTAATCACAAGTTTTACAACTTTTGTGAAGGGGCCAACTCTGAAATCTAACACCATAATCTAGGCCTGGAAAACAAGTCGTGTCTGTCGTGTTCGTGTTGTTTTCATGTAACACCTGTTATCTTAATGGGTCGTGTCGTGTCACACCCATTATCTTAACGGGTAAAGTGACCCAACCCGCTATGATCTGTTAAGAAAAATATATTTATTTTTTTTAAAATTGCACATACCACACATTGCCACATAAATATTACTTCAAAACATTAAAACATTTGTCGTTTAAGTACTATATCTACACCCGAAAATAATACTTTTATTAAGTATATAACATAAGATTTTGTGATATCCACATCCACTAGTGTAAATATTTTAAATTGAAGATCGAATTCATTCATTGTATTCATATAGGGTCAAGGAGTGTATCTGTAAAAAATCATCATAATCGGAGTTAAAATAACCGTTAAATCGTGATTTTTTGTTTATAACCGTCGAAAAGCTTTGTCCCGTTACTTGATCTCTGAATGTTTGTTTTTTGTGATTTTTTGCTAATGTGATCTCGAAACATATACAAACAAGTTTGACGGTTGTGATCGTTGAAATTAGTTTCGAAGAATTCGTATCCCATCAAAACGATAGATTGACTAACACTTAAGAGTTTATTTATACTTTCATTAAGTATAACATAAGATTTTGTGGTATCCATTTGTGTAATATATTTTAAATTGAAGATCGAATTCATTCATTGTATTCATATAGGGTCAAGGAGTGTAGCTGTAAAAAAATCATCAAAATCGGAGTTAAAATAACCATTAAATTGTGATTTTTCGTTTATAACCGTTGAAAAGTTTTGTCCCGTTACTTGATCTTTGAATGTTTTTTTTTTTGTGATTTTTAGCTGATGTGATCTCGAAACATATACAAACAAGTTTGACGGTTGTGATCGTTGAAATTAGTTTCGGAGAATTTGTATCCCATCCAAACAATAGACTGACTAACACTTAAGAGTTTATTTATACTTTCATTAAGTATAACATAAGAGTTTGTGGTATCCACTTGTGTAAATATTTTAAATTAAAGATCGAATTCATTCATTGTTCTCATATAGGGTCAAGGAGTGTAGCTGTAAAAAATCATCAAAATCAGAGTTAAAATTACCGTTAAATCGTGATTTTTTGTTTATAACCGTCGAAACGTTTTGTCTTCTTACTTGATCTCTAAATGTTTGTTTTTTGTGATTTTTTGCTGATGTGATCTCAAAACATATACAAACAAGTTTGACGGTTGTGATCGTTGAAATTAGTTTCGGAGAATTCGTATCCCATCAAAATGATAGATTGACTAACACTTAAGAGTTTATTTATACTTTCATTAAGTATAACATAAGATTTTGTGGTATCCACTTGTGTAAATATTTTAAATTGAAGATCGAATTCATTCATTCTATTCATATAGGGTCAAAGAGTGTAGCTGTAAACATCAAAATCGAAGTTAAAATAACCGTTAAATTGTGATTTTTCGTTTATAACCGTATTAAAGTTTTGTCCCGTTACTTGATCTCTGAATGTTTGTTTTTTGTGATTTTTTGTTGATGTGATCTCGAAATATATACAAACAAGTTTGACGGTTGTGATCGTTGAAATTAAATTCGGAGAATTCGTATCCCATCAAAACGATAGATTGACTAACAGTTAAGAGTTTATTTATACTTTCATTAAGTATAACATAAGATTTTGTGGTATCCACTTGTGTAAATATTTTAAATTGAAGATCGAATTCATTCATTGTATTCATATAGGGTCAAGGAGTGTATCTGTAAAAAATCATCAAAATCAGAGTTAAAATAACCGTTAAATTGTGATTTTTCGTTTATAACCCTTGAAAAGTTTTGTTCCGTTACTTGATATCTGAATGTTTGTTTTTTGTGATTTTTTCCTGATGTGATCTCGAAACATATACAAACAAGTTTGACGGTTGTGATCGTTGAAATTAGTTTTGAAGAATTCGTATCCCATCAAAACAATAAATTGACTAACACTTAGAGTTTATTTATACTTTTATTAAGTATAAATTATAACATAAGATTTTTTGGTATCCACTTGTGTAAATATTTTAAATTGAAGGTCGAATTCATTCATTGTATTCATATAGACTTTGAGCTATATTTTCACTAATGGTAAAACTCTCATCGTAATATAAACGATCCAAACCATTCATCTTCATGAAACGTAAATGTAAACGACAATCAACGGTTAAATTTAAATCTATAGTTTATGGATAATGGAAAACCTCAGTGAAAACATCGTCAATAAGTTCCAATACCATTTCCCTCCATGATTGATGAAACTTGAAGGGTTTTATTGTAAAAAATGTACAAGGTTCCTCAATCTTGAAACATAACTCTCTTCATTTTGCATATCTTTGAACATTTGTATTTTGTAGTATGCACTAATGTTTTTTCATTAGACTCTTATTTTGGGATATGTAAACTTGAAAGAAAAATGTTTTATTCATTTATTTATTAATGTTTTGAATTAGTATTTATGTGACAATATGGTATGTATATACTAATTTAGTATTATGTTTTACATTTTTTAGAGTCAAATTATGTTTTTCATTTTCATTATTTATTGATTTAAAAAATATTTTTCTTAACGAGTAACGGGTTGGGTCATATTACCTGATAATATTAACGGGTCGATTTCAGGTTGGGTCATATTACCCGTTTATTTTAACGGGTGTTACACGACACGACCCGTTAAGCTATCGGGTATGACACGAAAACGACACGAACACGAGAAACACGACACGAATGCCAGGTCTAATACAAATAGAGCGAAAAGCAAGCAAAAAATAAAAATAAATATTTATTTAGTGAGGCATTTCGTCGAACATTTAATAAGTTGTCGTCAGCAACACTATGTTGGGTATATGTCAATAGATATCGACATATGCCGAAACAATCTGATGAGTGGTATCGAGAGAATTTATCGAGTGTTGTCGACGCAACCTGTCGATATATGCTAGCATGCATTACCTCAAACACTTGTTAATCATAAAAAGAATTCGTACCAAACATTCAAAAAATACTCAAAAAACTTTCCCATATATATTTTTCAGACTCAATATAGTGTTGAGACCACCTTGATCCAATATACATCTGCCCATGCCTAGAGGTGCACTACTAACCATTAAACTTTTATACGACATCATTTAGTCTTGTTTTTGCATGTCATGGATTTTGAGATAACAACGTGTAACAAATTCTGGCTCACATGATATGTTGGTGGCAATGGCATATTGGCATGAGTCCAAGCTTATCCATACTTTAATTAAGTGCTTATCACAAATACCTTATAATTATGATGAACATATGACTCGTAACGTTGCATCTTTGGTTAATACGGTAGTTATATGTCTAGGTCCATTGATTAATTTGAGATTGTGATAGCGCAAAAGCAGATATGGTCCGGTAGGTATTTCTATGTTTCTTATGTCTGGTAGCTCCGTTTGATATTATCCCAAATTCAGAAGAAAATGATTTCCACACCCTATTGACTCGCCCTACACAAAGATGTGCTCACGGGGAAAGTAAGTGTGTGTAAACATTTCTCTATGTATAATAGTTTGTGGGAAGAATTAAATTTTGGATAAATTACATTTTACATCTTTAGGTTTGGGGTCAATTTCAATTCCTTACATTTTAAAAACATTTCAATTTTATATATTTACTTATCATTTTATTTCAATTTCATACATCCGTTAGAAAATATGTTAAGTTAACCGTTAAGTGATGACATGAAAAATATAGGGTGCCCATTTATGCTGATGTAACTGCCACATTTGTGCCACGTGGCTAAACACTTAATAAAATATTTAAAATATTTATAAAAAAAATAGAAACCCAGAAATTCCTTTCCCCCTTCGTCTTCCCCACACACACACACACACACACACACACACACACTCTCTCTCTCTCTCTCTCTCATCACCCTCTTCCTCCTTTCCCTCTACCTCACCTCTCGCCCCCATTCCCGGGCCTAGAAGGCCCAGCCCAAGCTCCTCGCCGCTGTCCAACCGGGTCGCCATGGCCTGCTGTAATCTTTCCCTTCTCACCTTCTCAGTGAAGGGAAGGATGAAGAACTTCCATTGCCATCAGATTTGATAGGATGCAAATCGTGGAGTAGAGAAATGAGTGGAGGAAGGAAATGGTTGATCTGGGGAGAGAGAAGGGAGGGGAGGTGAAGAGAGTGGAGGAGGGGGAGAAGGTAGTTCGGGGAGGTGAAGAGGGATGAGTGGATTGGAGAAGGGTGGCTTGGGTGGGTGATGGGGGATGTCACATCCCGGCCTGGGCGCAGCCACCTCCCGGGCCTGCTCCACCACCGTAGCACGATATTGTCCGCTTTGGGCCTCAACCACGCCCTCACGGTTTTGTTTCTAGGAACTCACGAGCAACTTCCTAGTGGGTCACCCATAATGGGAGTGCTCTAGCCCCCTTCTCGCTTAACTTCGGAGTTCCTATGGAACCCGAAGCCAGTGTGCTCCCAAAAAGCCTCGTGCTAGGTAGGGATGAGAATATACATTTAAGGATCACTCCCATGGGCGATGTGGGATGTCACAGGGGATGGGAGAAGGGGTGCTCGGTGGGGAAGATGAAGTCTAGGTTTTTGTTTTTATTTATTTATATTTTAAATTTTTTTGTTAAGTGTTTAGCCACGTGGCACAAATGTGACAGCCACGTCAGCACAAATGGGGAACTCATATTTGCCACGTCATCACTTAATGGTTAACTTAATAGATTTTCTAACGGATGTATGAAATTGAAATAAAAAGATAAGCAAGTCTATGAAATTGAAATGTTTTAAAAATGTTGTAAGGAATTGAAATTGACCCTAAACCTGAGGGGTTAAAATGTAATTTACCCTTAAATTTAAGGCAATTGTGGTTGGAAAAGTATTTCAGATCCATATTCCATATGGCACATCCTAAATTTAATTATTGGTGCTGGTGAATCACACGATGGGTGGCCAGGGGAGACTGAAATGCCTATGTGAATCTTCTCGACCCCAAAAAGATAGACTACTGTGGCAAAGTCGACTAATCTATTTTTTTCAAATAATTATTTTCCCATATTATATATCAAGACATGCATGTGTTGTGTCCATGAAAATGTGTAATCTCCCCATTGGAGCCAATAATTCAAATGTCTTTGTCCGACCACAAAACTCAAAATTGGCTGCCGTGCTGCTCTGCGTCCGCATTCAATTCTATCCAAAAGCAAAAGATGAGATTTACATGACCATCCAACTATGATTTGCGTCTCTAAACTTTCGTTTTCATATCCCTACTGGATACATTATATTCTTGCTCTTCACTAATTTAAGTTGAATCTTATCCCACCAATAATTCAAAAGTAATGGCTGACTAGCTACTTGTTTGTTTCTTTGCTCATGCCTCAATTATACGATCGAGATTCGATGGTTTTGCTAATCTAGGGTAATCGTTAGTGAATGTTGTATTTGATTACGTAGTTTAGTTTCTCCACGATAGTTTTTGGAACTGTTATTTGCTCAGTATGGTAATAGAATCCGTAAATTTGTCTACATGGTAATACATCTGAACTACATATTAATAAAAGGGTAAATTACAAAAAACTACATTAACTATTGGTGTCATGACACTTTCATACCTAATCTTTTTAAAATGACAATATCATACCTCATCTTACGAATTTGTGCCAATGTCATACCTCATCTTACGAATTTGTGCCAATGTCATACCTCCATCAATTTTTCTGTTAATTTTTCTGTTAAGTGCTGACGTGGCTACCTGCGGGATCCACTCACTAACCCAACTGGATTAAAAAATTATTAAATATATTTTTAATAATTAAAAATTAAAAAAATAATTTTTTTTTATTAAATCTCTCTCTCTCTCCACTCTCTCTCTCTCCCCCCTCTCTCGCCTCTCTCTCTTCTCTGCATCCTCAAAACTTTCCCACCCTTCCCCCTTAACCTTCCTCCCCCTCACGCTTTCTTCCCTTCACTCCGTTGTCCCCAAACTCAAAACCAGAACCACCCAACCCAAATCCCACCCCGCTGCAAACTCAAAACTAGAACCACCCAACCTAGATCCCACCCCGCTCCCTTCTTTTATGTCTTCCTCGAACGGTTTGGACCACACTCAGATCCGACAATCCGTCGACCCGGTGTACACCATATCGTCGTTTAACACTACCAACGCATTCACGGTGTCCTCATGCGCCTTGACCGACTCGATGCAGCGGAGATCCAGAGGCATTTCTCATGGCCCGATGCGGCGTAGAAGAGGTTGTGGTTGACGACGATGTAGGTGATTGAGAGGAAGGGGCGGCGGGGCGGGAGAGTGGCGAAGCAGAGGTGGGAGACAGAGAGGTCGAAAGGCTCTAGAGGGGAGAGTTTTTGGAGGGAGAGTTTGCGCAAAGAAGATGGGAGTGGGGGGAAAAAAGGGTGAAGGGTAGGAAGGTTGGGGGGGGAAGGGTGGGAAGGTTTTGGGGATGCAGATGGGTATCAAGAGAGAGAGGGTGGTGAAGGTTGGGGGGACGGGTAGGAAGGGGTCGGGGGGGGGGGGTCCGGTGGGAAGCGGTTTTGGGGATGCAGAGAAGAGAGAGGCGAAAGAGATGGGGGGAGAGAGATTTAATATAAATTTTTAATTTTTTTTTAAATTTTAATTATTAAAATATATATTTAATTATATTTTAATCCAGTTGGATTAATGAGTGGCCCCTGTATCTAGCCACGTCAGCACTTAACAAAAAACTGACGGAGGTACGACATTGACACAAATTCGTAAGATGAGGTATGAAAGTGTCGTGACACCAATAGTTGAGGTAGTTTTTTGTACTTTACCCTTAATAAAATCATATTTGTCAACTAAAAGAAGGTGAAAAGACAATTTAATCTTTTACCACAAAATAAAATCATGGGTAATAAAGTAAACTCATTCAAACTAAATTTCACAGTTTTTTTAAGGTCTCATCCAAAGGTGATCCTAAACGAATTGGATCCACTCTAGACCTTAGGGTTCGGAGCCAAAGGATCAATTAATCTGGGTCGCACAAATTGAATCCAACGGTCTCTATTAACCTATTTTCTTGGCCCACCACACACAAGTCAACAACTTTGATTTCTTTTACACATCAATCACTGACCCAGATGGATTAATCTTTAGGCTCTAGACACTAAGGTCTGGAACGGATCCAATTCCGACTCTAAACATTATCTGATTTAAGAAATAAAAAAATTTTAAAAAAAATTCTCCCACAAATTCCACGTTTCTCTTTTTCTCCCTCGAGTAAACGAATTAATGATTCCCACTCTCCTAATTAGATCAAGCAAACAAGTCTTGTTCATGTCATATTCATTATTTGAACGGGTTATGTTGTGTCAAACTTGTTATTATAATGAGTTCTTAACATGTGACCCAATAACAACCACGATTCGTCAATGGGTTGTGTCGTTTCATGCCAAATTAACGGATTATACTAGAAATTGTCATACTTAATGTCTAGATCTAACAAACGATATATTATTATGTTCTTAACAGATAACTTGATAACGACTTAACTTGTTAACGATTTCTTAACTGATGACTCAACAACGAATAGACTTGTTAACGAGTTGACTCGAAACCAATTATTTTCGTGTCAAGTTAACAAGTCGTGTAAGAAATTACAAGATCTACACCCAATATATATAATTGGAGAGAAGTTATACGTACTAAGCAAGGTGTGAAGTCCTAGATTTAACATGGATCTCGTACCAGTTACCAAATGCTAAGTTCGAATGTTTGCTACTAAACTATATAAATATAAGGGAGTTTTAATAAAAAGGGCTTAAACTAAGTTTGTTTTAACCAAAAACCATCCTATAACTTTTTTTAACCAAAAACCATCTCAAAACAAAGTAAAACCCACAAAACCAACAGACAGCTCGACCACCAGCCAGTCACTCATGGCTCTCCTTTGACCCTCATCCTCTTCCTTCTCCTCATCCTCTTCGTATCGTTGAGTACTACAACTTTCCTTTTTGAATCACCATATTTCGTTAAGTATTGAAGAAGTTATATCCATTTGAATCTTACCCAGTTTTCGGCGACCTCCGAGGCTTTCGAGGCCTTTTCCGGCCAAACCACAACGAGTTAGCCATTGTGCAAGATACCATTCTCTTCGTCTCTTCGAGAACTATGATTTTCGTTTTTGAATCACTCGATTTCGTTGAGTATTGAAGAAGTTATGTCCATTTGAATCTTACCCAGTTTCCGGCGACCTCCGAGGATTTCGAGGTGTTTTCCGGCCAAACCATGGTGAGTTAGCCATCGTGCAAGATACCATTATCTTCGTCTCTTCGAGAACTACGATTTTCGTTTTTGAATCACTTGATTTCGTTAAGTATTGACAAAGTTATGAGCGTTTAAAGTTTGTCCAACTTTCCGGCCGAAATCTGACATTCCCTTCTGTTTAGCTCCAGCGAGCAGTAACCACACCAAGCCCTTTGGTGTTTAAGTGACTGTTTCTGGAAAAGTGATTGTTCACTGTTTTTGAAAAAGTGACTGTTTCTGGAAAAATGAATGTTCACTGTTTCTGGAAAAGTGATTGTTCACTGTTTCTGGAAAAATGAATGTTCACTGTTTCTGGAAAAGTGACTGTTTCTAGAAAAATGAATGTTCACTGTTTCTGAAAAAGTGACTGTTTCTGGAAAAGTGATTGTTTACTGTTTCTAGAAAAGTGACTGTTTCTGGAAAAATGAATGTTCACTGTTTCTGGAAAAGTGATTGTTCACTGTTTCTGGAAAAGTGACTGTTCACTGTTTCTGGAAAAGTGACTGTTTATAGAAAAGTCACTGTTTCTGGAAAACTGATTGTTTCTGGAAAGAAAAGAACCAAAATCCAGAAACAGTGATTTAAATTCCAGAAACAATGACTTAGATTCCAGAAACAATGTTACTTAAAATTCAGAAACAGTTTATTTTTACATTCCAGAAACAGTGACTTAAAATTCCATAAACAGGGATTTAAATTCCAGAAACAGTTACTTAAATTCCAGAAATAGTGACTTAAATTCCATAAACAGTGACTTAGATTCCATAAACAGTGACTTAAATTACAGAAACAATGTTACTTAAAATCCAGAAACAGTTTATTTTTACATTCCAGAAACCGTACTACAACTTTCCTTTTTGAATCACCCTATTTCGTTGAGTATTGAAGAAGTTATATCCATTTGAATCTTACCCAGTTTCCGGCGACCTCCGAGGCTTTCGAGGTGTTTTCTGGCCAAACCACGGTGAGTTAGCCATCGTGCGAGGTACCATTCTCTTCGTCTCTTCGAGAACTATGATTTTCGTTTTTGAATCACTCGATTTCTTTGAGTATTGACAAAGTTATATCATTTTGAATCTTACCCAGTTTCTGGCGACCTCCGAGGCTTTCGAGGTGTTTTACGGCCAAACTATGGCGAGTTAGCCATCGTGCAAGGTACCATTCTCTTTGTCTCTTCGAGAACTACGATTTTTGTTTTTGAATCACTCGATTTCGTTGAATATTGACAAAGTTATGAGCGTTTAAAGTTTGTCCAACTTTCCGGCCGAAATCCGGCCTTCCCTTCCGTTTAGCTTATAACATGGTTTTTTATTAAACAAAACTTATAACATGGTTTTTTTTATTAAAACTAAAACTTTTCAAGCCCTTTTCATTACTTTTCGTTAAATATAATCGCACAAATAAAAAACGCACTAAAAAATAAAGAACATGGTACAAGTGATAAGTCCACTACTTGTTTACTAATATTTATTTAACTAAACTTGTTTTATTTAAGAAAATTTTAACAAAATAAAATCATGGGTAATAAAGTAAACTCATTCAAACTAAATTTCACTGTTTTTTTAAGGTCTCATCCAAAGGTGATCCTAAAGGAATTGGATCCACTCCGGACCTTAGGGCTCGGAGCCTAAGGATCAATTAATCTGGGTCGTACAAATTGAATCCAACGGTCTCTATTAACTCATTTTCTTGGCCCACCACACAGAAACCAACAGCTTTGATTTCTTTTACACATCAATCACTGACCCAGATGGATTAATCTTTAGGCTCTGGACACTAAGGTCTGGAACAGATTCGATTCCGACTCTAAACATTATTTGATTTAAGAAATAAAAAATTTTAAAAACAATTTCTCCCACAAATTCCACGTTTCTCTTTTTCTCCCTTGAGTAAACGAATTAATGATTCCCACTCTCCTAATTAGATCAAGCAAACAAGTCTTGTTCATGTCATATTCATTATTTGAACGGGTTATGTCGTGTCAAACTTGTTATTATAATAAGTTCTTAACATGTGACCCAATAACAACCACGATTCGTCAATGGGTTGTGTCGTTTCATGCCAAATTAACGGATTATACTAGAAATTGTCATACCTAATGTCTAGATCTAACAAACGATATATTATTATGTTCTTAACAGATAACTTGATAACGACTTAACTCGTTAACGATTTCTTAACTGATTACTCAACAACGAATAGACTTGTTAACGAGTTGACTAAAAACCAATTATTTTCGTGTCAAGTTAACAAGTCGTGTAAGAAATTACAAGATCTACACCCAATATATATAACTGGAGAGAAGTTATACGTACTAAGCAAGGTGTGAAGTCCTAGATTTAACATGGATCTCGTACCAGTTACCAAATGCTAAGTTCGAATGTCTGCTACTAAACTATATAAATATAATCGCACAAATAAAAAACGCACTAAAAAATAAAGAACATGGTACAAGTGATAAGTCCACTACTTGTTGACTAATATTTATTTAACTAAACTTATTTTATTTAAGAAAATTTTAACAAAAAATTCTCGCTACTGTTTACTTTAACAAAAAATTACATTTTTATACTAAAAAGTCAATCATAGTATTATTCATTTTACCATTTATTTTGTCATTATCGTTAAAACTCAGAGTTTTCAAAAAAAATTTATTAGTTTATCCCTACATTTTAACCGTTCATCTTGTATCGGTCAGAAATCATTTTACTTTTTTATTTAAAATTAAACACAAATGGTATTTGACAAAAATTGACTCACAATATACGATAAATGATTAGGATGTTGAGATTCTTAGAATCCCTACAAAATGAATATGAAGAGGATCCTCCTCCCTGATTGGATGGGTGACAGACAGCTTTGGAAGTAAGCAGCCATGAAAAGTGCAAGTTAAGTGCAAGTTAAGGAAGCAGCAGCAACACAAGACCCACTGAATCATCATGTGCAATTGTGCATTGTGAACAAACACCCCAACGATTTGGATTCTTCACCCACTAATCACCGCCAATCACGTGTTATCTTCAAATTTCATCAACTCCCTGGGTCCCCTCCCGCCCCAACGATTCACCGGTCTATTAGTAGTTAGAAGTAGAACCACCCATGAAATTCATTTTGATTATGGTATTCATGATTAACGATCATTTGATCTATATCAACGATTAAATGGTCTTCATATTTAATGAAGTGTTCTAGTGATGACCTTTAGATTATGATACAGAGAATGAATGATTCTGATTTTTTTTACAGTAAAATAATGTTACGTCGTCATGTAAGTATGAATATTGAAGCAGTACTCTCTGTTTTTCTTTCTTTAATAAGAAGCATGAGGCCTCGATTGGTATGTCGTATTAAATTGAGTAAACTGTGTCATATTAGTATTGATTGTACTATATTGAATATTGTAGAGCTTTTGGGTTATGATTTTGACAATCATAATTCCGATTGTTATTTTGATGCAGCGAGATATATGACATGCAAAATCGAATGAAATTCTCTCACTAGAATCCACTAGCAAGCTTTAGAGTCCACTAAGAAAATAGAGAGAAAACTCATGTTTATTGAATAATAGTTGAAACATTATAAACCCTTAGAGTCACTTTTAGAATATAGCAATAGCAACTAGCATATAATCTATTAACACATAAATTATCAATTCTAGAGGCTATAGGATGATATTGATAATCGTTCATCAAAACATACTTCATTACTTAAAAGCCGCCATTCTTGCTTGTTTCCCAAAATGCACCATCGAAATTGACTTTTAAGCGCCAACCAGGTTTTGAAGAGCTCAGCCACACCCGCACCATGTACAATTAAGATTGAGATTGTTCCTACGAATCTTGGTCATGCCACAATCCAACTCAAGGAGAAGAAAAAAATTTGTGCGATTAACACGTAATGTAATGTTGATAATGTGTTATAAAATTTAACTCAAATTACAATGACAATTGATAATAGTAAGTTTGCTCAAGAAATTTGGTTATTTGACATGTGGTTTAATATTTTAGTGGATAAAATGTTATCTTCTACAAATGCATCTAGGGTTCAAAACTTTATATCAATTTGTAGCGGCAATCTTTAAATTTTCTTTTAATTTGGGGAAAAGCCGAACTATAATTGCTTCCTTAAAAAGTCACCAAATATGATGAATTAGGTACAAAAAAAAAAAAAAAAAAAAGCGTAAAAAAGCCGATTTGCAAGTTTGAATTAATGTTTTGCCTCATGAAAGCTTTATATGCCTGGCAGTTTGGCTCAGCATGCTGACATACGGGTAGACACTACATGTAATTATATAAGCAGATGAAAAGTTTTATTTTTAAGTGACTCTTCATTTGTATAATGACATGTAATGTACCATTTCATGTTTTAGACGCATTGACAAATCTCTCCTTTAGTAGAGGCTGTTGTCATGGCTTTTCATTTTATTTTGAAAGAAAATTATAACCTCACCAACCACCCTAAACTTTCATTTTCTTGTCATTCACTAAGAAACAAGTAGGGTTGGAAAAAATTCCTGAAAATTCCGAACCAAACCAAAAAAATTATGATCTCAAACAAAAAAAGTCCCAACCCAAAATTCCCAAAATTTTCAAGATGAAATACCGAACCGATCCCCAAATTTCAGCACGGGATTCGGTATTGTCTACTCAATTTTTAGTAATCTCATACCGAACTGAAAATAAGTATTATATATATTATTTTATTATATATTTATATATTATACATTTGAACGGTTGCTAACTACTAGTAACAATATAATTGGTGTGATCTATAGGTAGTAACCATAGCCATTTGTCGCCACATTTGCCTGTACGAACCTCCCACAAATGTGTCTATTTCTTCAATACGAAATCAAAAAATTGTATTGTTAGTTTTTGAACATATTAGGTTTATAACTTATTTTTTTTGCTTTTGGGTTTTGTTATTTATTTTATTTGGATTGCATGTTAATTTAAATTGGTATGAATGATTGCTATTTCAATTTGTATGAAACTTGGGAATACCAAACCATCTTGAAATACTGAAAATATTTCGGGAATCCGGAAAATTGAAAATACCGAAATTTTGATTTGAGATTGATCTTCAAATTCCCGTCCCATAAATTTTTGGTTTGAGATTCAGAATTCCATTTTCGGTTTGAAATTCTATACTGAAGCACCCCTAGAAACATGTAGAGGATTCTTCTCATAAGAAACAGGCAGAGGATTCTCCGCCCTACATGCACTATATCTGCCTAAAATAAAACGCAGCGTAATACGGTAAGGTTCGTTGCGGCAGCAGATGTAAACAGTCGCCAGTAGAGGCTATACTTGTCATCTGGGTCGGGTCATACCCGATGAGGAAAGGCCCAAACCCGAGTCCATATCCAATCATTAACCCATTTCTTTGGGGAATGGGTGGGAGGGAACGAAAATAAGTGTCGGCTCTCGGGTTCGCTGCTCCAAAAAATCAATAGAAAACGCTCTCTCTCTCCCTCTCTCTTGCTGTCTGCATATACATACAAAATCTTTGCAAACAAACTCTCATTGCTCTCTCCATCCTTTTCCTTTGGCTACCATTGCATCACTCCTCCAACCCATCAATTTCGATCTTTCGTTTCGACTTTCGAGTTTCGACATCCATTTACTGAAACTGATCAACTGGGAGGTTTTCCTTCTTTATTTCATTTCAGGTACATTATGCTGTTTCTGGTTTTCCCATAATAATAAGCTGTTTTGCTTCTGTTGTAAACAACATTTTTTTTTCATAAATTTGGATCCACTTTTTTCTTGTTTGTATGCTTAACAACATCAACAACCCACATTATATATTTGTTTATGTCTCTGTGCGTGTGTATATTCATTAATGTCAGTCAGCACATTGGCATTGCCTTCTTTATTTTTTCGGTTAGCACTCTCCTTTTTAAGAGAGTGTTTAAGTGAGCTATTAATATTTCCTCTGTGTGTATATCAAAATATATGTATATTTCTTTGTGTGGTTGAAGTTGAACTGGGAATTTCCACAGAACCAAGGCCAAGGGTGAGTTGGGTACTTTGAAGCAATATCAAAGATGGGTTTTTTTTTTTTTTTTTTTTTTTTTTTTTTGTTGTTGGGTTAGATTGGATTGCAATGCTTGTATTTGGGTTTCTGTTTTTTTCTGAGAAAAATACATTTGTTTATGTCAGCCAATAGAATTCTGAATGATTTTGTTAGCATTTAGATTTGGAAATGTTTGCATATATAATATGATTGATGAGTCTGTTTTTATTATTTTTCTTTAATATAATTTATTATTATTTTGGTAACTTTACCTTTTCTGAGTCTATAATGTTGGCTTGATGTAAAAGGGGCCACCTAGTTTTGAAAAGAACCAACTTTATGGCCTTGAAATATTGATACCTTGCAAAAGTTGGAAAAAAGCTCTTTGTTGCTAATGCTCATCCTTGGCCATTAAGCAATACGAAAGCTGAGAGTTAAACTGGTTTAGATCATTCGAGGAGGATCGGTTCTAGTTAGATATTCTGGGATCTTTTTATTTTTTGTTATGGTGGAAAACCTGCAAACTAGATTCCCTTTCTTTTACTTACGTATGTATGTATGTACGCATGTAGGTATGCATGTTGTAGACACGATATATCGATGATTGTCCCAGTAGATGTAGATTCTTGATTGATTTTGTCAATTGGTTATGCCTCTAAATGAATTTTTCTGTTGTCGTTGGTGTTTTCTTTTTTCCTTTGGTTTTGTTTTTGGTATATTGATTTCTTTACTTCGTATAGGCAGATGGCTGGTGCAAGATTAGGCCAATGGTTGTTTGTTCTAGTATGTGCAGTCATGCTGCTGAAAGCAGCCGGATTACCTGTGGGAATAACTTACGTTCATAGTGCGGTTGCCAAAGGAGCCGGTGAGAAACTCTTGTGCAAATATGCTAATTAGAGTACTTTCCTTTCTTCAATTTTCAGTCCCGAAACAATTATTTGGTTTAGGTTTTGGAATTTGACATGTTGTGCAGTTTGCTTGGATGGGAGCCCCCCTGCTTACCACCTAGATAAGGGATATGGTTCAGGAATTAACAATTGGTTGGTTCACATTGAGGTTTGTCCTTTTCTCTCAGCTCCCAACACAGTTTCTTTCACAAGACACAAGAGAACAAAAAGAACAAGTTATATCGATAATTTTCATGAAAATCTGAATATTTGATAGTTCGTGAAGTTCTGATGCCGTAATTCTTCTTCTTTATGTTTTGTTCTTAGGGAGGAGGATGGTGTAACAATATCACAACTTGTCTTGTCCGTAAAAACAACCGTTTAGGTTCATCTAAGAAAATGCTCAAGGAAATTGCATTTTCAGGGATTCTGAACAGCAGGCATATATTTAATCCAGGTTTGATATCTATTTTCTCTAATCAAGTTTTAGTACTTCTTGCCATTGTTTGAATAATTTTCCTTTTTACGATGAAAAGCTTAGTAGTATAGTTGATCGATATAGCTTTCATTCTTCCTTTGTCTGCTGAGTTCCTTGCTTTTTACCAGTAGAACTAAAAGTCCATATTCCATGCCAGACTTTTACAACTGGAATAGAGTCAAAATTAGGTATTGCGATGGGGCATCATTCACTGGTGATGTTGCAGCTGTAAACCGAGTAAGTTACTTTCAAGTAGCAGTCCGAGTTTGCAGATACCATTTGTTCTGAATCTGGTGTGTAGTAGCGTTGCCTCTCATTTCATTTCTGATTGTGGGATTGTCAATGAATAACAATTTGAGCAGGCTACCGGTCTTTTCTTCAGAGGAGCAAGGATTTTTCGTGCTGTCACTGAGGATCTATTAGCAAAAGGAATGGGGAAGGCTAAAAATGTATGACCCCTTGGCTGTCAACCATTTCAGCTCTGTTGTCGTCAGCTCTGATGACTTGCTAGCACATTTTACTGCAGGCTATTCTCTCTGGTTGTTCCGCTGGTGGATTGGCGTCCATTCTTCACTGTGACAACTTCCATGCCCTCTTACCTGTTGGAGCTAAAGTGAAATGCGTTTCAGACGCTGGTTACTTCATTAATGCGTAAGCTCACGCTTAGTACCTTGTAATCTGATTCCCAAACTACACGAGAGTTGCTTATCCACCTGGTAATGAATTGCAGGAAGGATGTTTCTGGAGCACGACATGTTGAACAGTTTTTTAGTCAAGTGGTTGCAACACATGTATTCCCTCTCTCTTTCTCTCTATATAAGACGCGAAATAAGAGTTTCCCTTATTTGTCAGCCTTTCCTAATATGGTTCAAATATTAATCCACGTTACTTCTCATTGTCAATATTTGTGTAGGGTTCGGCGAAGAATTTGCCTCCATCTTGCACTTCAAAATTGAGTCCAGGTTTGGTAAGTATTTGATATTTGTAAAGATTTTCAATTGCAACCATATCCTTTTCATTTGTAAATTCTAATGGTACTTTTGAAACAATAATCTAGTGCTTTTTCCCGCAATATTTTGCCTCACAAATCCGGACGCCAATGTTCTATGTAAATGCAGCCTACGATTCATGGCAGGTTAGCTTATTCTTTCTGTTACGAACTCTGCTAAGTTGCTTCCCTTACATTTCAGTTCATCGTCTATTTTTCCTTTTGATTTCCTCTTATTACTTGATCTGATTGTGTCCATCCAGATAAAGAACATCTTGGCACCTGGAGTTGCCGATCCCCATGGGACATGGCGCGACTGCAAGCTTGACATAACGCATTGTAAACCCACTCAACTCAAAACCATGCAAGGTGAGTAATTATAAACACCACAAAACTGAGCCAGTATCAACAGGCAGGCCAATAGCTAGGCCATCCGGCCTTCAGAAGTTTTCAACCCGAAACAGAAATTAGTTGATCCTGGTTGAATGAATCTTTGTCTTGTTTTCAGATTTCAGGGCGCAGTTTTTAAGTGCAATTGCTGGTGTGAGCGGCTCTCGATCAAAAGGAATGTTCATAGACTCTTGCTATGCGCACTGCCAAACTGAACTGCAGGAGACATGGTTAATGCCCGACTCTCCGGTGCTGAACAAGACGGTAGCTATCAAACACAGCTTTCATTCATGCATCTTCCATGACTTGCTGCTATACATTAGTTCTAATTTGTTGTTAAAACTGTATTTTCATCTGCAGACGATTGCAAAGGCAGTTGGAGACTGGTTCTACGACCGAACTCCCTTTCAAAAGATTGATTGTCCTTACCCTTGCAATCCCACTTGCCCTAACCGTAACTTTGTTCCAATTCCAAATCACCACCAACACAGGAATTTCGCCAAAACGTCAAGAAAGGTATATCAAACGTAGAAAATAGATTTATCAGTTTGTGAGACACATATATATTCATTTTTACTAGCTAGATTTATAGGTCAAGTTAATTATGTTGAATAAGAAGGAAAAGAAAAATGTCATTTATCAAGTAGTACGAAAATAACGAAAGACCACCGCGGCACAGAAGCTTGTGTGCCGGGTGTGTCTTCCCTCATTGTTTATGTAATTGGTCATTAAATCTCGATTGTATTCACAGTCTTCCACCTTGATTCAGTTTCAGAAGACAATTTATAGGGCAATTCAATGAAATACGACTTATGAGTGTAAACTTTTGTGGATTCTTCTAATATTGGGCTTGAAAATCGTTCAAAGCCAGCCGCCAAAATAGGGTCTTTCACCTACCGCCATTTCTAAGTGCGGACCACCTTTTCAGGACCTTGCGTGCGAACCAAATTCGGACCGTTGGATTTGATTTCAACGGCTGAAAACAAATCAATCAAGGCAAGCTTAGTGTGAAATCAGCTCACAGTAAAACTGAGTTCCGGGTCCTAAAAACCCATATAATTTACGGGTAAACTTGAGAAATTTTGGGAAATCCCTCGTGTTCCTCTCGCGTCTCTCTCTCTCTCTCTCAACTCTCTGCTCTGCATGTCACCCTCACAGTCACAATTGGAGATCTCACATTTAATTGACGCCGCCGTCTCCGTCACCGACGGAAGCTAAGTCCACCGTCATCCTCTCCTCAAATTGAATCAAAGATTTGAAATTGTAGTTGTTGTTAGGATTCGGGTATTGGGTTTTGGTGGCTTTTGATGAATTTGGCATCAATTAGATGGGTTTTTGGGCAGATTAAATTGGTTTTTGGGGGGGTTTTTGTTGTTAATACCAAATTAAAATTTAGTTGATATTAAGGGTAGGATTGAATTCGGTGGACAGGGAAGAATTGAATTAATTTTGAACTGGGTGCTTTTGTCAATTGCAGAAGGAATTTCCATGGCTGCTCCTGATTTTCGTGCACCTCCTTGGCTTTCCAATTTTCCATGGCGGCTGCTGGTTGTCGTTCAATTTTGGTGTACGAGCATAAATTGGTAGTTAATTTTAGTGTATGAGCACGAACTGATTGTTTCCATTGAATTGAATGTAGGTCTTAGAATTTGAAAAGGGATCCCTTTCTCTTAATCCATCAAATTAGTAGATTCGTGTCATTGAAATTTGATTCAACGGCTAAAGTTATTAAAATTTTTAAAATAGACTCATGTTGTAGCAGTTGGATTAAAATTCAATAGAACGAATCTACTGATTTGATGGATTATGAGGAAGGAATCGAAGAGAATTCTTTCCTTAAAATTTTGCTAGCTGATGTTAATTTTATACGAACCATTTGGTTGTTTATGCGGTTAGTTGGAAAAAAAAGATAAAAACTTGAATGGTAAGAGCAGCCTTTTTCAGGGGAATTGTTCAGATTATGCAGAAATTGCTTAAGAATTTTTGTAAGAATCGCAAAAGAATTCACATAAATAAAAAAACTCCATGAGGAATTAACTAAAGAATTTTTGTTAGCTTTCTTTGCATGACCTTAAAGCTGATATGACATCTTTTTAGATAAGCATAGAACTAGTTGGTTGGTTTAACATCATTAGCTAATGCGAATTCACAAATAGCAAGAGTCTTTTACTTTTAGCTAGGATCCATAACTCGAGCCATATGTTCAATGGTTGTCAAGCAGACAACAATATAAAACCTAAACATAAGATGTCAACAATATGAAACTCCATAAACGAATTGGTATAAATGACATTGTGACCACATCAGGCCCCAATTGAACAGTTTGTAACCATTCATTTTGCGACATATTTCTTGTATCCCTCTCCCCTTGCAAATGCTTACAATGTCCTGCAATTAAAGTAACTTAGAAACGAAAAACATAATTTCAAAGTTAGCAGATTTTTTTATAAACATCTAATAACCGAAATTAATGTATGGGCACACAAGAAATGATAAGATTAGGAATGTGGATATTCGAGCTAAATTAGGAGTAGCCGAAATTGAAAGAAATATAAGACAAAATCAGTTCCGGTAGTTTGGACATGAGAAACGAAGGCCTAGTGATGCTCTGGTTAGAATATGTGATTACGAGACAGAGTTTCAGGGCTCTGAAGGGCTGTGATTCCCTTATCTACATAGCCATTCTTACAGATCCGGGCGTTGTGTGGTTGTTTTGCAAGATCTCGCTTTCAGTTCGTAGAGTGGATCAAAGATGTGTTCAACCCTTTTAGTGTTTTGATCGAACATAATAGGGATCATGCATTTCTGGAGAGCAACAAATGGGTCATATTATTTCATTTCTTGATCAATCCAGAGATCATTTCGATTCCATTAGTAACGAGGATTCATAATATCACACATTGATCAATTTTTTTTTTTATTAATCATTGATGGTTTAATCCAAAATGGATTTATCTTTTCTCTTAATGATGATAAAAAGAGAATGGTACTTACTGTGGAAAACTTTGGAAGAGACTCTAAAAAAAGTTGTAAGTACTTAGATCTAACGGAAGAATATAGCCAGACACAATGACGTTCTATGATTCATATAGTCAACCTCACTTAGTGAAAAAAAACTTTGTTGTTGTTTTATAAATATCTAGTAACCGACTAATTCAGTTAGATAAACCAACAAGGTTTAGTAGTTACTAGTAGGAATGCCCGCGCTTTGCTGCGGGTTTTCAAACTATAACCGACAACAGACATGAAAATATCCACAAAAAATATCCACATAAAAATTAAATGAAAATCCCACATCAATACAATCGCATTCTTAAATGTAGCAATTTAGACAATCCACGTTTTACCTAAAGCAACACTCACAAAACCACAAACAATCAAAAAAAAGATACTAACTTTAGAATCAATTCAAGTATATTAGAAGCACGTTTTCACTCAATAAAGGGAGCCATTCGAAAGCAAATCCGTAGCTCTTCTAACTTTTTTGTTTGGAATCTGTGGGCAATAACCCTAAACGTTGTCGACAAAAAACATAGGACAGAAGTTTCACAAATTATCAAAATAAAATTCAGCAACAAATTGCCAATGAAAAGTACACAATTCATAAACAATCAAAATAAAAAGCAGGTAAGAGTGAGAGTAGTGTATCAGGCCGATGTCCGACTCATCATGGAGAGCTTCAGTCACCGATCCTGGCAACCCAGCTATAAGAGCTTTGAGAGAAAAATAGGCATTATCGCAACTATCTTGAGAAGTGAATTTCACATCCACAACTGAAATTTGAAAACTCACCACAGAAGCACCATATGAAAACAACAAAGAAGAAGTTTAGTCAACTTTTTCATGAAATGAGAATCCACCCATAGACTCTATTTGGGCATTTCTTAAACAAAGTTATTTTCTAATCATTAGTATCCTAACCAAAGCAATTTCCAACTTCCAACATTCAAAACGAAAACATACAGAGTTTATATTAATCACTCAAAGTGATGTTTACATTTTGTACCACTACTGATAAACCTTAATACATACATTTCAAGGTCCTCACTAACACTTGAAACCTCTTGGACACATAAAGCCGAAAAATGCAAATAAGTAAATTGCTTCAAAAAATATATTAGGATGATATTACCTTCCCAATCAAAGCTCATTTGCATCTTGCCAAAATTGTCGGACTCGGATTTAAAAAATTTCGACATTGTATTGCCAGGAGGTCCCAACTGGCCTGATTAAAAAGCATTCCTTTCCCAAAACCTTTGAACTGTTCAGAGTCCAAATTCCAAAAAACAAATGCTAATCAATAACAATTAATGCTGGGTTATCATTGGAATTAAAGTTCAGAATTTACTAATGTCAAACTTACAGCCAAAGGAGCAATCAATTTACTGAACTCCAAAGAAAAATCTTCACAGAAAGTATCTAATTTCACAAAACAAATGAAATCATTTCAAATGTCTTGATATGAACTAAGAACTCGAAAACTTAAGCTCTCAACAATCTTGTAAATAAAAAAATAAAAAATAAAAAATAAATTTCATTCATAATTTGAAATAATTCAAAATTGCAAGCAAGAAAACGCTCCAATTCGAAAAAGCTCTGCAAGGTCATGAAATTGCCCAGGAATATCGCCACAAATTGTCACTGGCCTTTTCACAGGCATGCAAATAAATAATAATAAGTGCCTACCCATATAATTTGAAATATCCACACCAGTGTTACTAGTTCAAAATGAAGAACAATAATAACGCTTTTTCCCATACAAATGTAATAACAATGAAATATGTAATGTAATACAAATATAATAAGAGGCTAAAGAAACCAAAATTTACACCTGAACATTGCTTTCTCCCATTAGAATTTCCTTTGCTTTCTCGCATAACATTCTCACCTACAATGAAGCAATGAAGAAACGATCATGTATAGATAGACAGTTCTGATACCAAAAGACAGGAGATAAATTTTTCTTTTTTTTAATAGAAAACATAATATAACTTAAAAGGTGCTTAAACAAACCATTCTGGCATATAGCCAAGTTCTATACTAAGGTAAAATTCCCAGATTATACTATAGTCCATTTCACATAGTTTTGTATGAGATAATTCACTTTGAAAAATACAACTGCCTTATATTAAAGTGGCAATACAACTGCCTTATCTATAGTCAATCGCTAAAATATTTATAGGAATCCAATCCATTTTTAAAATAAATGAGAACCATGTTATAAGACAATTTGGTTCTTTACCTAATCAGCTCAAAGTTCCCTTCACCAAAATACATTCTTCGACTTAAATAGATTTATGAGACTAAGTATCCCCTCTTTATATGCCATATAAAACTAATTTCACACCCATTCCGAATGGCCTATTTACCATTTCCCGTAAGATACAGATTAGATCTTGTAGTAAATTTAGATGAAGTAAGGCATTTGATTTAAAATCACAATAAACAGAACCAACATTACATCACTACAAACACAAATAAAAGTAACTTGCAGTCAATTAGACTATATGATCTTTGCTTGTGGCATCTCTAACTATTCAGTTAGCGTCTTTCACTTAATGAATCATGCGTTTTTTTAAGGCATTACTAATATACAATTGAAAATCACAGAAAGAATGAAAAACCAAAACAACAAAATCTGCAGCAACATAATAAAAACATTTTAAGGAATTCTTATTCTGAACCTTATATATTTTCCACTATAAATACGAATGGAGCATACATGTGGAAATCACACTTGCATGGCAATGGCAAGCATGATATGAATGGGCAAAGAAAAACCTCAATGATTTGGCTCAATTCATTGTTGAAAACTACTGTGATTCGCTCGCTCCATTCCTAAATAAAAGAAAACCAAACCAAGTTCACCAAGAATTATGCACGATTTTTGTGAAATTATACAATGAATGATACAACATTGTTAAACAAACATGGACATGAGCTGATCTTAAAATTTATTTAGAAGTGGTATATCTTATGCAAGCCAAAGAAGATTGGGTGCAATGAATTATGAAACAGTTCCAACTCTTTTAACCTAGCATATCATGTCCTTTTATTGATTGTGAGTACGGCCTGATTCACTTCCTTAAGCCTGGGGATATCAGCTTCTTCAAAATGAGGCATCTCTTAACTCTAAGGAACTAACTAAAAGGTAGTGAATCTTATCACCTGTGGTTGTATTTAAAATATCTTTAAGAACTGATCAGTCATGGTTTGTAAGCCAGGACTGAACTTAGAAAAAGATGATTCCCAGTAACATTGATACTTAAATTTGTGGTAGAAAGACTGGAATTTTCTCTCTTTTTTCTTAAAGATAAAGATACAAAGACTTCATTTAGATATAAGGATTTAAAAGAATGAATCCACATTTTGACAATAAGCTCATATTTGTTAGAACCATAAAGATATAATATAATCCACGAAATGATCAGATTTAATGTAATAACTGAAATTGAAATGACTATGTCCAAATCATTTGAAATCCATGTAATCCTTCAATCACATAAATACAAACATTATATCCATGCATAAAAACATGAACCAAAATTACTATGAAACTGGAGCTTACTAAACATACGCACCTGCAACTATTGCCTCATTAAGAATATCATTGAAACGGTGTGAATCGAGTTTAGGATCAGAACATATCGCTAAACAGAACAGTCTGCAAGAGATTGAAACCTTTAATTCAACTCTGCTTCTAGTTCGCCAATGCTTCTAGTGATCAAAGATTTTGTTCCTGGAATGCAAGCTTTAATTAGAAGCTGGGTATATGATAGTTGCTCATTCTTTAATTTTCTTTGCATCCATAAAAGCTAAAGGCTCTGCCGATTAAAACCCTTTAACCCTTTCCCCACAAAAGTTACTGCGATCTAGGGAAACCCATATGAGACCTTGATTAAGAGAAGAAAAAAAAAAGGCTGGGTTATGAAATTCCTCAGTACCAATCAAAACCCAGAAAGGAACATTAATAAATGCAGCGAAAAATAATTCAATTTGAGCTTCTAAGCTACCCCAAAAACAAAAGTTTTAATTTTCTTAGCAATCAAACAAAAGAACCAGGGCCCTGCAATACAAAAGCAATAAGCAAAGATAAATTTTAAGGCTTCCAGACGATGCGCAGCAATATATGCCAAGACATGACAAGTAAGAAGAAAGGAAGATGAGTCAAAGTCCAAAAAGAGAACTATTACAGTTCATCTTATGAGTCAATTTCAAGCTAGACTATGCATCGTATTCCAAAAATGAGTAAATATTCTAGTCATGTAACACAAATGACACTAAAAATTTAAGTTTATGAAGGAATCAGTAAAAAGCTCCATGAATGTAGATAAAGACTATCAAAATTTCCGAAAATAGTGAGCTCCATTGCCGAAGAAAGCCAATTGCTTTCCTACCTTCCAAACGGCAAAATATTAGAAACTATTGGCAAAAGAAAAATTACCCCGAAAGAAGGCTTGAAATCAGCAGGAGCTCCATCTTCATCGCCAAAGTCACTACCGAGCGCACGGGGTCCTCCACAATACCCATCCCTGGTACAGATGATCAGTAAATCCAAAACCTGCATTCTCATCAGAAAACATAAATTAAAAAAAAGGAAAAAAAATCACTAAAAAGAAAAAGGCAGAAAAATGCAGGGTATTCTTCCCGAATGCAACAAATCTAACATTCTTGGAAAGAAAATTCGATCACGAATTGAAAAAAAAAAGTGAGAGAGAGAGAGAGAGAGACGAACCTTCATACGGAGGCTAGCGATCCGGAGCTCGAGAAATCTGCGGAAGCAAATGGAAGAACCTTGATTTTCCATATTTCTTCCGTTCTAGGATGAGAGAAACGGAAGAGATGGATTTGTGGCTGCTAGGGTTTGAGGAGGATAAAAACAGAAGAGTGAGAGATGGGAGGCGGCTTGCGTAGGAAAGAAAGACGAAGGGTAAGAAGATGAATGGGGAGAGAGCACAACCGTAAATATACTGAAATCTATTCAGGGACAAAATTGCCCTCCTAAGTTTTGATAATTACCCTCCAACCCGGCCTAAATCTCATGGCTTTGTTGTAAATAAAATGAAATCGAGTTGCAAACAGTTGACTGTAGCCATGAACAGTCCAATTCCCCTCCAACTTTAGAATAGATAAATACGCATTTCCTTGGGTGAATAAGAACTTGATGGATTAGTATCAGCAAACCGCAACTGTTGCTCCTTCTATCTCTTGATTTTCACGTTTGGGGATGGACTGCTTTTTTGAGTTGTGCAAAATATAAGAGAAAGAAGTCGGGCTGGACCCAAGGCCCAAGGCGGAGAGCCCAAGGACGAAGAAGAAGTATCCAATCCAGTTGGGGCGAAAACCAATTTTGAATCCCGCAAAAAGAGGCAGAGGGAACGCCACTCTCTCTGCTTTCATGTCGTCCTCTCAAAAAGACGAGTCAGTCTTCAGTCACTCACACCAAAAAAAAAAAAAAAAGCCAGAAACCTCCACTTCCACATCTGCCATCTCTCTCTCTCTCTCTCTCTCTCTCTCTCTCTCTCTCTCTCTCTCTCTCTCCTCTTCCTCCTCTCTCCCCTCCCCTGCAAGTAAGTATAACTTCCTCTCTCTCTCTCTCTCTCTCTCTCTCTCTCTAAATTTATCGCTTTTTATTATATCGATAAAAAGGTGAAAATGTTTTTGAAAGCCCAATCTTCTCCTCCCCGCAGCTTCCTCCGCTCCATGATTCCAGATCTCAAATGCGTGGTTCATGATGTAATTTAAATCACATTTGGAGGGTCAAGTCTTAAGGGCATTGGACTGGTGGACCCTGCCTGGCCGGACGGAGGGAAGAAGATGGGATCGAGTGGCAGCAAAGCGACGTCGTCGTCGGCGGCGGCATTATCTTCCTCGACGTCGTCGTTTGGTGGAAATGGCCGGAGCCGGAGGCGTCGATCCAAGTCCAAATGCCGCAGACTGTTCAAGTCGTATTCTTGTTTGGGACTCGGAACCAAATCTCGATCTCACGACAGCGATGATGAACACCAGGTCCCTCCTCTTTGTTTTTCTATTTAAATTTGATTCCTGTTTTACCCTTGCATTTGAATTTTTATTTAAATTTTCTTTGAGTTTGAGCATCAATGTCTGAATTTTCATTGGCATTTTGGAGCACAATCTTTAATTTTACTTCTATTTTATTAGCAACAGGAGAAAAAAAAAAATTCTTTTGTTCTTGGTTTGTAAAATGCTGCCTGAAAGTACTAATTTTTGAACTATTTAAAAAAAAAAAAATTATATACATGTTAATTAAATAAAGCTTTAGTTATACTTTTGGTTCTGGACATTAAGTATTTAGGTGTCAAGGTTTGTATAAGAGTGTTAAAATGGTGGAAAAGAAGATCGGAGAGTTGCGTTTCGCTCTAAGAAATGTATTCCACTGTTATTGTTAAACCATTTTTGGTTTTGCTTTGGTATAAAGTCAAAATATTAAGTAAAAGGAGGGTTTTCTTTCTAATTTAGCCTTGTTATGTTGCCTCAGCTCCTGTGAAGTTGAATTAACTTTTCCCATGTAGAAAGTTCCTTCCAAAATCAATAATATAGCAATCTCGTCCAAGGCTGCATTGTGAAAGGTGGCTACTTTTTTTGACAACGTTCCATTCTTGTAGTAAGAAAACACATCTACTCTCAGATGTATTTAGGTCTCGTGATGGAGTGGTTCTCTCATGTAACCAATTTACCACGTGTCAATCGTCAAGGGTAGTGCATATGTTTGAACACTTGGCAATGATTTATTGGACAGTGACGCTAGTAGGACTACATTTTGTTTGCATGAGAGATTCTCTCCTCGTGATGAGAATCTGTATAGAACCTAGCAGTCCTTTCTATTCCAACCTGGGTCATCCTTCCTCCCCACCACCGTCCCTGTCAACAACCCGTGTAAGAACTTACAGTCATCTCCTTAACCTCACCTGTTATAAACAATCTGAGAACAGTTCTTATAGGTTGTACTCAACCTCAGGAATCAAGACTTTTGAATTTATTTTCTGTAGTATAAGTTAGGATTGTGAGGAAAAATTTAATAGCTTACCAATGCTAACCCAAACCTTAAAGAATAAATTTGTAGTTAGTAACCTTCACGTGTGATGATTGAAATTCTATTAAACGTTACACCTCCAAACCCTTAAATAAAGTTCACTGACATCAAAGCTTTTAGCTTTTCTATCTTGTTAGCAAGTGAAGAAATTATGGAGTGAAAGCCAACTACATATTGAATCCTAATATCCATGGATACTATGTAAAGTTTGTCACCAAAGATGTATTTCGAAGAGGAGCATGCCTGCAGTACATATAGGGTATTTTATAAACCAGCAGCAATCACATTTTACTTGTAAACCTTTAACTGTTAAAAAAAGTAGCTGGCTTTTCACATGGGACTTTCTTTATTCATGGTTGTTTCTGTTTTCCTATACAAGACTTCTATTTTTCCCTGCTACCAAACATTGGTATTTGGAAATGTTTCTGATACGTTGTCATTTGAAATTTTTATCCTTTTTATGGCTGGTGTTAGTTGGCCACAGATTATTTAAGGAACTAAAGTGGACTCATGCTTTAGGTTTGTGATCATCGGAACAAAGAAATCAGGGATAATGCTCCATGTGGAAGCCTGAATGACACAGTACCAGATCATGCAAACATTGAATGTTTCAGAAAGGTTAAAGTTGAACAACCTGATGAAATGCTTTGTATATCTCCAAATGTTCAGCTGTATGAATGGGGTCAGGCTAGTATCGCTGATACTGCTTCCAGAACTGCTAGCAGCTCTGCCCAACCTTCTGCTTCTTCAACTATGAACCCTTCAAGTCGTTTCCTTTCTCGCTTTAGCTTCATTCCGGGCAATGTAAGCTTCAGGTTAAGCCGGGCAACAAGTTTAGGGTCATCCAGGTCTTATCCTCTATCTTTGACAAGTGTCACGAACAATGAGGATGAGCTTCATCTACATGCAAGGCCCGCTACCAGTTTGATAGATACGGATGAAAGCCAACAAACCAATGACTTTCTTCCAGAATCACAGGTTAATAGGATGCCAGCACATATTTATAACGACACTTCTGGCAATGCACGATTAAATACTCTGGGATCTGGTTTTTCTGGAATCTTGCAAGATAACCAAACAAATTCTTCGAGACGTGATGCTGGTAGAATTGCTAACGGTTCAATAATGGGTGTTGGTGTAAACTCGTGTTCTCCTGGAATTCATAATGAAACAGGGAGCAGCAGAACTAGACCTTCTGATAGACGTTCAGGGGCTCGGGAACCTGTTGAGCGGAATGTTCGTTTCAGCAGAACCTTAAGTGTTGGAAGACTTCGTGATAGGGTACTTCGTTACTTCGTCGATCATCATTATCTGATGTAACATTTTCTTCTTTGCAACAAGAAATGAGAGATACAAATCAGGGAGATGATACACGGAGTTTGGAACCTGAAGGTAATGTTGTAAACTCCGAAAATGGATCTGGTTATTCTCCATCTAATATGTCCAGTTCATTGTTTGGCATTCAAGACTATGGAGTGGAAACATCAAGACCAAGAGAGGCTAGTTATCATGATCTACTTGAACACAGATCAAATTTCCTAGAGCGGAGGAGAAGAATACGATCTCAGGTTTGTTTCTTTTTCACACAGTAATTTTTGGTGCTTTGAGCGAGTTTCAATGGAACAATAAATAGCACTTGGGCTCATGATCTTCTAAACGGATGTTTAATAATTGCAACCTTACGCTTATTGCTAATCCAATGCACCGACCAGTTGGCTGCCCTTTTATGGACATTATTATGCCCAATGTTCCTCGTGGTTAGTTTATAGGTATAACTTGTTCATAACTTTGTTAAAGGGACCATATAAACTTCTTACATTCTGTTCTTGATACATTTTCCTCACTGTTTTATTTTTTATGTAACATTTTGGTTTGCTGATGCACCTGTATATTTTGTAGGTTCGTGCACTTCAGCGGTTGGGGAGCCGCTTTGAAAACGTGCCTGGACATGAGAGGTCTTGTATCTTATCTGGTCAACTGAGAATGGGTCGTTGTACATGTCGTATGAGTAATCGAGATGCCGGTCCAAATGATGACAACAGTGCTAGGGCTAGCATATCAAGAATAGTTATGTTAGCTGAGGCTTTCTTTGAGGTAATGTTAATATGTGATTACCTTTTTGTCATTGTGTTTCCTTGCTAATTATATAACTTGAACCGTTTGAACGTAATTTAATTAGGTTCTGGATGAAATTCACCAGCAATCCGTGGTTTTATCTTCCCGACCTTCTGTATCTTCAATTGGATCTGTTCCTGCTCCTAATGAAGTTGTGGAATCTTTGCCTGTCAAATTGTTTTCGAAGTTGCAAAAAAATGAGTATGAGGAGGCTGCACAGTAAGTATCTAAGTCTATCTAATATTCAACATTCAGTTCACTGTATATCTGTGAAGGATGTGGCTGACCTGATTCAGTGTGTTGACAGAGTAAAAGAATATATCTGCTTCCGTTTTTGAGATGCAATGAATGTTTAGCTAAGGAAATCTGTTCCGCTACTTTCTTTAATCACTGAACAAAATATTTGAGAATTTAACATAGATTTTCATAGTGCTAGTTAATAAGAGTAGAGCTTGTGTATATATAAAAGTTTAAAATTAACGTCCACTTCTGCCATTTTAGTCACTGAACATAGACAAAGCCAACGTTTTAGTTTCAGTTTTTGATGCAAACATTAAGTGAATTAGGTATCGCTTGTAGGTGCATTCTAAAGTTTTGGATTGTCTAGCACAACTGTGCAAGTTTCATGCTTCAGAGAGTTCAGTTCAACCAAAAATACCTAAGGTTATTATCTTGGTTTTTTATTCATGGAGTTGGAACAGAGCATGAAAACAGCTATTTTCACAGCATTATTCAGTGCTGAGCAGCTCTTACGTGCCCAGCCATATGTAGAACCTCAGTAGTTTCTATCCATATTTGAAAAGCATTCTAAATCACTAGAAGCATGAAAACGGCTATTATCACAGCATTGTTTAGTGCTGTGCGGCTCCTGAGTGCCTAAAAATATATGGAATCTCAGTATATGTCCGTTTGAAAAAGCATTCTAAATCACAAGAAGCATATTGTCTTGCAATTAATGCTTGAACCTCCTGAGTCTACTTCTTTGTTTTAGATTATTCTCATTTTTTTTACAAGAAATAAACTGCCATAATGGATAAGCTTATCAAGCAACCCAAAAATAGTACATGTATTCCCTCTCTCTTTCTCTCTATATAAGACGCGAAATAAGAGTTTCCCTTATTTGTCAGCCTTTCCTAATATGGTTCAAATATTAATCCACGTTACTTCTCACTGTCAATATTTGTGTAGGGTTCGGCAAAGAATTTGCCTCCATCTTGCACTTCAAAATTGAGTCCAGGTTTGGTAAGTATTTGATATTCGTAAAGATTTTCAATTGCAACCATATCCTTTTCATTTGTAAATTCTAATGGTACTTTTGAAACAATAATCTAGTGCTTTTTCCCGCAATATTTTGCCTCACAAATCCGGACGCCAATGTTCTATGTAAATGCAGCCTACGATTCATGGCAGGTTAGCTTATTCTTTCTGTTACGAACTCTGCTAAGTTGCTTCCCTTATATTTCAGTTCATCGTCTATTTTTCCTTTTGATTTCTTCTTATTACTTGATCTGATTGTGTCCATCCAGATAAAGAACATCCTGGCACCTGGAGTTGCCGATCCACATGGGACTTGGCACGACTGCAAGCTTGACATAACTCATTGTAAACCCACTCAACTCAAAACCATGCAAGGTAAGTAATTATAAACACCAAAAAACTAAGCCAGTATCAACAGGCAGGCCAATAGCTAGGCCATCCGGCCTTCAGAAGTTTTCAACCCGAAACAGAAATTAGTTGATCCTGGTTGAATGAATCTTTGTCATGTTTTCAGATTTCAGGGCGTAGTTTTTAAGTGCAATTGCTGGTGTGAGCGGCTCTCGATCAAAAGGAATGTTCATAGACTCTTGCTATGCACACTGCCAAACTGAACTGCAGGAGACATGGTTAATGCCCGACTCTCCGGTACTGAACAAGACGGTAAACATCAAACACAGCTTTCGTTCATGCATCTTCCATGGCTTACTGCTATACATTAGTTCTAATTTGTTGTTAAAACTGTATTTTCATCTGCAGACGATTGCAAAGGCAGTTGGAGACTGGTTCTACGACCGAACTCCCTTTCAAAAGATTGATTGTCCTTACCCTTGCAATCCCACTTGCCATAACCCTATCGTTGATCCAAATCCCCACCAACAGAGTAATTTCGCCAAAACGTCAAGAAAGGTATATCAAAAGTAGGAAATAGATTTATCAATTTGTGAGACAAACATATATACATATATATATATATATGTATTCATTTTTACTAGCTAGATTTATAGGTCAAGTTAATTATGTTGAATAAGAAAGAAAAGAAAAAATGTCATTGATCAAGTAGTACGAAAATAACGGAAGGCTAGGCCACCACAGCATAGAATCTTGTGTGCTGGGTGTGTCTTCCCTCATTGTTTATGTAATTAGTCATTATATCTCGATTGTATTCACATTCTTCCACCTTGATTCAGTTTCAGAAGACAATTTATAGGGCAATTCAATGAAATACGGCTTATGAGTGTAACTTTTGTAGACCGTAAACAAGGTCATTTCTTTTAATTTTGGGCTTGAAAATCATTCCAAGCCAGTCGCCAAAAGTAGGGTCTTTCACCTACCGCCATTTCTAAGTGCGGACAACCTTTTCCGTACCTTGCGTGCGGACCAAATTCAGACCGTTGGATCTGATTTCAACGGCTGAAAACAAATCAATCAAAGCAAGCTTAGTGTCGCAATAAATCTGATTCCGGGTCCTAAAAACCCATATAATTCACGGGTAAACTTGAGAAATTTTGGGAAATCCCTCGTGTTCCTCTCGCGTCTCACTATCTCCTCTCTCTCTCTCTCTCTCAACTCTGCTCAGCATCTCACCCTCACAGTTACAAGTGGAGGTGTTATGACCCTAATTAGCTTAATCATAGTTAGTTATTGAATTAGTTAGTTAAATTGGACTATTACAAGTAATTAAGAAAGTTAGTTAGATTCTACTAGCGAGTTTGAGAGTACTATAAATAGTCCAATGTGTAATGACTTTGTCCAATGATTAATTTGATGAAAAGAAATATAAACAAAAACAATTCAAGAGCAGAGCTCTTCTCTACTCCTTCCCTCTTCCTCTCTATTCTGTGTTACTTGCAGGTTGATTAAGGGCCTAGAGACTTGGATCTTATCAATGGTATCATCCTTCTCGAATCCTGGTTTCCCTCCTGTGCACACCCACCCACCTACGTTTTCTGCCATGGTGGCTGCGAATGAGGATTCGTTTCGCGAGACCGTGGATGCTCTATTCGGCCCTCTCCTTGCTAAGATCCGTCGTGCCCGTGAGTTGGCTCTCAGCGACGGGGGAGTTTCTGATCCAGCCCCTATGATTTCCGATGATGCTGCAGCAATTGATCCTGGTCACAAAACAATTCCAAGAGTCGCTGCATCAACCGATTCCGTTCCGCCGTTGCTCTTGTCATCGCCGTTAGTGCGAGCACTAGCAAATCTTCCTGTCAAGCCACAGTCGAACTCGAATTCCATGGCAAATTTGCCCAACCAGCCGCTACACCTACACTCAAATGATTTTGTAGCAGCCACATTTCCATTGCGGAATGTTGAGAAAACCAGGCCCGTTGTGATGGTGACCACAGCGCCGCTATTTCCGATTTCAACAACCTTTTTTCACTGAATCATCCCACGCTCACAATCACAAACCCGTTTTGAGCACCAAGGAAGCTACAACAATGGTGCTTGTTCTGGGTTTTCCTCTCAGGAACGCAGAAGCTACTAAATCTGTAGGTCTCTCTCATAAAAACACCACGAAACGTTGCCATGAGGTATTGCGATCTTTGATTTACAATTTGTCACACTGGAAGGCCAAATGGCATTGGCTTCTGCAATTTATTCTGTGATATTTTGGTGATATACGAAGATTTTTTGCCTAATTTTTTTTGATGGATTAATTGGTATCTTGTGGGCAAATTTCTGATGAAAGATTTGTGTGCATAGAACCCGTTTGTTGACATGTTTAAGAGACAGAGTACAGAATTTGTCAGGGAATAGCAACCTGGGTTGGTCAGTTGCCCTTGGTTCTCCCTGCACATTTGCCAGGGATGTGGAGAAGCCTGGATCACAGTTTCATATGCAGGAGATTTGTGAGGTTTTTCCTATCAATGCAACTCCTTCTATGGTAGTTGTGGAAATTGTTAGTTACATGAAGACATCACGCAACTTTCGTTCCCTGAACACATTGGGGGTCCAATATCTCAAGGGGGAGGTAAAGAAGAGGTTCTGCAAGAATGAGTGCAAGTCCAAGAAGAATACTGAGGAGGTTCACATTTGGGACACCGTATTGATGAATTTCAAAAGTGGCAGGGCTGTTCATGAGGAACTGGCAAAATATGGTGACCTGGAGAATCAAGCTTTTTGCAAATGGACATACCTTGGTCATGCACATATGCAGTTAAATAATGAGAAAGATTCCCGAGAAATGGAAGCTTGTGGTGGTGATGATGATTTATTGGAGGATATTGTATTGGGTGATCTTGTAGATGGTCTTCATGATAAGATAGGATGCAGGGTAGCCTTCCCTAGCCATCTCACATTAACAGCTGCGAAGGAATTAGGTCTTGTAGCAGGAATCCCTGTTGAAACTTCCCTAATTGATGCTCATGTGGGTGGCGTGGGGTTACTGGAAAGTGTGCCTATAATAGATTCAGAGCCCAAAGAGTGTTATGTGACAAAGCTAAAAGGTCATGGTGTTGTGGATACTATCACAGACAAGCTTGGAGCATCAAGTACCCATGGAATTTCTACATTTGAGAACTCGTTTAATAAGAGAAAAGAAATGTATGGAGTTCTTGTTGACTTCATACCATTATACCATTTTGGAATGCTACACTTATGGACAAAGGTAAAAAGAAAAAGTCACTAGAAGAGGCTCAAAAGGTTGTTGGGAACATGAATGATGCCGCTGCTAGTGCCATAAAGATAAATGAGACGGAGCAAGGCTTGACCAGTTTGATAGTTTTGGGGAGTGGGCGATTGTCTGATCTTATTGCACAGCTTCAGGATATACTGGAGGGTGTAAATGAAGCTGATATCTTGCCGGATAAGTTTCATAGTGCAGTTATTAGAGCTCAGATTCAACAATTGGCTTGAGAATTCTGGGAGTTAACCTCATTTGGTCCTATCACCATCTACAATGAGAATTCTTCCTTTAGTGGGAATTATGCTTCATATTTAGTTCCAGTTGCTGCACTTGCTGCAATGGGCTATTGCTTCCATGATTTCATTTTCACAATTCTTGTTTCTGATGAATGGTCACATTCAGCAAATTGTGATTTTCAATTGGGCTATCATATGCCGATTTCTGACACCGGAGGTACACTTCGTGGGCTCTTAACTTCGAATGTTCAGACTAAAGATGCTCACAGATCTAAATTTGTTATTTGTTCTGGGAAATTCATGAAAAATGATACTATTGTGCATTTGAAGCTTGGCTTCCATGAGTTCATTCTTGACAAAGGTGGAACAACTATTCAAAGGCTCCTTAATTCGAAATCTACTGGAAAAGTTGAAATCATTTTGGTGCAAGAAAATGCTTCTGCTCAACTGTTTGATGCACTGCAGCCTTTAGAAGAAGTTGACCTCTTAATTGTACCTGCTGACCAAACTCGTATTGCTCCCAACATGTTTGATGAAATTCCAGACTCAAGTTGTTATGTTGTTGTCCATTGTGGCGTGTGCTATTGCAAGGGCATTCGCAATAAGGGTGGAGGCTCAAAATTCTGGTATACGGTTGTTTCGAATACACATTTCTCTTGTCTAAATGAATTTGGAAATTCTATTGAATGTCGCCAAGATGGAATGATTAGGGTTGTGGTGTTGGTTGCATATACTAATTGCATAGTTGTAGTTGGAGTATTTTGTAGAACATATATTGCGTTGAGCAGGGCAGGGAAGATGACATTCCCAATTGTTACAGTTGAAAACACTTCAGTTGAGTAGCTTGGTTTGGTAAGAAAGGTGACAATCTTTAAGGACTCCACTACCATTATTGGTGATGCAGCATCAAAAGATGGGTCGCAAGTCCATGGTGGGTCTCCATTTGACATTATGGGCATAAATATTTTCTGGGAAAAGCAACTGCAGAGGCTGCAATTTGGAGCATGTTATGCCAAAGCAAGCAATTGAGAAGTACAACCAGTTTTTCATTTTAACCTTGAGGACAAGGTTGTTCTTAAGGGGTAGGCAATGTTATGACCCTGATTAGCTTAATCATAGTTAGTCATTGAATTAGTTAGTTAAATGGGACTATTACAAGTAATTAGGAAAGTTAGTTAGATTCTGCTAGCTGGCAGTGAGTTTGGGAGTACTATAAATAGTCCAATGTGTAATGGGTTTGCCCAATGGTTAATTTGATAAAAAGAAATATAAACAAAAACAATTCAAGAGCAGAGCACTTCTCTCCTCCTTCCCTCTTCCTCTCTTTTCTCTGTGTTACTTGTAGGTTGATTAAGGGCCTAGAGACTTGGATCTTATCAGGAGGCCACCGTCTCCGGCACCGACGCAGCGTCAACCTCTCCTCAAATTGAATCAAAGATTTGAAATTGTAGTTGTTAGGATTCGGGTATTGGGTTTTGGTGGCTTTTGATGAATTTGGCATCAATTAGATGGGTTTTTGGGGGTTTTTGTTGTTAATACCAAATTAAAATTTAGTTGATATTAAGGGTAGGATTGAATTCGGTGGACAGGGAAGGATTGAATTAATTTTGAACTGGCTGCTGTTGTCATTTGCAGAAGGAATTTCCATGGCTGCTCCTGATTTTCGTGCACCTCCTTGTCTTTCCAATTTTCCATGGCGGCTGCTGGTTGTCGTTCAATTTTGGTGTACGAGCATAAATTGGTAGTTAATTGTAGTGTAAAAGCATGAACTGATTGTTTCCATTGAATTGAAGAGTAAATTGTACAAATGGTCCCTCAACTTTAATTAAATTGGAGCAATGGTCCCTCAACTAAAAATTCATTACCATTGGTCCCTCAACTTATTAAAATGTGTAGCTATAGTCCTTTTCATCAATTTTGTCAAAATTTTGTCAAAATAAGCTATGTTGGAATGACCATTTATACAATTAGGGTCTCTCAACTCATCAAAGTGTATAATTATGGTTCTTTTCGTCAATTATGTCAAAATTTTTGTCAAAATGAGTTATATTGGAAGGACCATTGCTACAATTGGGTTAAAGTTAAGGGACCATTTCTCCAATTGAATTAGAGTTGAGGGACCAATGATAATGGATTTTTAGTTGAGGGACCATAGCTGCACGTTTTGATAAGTTGAGGGACCAATGGTAATGGATTTTTAGTTAAGAGACCATTGCTCCAACTGAGTTAAAGTTAAGGGACCATAGCTACAATTTACTCTTGAATTGAATGTAGGTCTTAGAATTTAGCTAGCTAATGTTAATTTTATACGAACCAATTGGTTTGTTTATGTGGTTAGTTGAAAAAAAAGATAAAAACTTGGATGGTAAGAGCAGCTTTTTTCAGGAGAATTGTTCAGATTATGCAGAAACTGCAGAAGGAATTTCCATGGTTGCACTGCAAGATGAAAACAAAGCAAAAGATGTTAAATTTGAAAAGAATAGATTACGCTATACTGAAAAAAAAAAAACCCAAAACAAGACAATGATTACATTCAATGACAGTCCAGCAGACAATAATAGAAAACCTATTCATAAACTTACATTATGTGAATGATCATACCGTTATTTAACAGGTGGTTTAGGGCAAGGTCTAAAATATCCATAATATCCCGATATTTTCATCGAAATTTCCGTGTTTTTTAAATTTCTATATTTAAAAAAACACCAAGGGGATTCGAACCCGTCCCATTTTACTCCTTCAATACCTTGACCACCATATCACTTGTGTTTTTGTGAAAATATGCTAAAATATTTACATATTTTTAACACTCACAATGTTTGTCAGCTCGCTAAATAATCAACTTAAATCAGTTAAATCCATCATGCAATGCATTTCCTTCTAATTTTTTGTGATAAACTAATAAATAATTGACTAAATAAACATCCTGCAAAGTTTCAATAAAAATTTTCAAGTTTTTCTTACAATTTCCGTAGTTTTTATTCAATTTTTATCGATATCGATAATATCCCGATATTTCCATCGAAATTTCCGTGTTTTTGGACTACCGATATTTCCGATATCATCGATATTTTAGACCTTGGTTTAGGGTAAACCCACGAAATCCATAATCACCCATTAAAGAGAGTTAGTGTTGTCACTTTTATTGTTACATGCCACGGTATAATTAGAAGAATACTTGACATGGGCTCTCTTCGATATGTGATTCGTTCTCCTTGTCGAAGATAGCCTCTAATTGAAAACAATGCAAGACAGTTTTTTTTTCTTATTAAATTTTGTTTGAAGTTCTAAGATCAAAGATATTTTACATCACACTAATCTTTGCCAGTCTTATACTTTCTGTTTCTGTATTTTCATATGCAAGATTTCGATAAAAGTTACAAGCAAAGTTCAATTTTAGGTGCAAAATCTGAATGACCTAAATATCTTGGTGAAGAAAGACTTGAGAGAAACTTAAGAGTCGGATTTTTTTTTTCTTGGTGGAAAATGGAACAATTTTATTATCCTGTCCTTTCTTGTTTGGTTTGTGATGTATTACATTTCCTGTTTCTATTGTTGCCTCATAATCATCATTTAGAATTGATGGTAGAGTGATCGATGAAAATCGTAGTTGTTTGTTGCATGAAATTTTCAAGCTTTATTATGTACTAGAGATTGGCTTTTCGGCAAAAGGGATAAATCTTATATGATTTGGTTTTTGTATTCTTACTGCAGTTTGCATATGTTTACTGCATGTTGTTTTAATTAGTTAGTTTTTAGTAGTTTATTAGCATCTTGATTAGATGCTTAGTGCAGCTTACATGTTTATAATTGTTTTTTCTAATTTATTTTTATGTTTTAGCTTTAGAGAAAGAGGGTGCTGACTTTGAAGAACTTACAATGAACCCAAGCATCTCTTATACTTTATGTGAATGTTCTCTTCAAAATCAAAGCATGTAATGTGGTATGTTTACATAAAATTATAAGATAAGGTTGAATTGTTATATTATTCTTCTCCTTCTAGGAGGCATTATATATGAAATATATCTCGTGATACAAGGAATAATAAAGGACTCCTAACTAAATTAGGAAACACAATTATATTCCTAATAAATAATTATTCTCCTAACTTGTTGGAGTTGACTCACGTCCACACTCCCCCTCAAGTTGGTGCATAGATATCCTCTAAGCCCAATTTGTCGAGTGAGTCTTGAAACTTGCTAGCAGAAACTACATGTGTTAGAACATCTGCCAACTGTTCTTCTGTCTTCACAAATGGAATGTCAACCAACTTAACATCAAGTTTCTCCTTTATGAAGTGTCTATCCATTTTCACATGTTTGGTCCTATCATGTTGCACTGGATTGTTAGCTATTTCCTGATCTGCTTGATTATCACAGTACAACAACATAGACCCCTTGGGTTTAAAACCAATCTCAGTAAGAAGAATCCAAATCCACAGAAGTTCACAAATACCGTGTGCCATTCCCCTGTATTCCGCTTGCTGACGACCTCGCCACTACATTCTGTTTTTTATTTCTCCAAGTCACAAGATTACCGACTACGAATGTAAAATAACCTGATATAGACCGCCTATCAGTTCTCAGCCCAATCTACATCAGTATATCCTTTCACCTCCATGTGTCCATGCTTTCTGTACATTAGACCCTTTCCTGGAGCTCCTTTTAAATAGCTTAGGATTCGCATTATTGCTGCTATGTGATCTTCACTAGGTGCATGCATAAATTGACTCACCACACTTACTGCATAACCAATGTTTGGCCTAGTGAGGGACAAGTAAATCAATCTTCCCACTAACCTTTGATATCTCTCCTTGTTTTTCGAAACTTGATCTTGGTAGATCGCAAGGTGATGATTCTGCACAATTGGAGTATCTGCTGGTTTACATGCCAGCATACCTATTTTAGACAACAAGTCTAACACATACTTACGTTGTGACAAATATATCCCTTCTCGAGATCTAGCAACCTCAATACCTAGGAAGTACTTGAGTCCCCTTAGATCTTTCATTTCAAACTCGGAAGCCAAGTAAGTCGGCAGCCATTCAATTTCCTTAGTATAATGAGTAAAGTAACTTTACCATCCTTGCGTTTGATGAATAAAGTATGATCTGAGTCCCCTGTTTGTATCCGTACTTTTTCATGGCCTGAGTGAACCTTCCAAACCATGCTCTAGGAGACTGCTTGAGACTATACAACGCCTTCCGAACTCTACACACTTTCCCACTGGAGTTTGCAGCGCCATATCCTAGTGGGATATCCATGTAGACCTCTTCTTCTAAATCCCCATGCAGAAAAACATTCTTTACGTCAAACTGTCTTAGAGGCCAATCAAAATTAGCAACAAGAGATAACAAAATTCTAATGGTATTCATTTTTGCAACAGGAGCAAAAGTTTCCTAGTAGTCAACACCGAAGGTTTGTGTGTACCCTTTGACCACTAGTCTCGCTTTGTACCTATCAATTGATCCGTCAGCCTTATGTTTGATGGTAAACACCCATTTGCATCCCACTGTTTATTTTTCCTTTAAAAAGTGTAACCACATTCCACGTATTACTCTTCTGTAATGCCTTCATCTCAATTTGCATTGCCTCTGTCCATTTTGGATCTTTCAAGGCTTTTTTCACTCTGGTAGGTATTTTGATGGTGTCCATTAGTTGAACAAGTGCACAGTATTTCGGCGAGAGTCGATGAGTGGAGACACAAGTCGCAATAGGGTATCGTACCTTCCCTTCTAGAGAGTACCTTTTTGGCGGCTTTCCTCGATTATGTCTAGGAGGTAACATATAAAGTGGTTGAATAATTTTCGAGTGAGCATTTACCTCGAGAATATTTGTTGGATTATGGAATGTTACTGGAGGAGTGTGACGAGGGTTGTTTCTTGAGATAGTACTCAGGCAAGTGGCAAAAGGCCCATTGGGGCAGGTGTCAGTAGCGGGAAGCCTATCTGGGCTGGCATTATCAGCGGGAAGCCCATCTGGGCTGGCATTATCAGCGAGAATCCCATCTGGGCTGGGGTCAACAGCGATAGAGCCTCTAGTAATAGGTAAGAGCCCAAGCTCACGTGGGCAGGTACCATTGTTCGGTCTAGATGCCGACCTATCATCGTGCAACCCATATGTCATTGGCCCGTTTGTTAGCTTATCATCGGCCTTATCAACAAGCTCATCATTTGTCCCATTTGTCTCCACATGCATATGCCTACTTTCACGGTCTTCAACACACCCATTATTTGGGTAGTGGGCAGGTACATCAAACCGGCCATAGTCTTCATCTAAGGTTGTCTCCCCCCTGAGGAGTATGGCTGGGAAGAAAAAATAATTCATCTTCAGAGAAGGTAACATCCATGGTGACGTAAATATGTCGGGTAGGTGGATGATAACATCGGTAACCCTTTTGTTGGGGACTAAAGCCAATGAAAACACACCGGACTGCACACGGATCAAGTTTGCTTCGTTGATTTTTGTGAAGATGGACGTAGGCCACACAACCAAAAACTTGTGGTTCAAGATGAAGAGTGGAGGAAATGGAAACATGGTCACCAAGCACGGCCAACTGAGTGTGAAAAGAAAGAACATGTGATCATTAGATATATGGCATAGGTCACTGCATCAACCCAATAAGTTTTGGTCACAAGCACCAATGAGAAGGGCCTGAGTAATCTCAAGTACGTGTCGATTTTTTCGTTCGGCTACTCCATTCTGCTGTGGTGTCTGAGGACAAGTAGTCTCATGGAGAAGGCCCTTGTCCTAGAAAAACTGAGAAAGATCCTGATTAATGTATTCACCACCATTATCAGACCGAAGTACCTTAATCGGAAGCGAATATTGTGTGTGGACCATATGATAAAACCTTTTGACAATTTCACCGACATCAGTTTTATGTTTCATGAGATATAACCAAGTCATTATGGTGCAGTCATCAACAAATGTTATAAACCAACGCATACCATGCTTAGTAGGAATTGGAGATGGCCTCTATACATCAGAGTGAACTAACTCAAAAGGAACTGTTCTTTTATTAAAACTTGGAGAATACGAAGCTTGATGACTTTTGGCTAATGTGCAAACATTGCACTTTAGAGAAGAATCTGAAATATTGTTAGATAATGACGGAAGTAATTTATGAAAATAACCAAAATAGGCATGACTAAGGCGATGGTGCCACAATTAAACAGTCTTTATCTTTCCATTATCACAGCTTCGAACTTGGTGAACCTGACCTTGTGCAACATCATTGACATAGTACAATCCCCTTCTCTTAGTACCACGCTTAATAATTGCCTGAGTTCGGATATCTTGAAGTAAACAGAAAGATGGAAACATTAGCACAACACAATCTAATTGCTCGGTGACTTGTCCCACTGATAACAAATGGCTCGAGAGTGTGGGAACAAGTAAGCAGTTATGTAATGAGAGAGTAGGAGTGAGTGTTATTGAACCCGCCCCTGTAACCTAGGCAACACCTCTATTAGCAGTGACAATATTATCCCGTGGTGAGGGTGTTGTAGAATTAAATAAAGTACGATCGTAAGTTATATGATCAGTGACTCCAGAATTAATGATCCAAGCTACCTCTTTTAAAAACTCATACACGAAGAATGAGTGTCGGTGGTGCAAATAGAAACCATAAAGCTTCATAATGTTCTGGTGTCTTATCTCTGTTAGTGCCCTTATTTCATTCAAGATTAACTTCTCTAAATTTCTCTCGCCATCCCACAATTGATGTAGTTTCTTCATGTTGATTTTCAAGGAATGAATTGTTTCTTATTCCTCATCATAGCAGATTACAACAACACCAAAACATATATAGAGAAAAAATCTGAGGAGCCTAAGCTATGGAAAGCTACGGGTATTATAAGGGGAGAGGCCCCTTCACATACTAATTAATCTTCTCAATCATGAAACCTCCATTCTTACCTAACAAACCATTATCAAGGTTTTCATTATTCCTAAAGAAGGTATTAAACTAATATGCACTAAAGGCATAACAACACCTAGCCGAAAGATTGCATTATTCCATAGTTGTTCCAGCTATGTATTATTCCATTTGTTGTCCTAGTTGGCTTGCACAGCTAGCTTTCCATGATGCTCCATGATGATAGCTAGCTTTCCATGATGCTCCATGATGATGCTTCCACCTTCTTCCGTCCAACACTTCCACTAGACATTTCCAATACTCCCCCTCAAGCTGGATCCAGAAGGTTGATGGATCCAAGCTTGGACAGAATCCGTTGACACTGATGAGAAGCTAAGGGCTTTGTGAAAATGTCAGCCAATTGGTCGGAGCTTCTTGTGTAGTGTGTCTGAATCACTTGCGACTGTACTTGTTCACGAACGTAATGGCAGTCAACCTCAATATGTTTCGTTCGCTCGTGAAACACGGGGTTGGAGGCTATATGCATGGCGGCCTGGTTGTCATAGAATAGAGACATAGGAAGTGTTGCAGGAAACCCTAAATCACACAGAAGACCCTTGAGCCAGATCAACTCACACGCTGTTGAAGCCATTGCACAGTACTCAGCTTCGGCACTTGATCTGGCGATGACAGTTTGCTTCTTACTTTTCCAGGTGACCAAGTTTCCACTGACAAAGGTGCAGTAACCACTCATGGACTTTCGATCGATGGCATTTCTTGCCCAATCTGCATCGCAGTACCCCATGATTTGAGTGTGGTCGTTCTTCGTCATGAGAATGCCATGACCAACAGACCCTTTTAAGTAACGTAAGATCTTTTTTACAAGGTTCATATGCTCGATGGTGGGAGAATGCATGAATTGACTGGCAATACTCACTGAATATGAGATGTCTGGCCTTGTGATCGTTAGGTAGATCAACTTACCAACAAGCCTCTGATAGGAGCTGATATTCGAGAGTGGAGTGCATCCCAAGTCAAGTTTGAGCTTGCTATCGAGAGGAGTAAGGGCAGGCTTAGCATCACTCATATTAGTATCCTTGAGGAGGTCCATGACGTATTTCCGTTGATTAAGAAATAAACCCTTATGAGAAGATGCCATTTCGATCCCAAGAAAATACTTTAACACCCCAAGGTCTTTAATCGTAAATCTTTGTTGAAGTGACTGTTTGAGTTTGGAGATCTCTGCAGCATTATCACCTGTAATTATTAAGTCATCCACATATATCAACACAACTAGTTTCCCACCAGCTCCAGTGCGAACGAATAATGATGAGTCTGCATTACTTCTTTTGAAACCAACACTATGAAGAACTGAACTTAGTTTTGCATACCAAGCACGAGGTGATTGCTTCAATCCATAAATCGACTTATGCAACTTACACACCAAGTCAGGCATCTGGCTTTGAGGGTGTCCTGGTGGCAATCTCATATAGACCTCTTCTTCAAGATCACCATGTAGAAAGGCGTTCTTCACGTCTATTTGATACATGGACCAACCTTTATTGACGGCAACAGACAATAGGACCCTAACAGAGTTCATTTTTGCAACAGGAGCAAACGTTTCTTTGTAATCCACCTCAAATGTTTGAGTGAATCCTCGAGCCACTAGCCTGGCTTTATGTCTTTCAATTGAACCATCATAATTAAACTTGATCTTATAGATCCATTTGCAGCCCACTGCCCTTTTTCCTTTTGGAAGTTTGGTGATGCTCCAGGTGTTATGTTGGTCTAGTGCTTTGAGTTCATCTCACATTGCTTCTTTCCACACAACTTGGTTGTTAGCCTCATGAAAGTTTTGAGGCTCACTGTGACTTGAAATGGTATTAAGAAAAGCAGCATGAGATGGAGTCACCTTTTGATACGACATGCAATTGGAGATTGGATGCCTCGGTTTATATGTGACAAACTCTTGAAATCTTGTGGGAGGTTGTCTATTACACCGAGGGTTGTGTCGAGGTACTGGGAGAGTTGTCTCATCCTCGTTCAAATTATCAGCCACACTTTGAAGATTTTCTTGGTTGTGGTTGTCATCATCATCCACAGAACCATCAGGATGAGTACCTTCATTGTTGTCTTCAGTGAGTGGTGTAGGAGATTCATCATTGTTGGAACCCTTTTTGTTTATAACATCTGGAGTGCTGATTCTATCTGGAGTGCTGATTCTTGGTAGAGAGAGCATATCAAAGATACACTCCCCTTGACCTGTGGCTTCCAGTGATTTGCTGAAAAAAGGTAAAAAAAAAAAAAAATATTGGAAATGTCTAGTGGAAGTGTTGGACGGAAGAATGTGGAAGCATCATCATGGAGCATCATGGAAAGCTAGCTATCATCATGGAGCATCATGGAAAGCTACCTGTGCAAGCCAGCTAGGACAACAAATGGAATAATACATAGCTGGAACAACTATGGAATAATGCAATCTTTCGACTAGGTGTTGTTATGCCTTTAGTGCATATTAGTTTAATACCTTCTTTAGGAATAATGAAAACCTTGATAATGGTTTGTTAGGTAAGAATGGAGGTTTCATGATTGAGAAGATTAATTAGTATGTGAAGGGGCCTCTCCCCTTATAATACCCGTAGCTTTCCATGGCTTAGGCTCCTCAGATTTTTTCTCTATATATGTTTTGGTGTTGTTGTAATCTGCTATGATGAGGAATAAGAAACAATTCATTCCTTGAAAATCAACATGGTATCAGAGCAGGAAAAATAACCTGCTTTTGCTGCATCCGAACGTGATCAATCCTCAAGATGGCTGAAGACAATCCTTTTAGGTCGGATGCTGAAAGTTCACCTGTTCTTTCTTCCGGGAATATGTCGGAGGTGGATGTCAATCCAAATCAAAGGTTAAGCTCAGTCTTGTTAAATGAGTTTAACTACTTACCTTGGTCGAGAGCAGTGAGCCTTGCTCTAGGTGGAAGGTTCATAAGAGTTTCAAGTTGATTAGATTACCTATTGATGTCGGAATTGAACCGCTCAATTGATTGAAAGACAATTCTAGGTACACAAGAGATTTCAATTTTCCTATCTCTTTAGGAATTACTAGAAAAATGCTCGCGCGTTGCTGCGGTACTTGAATGCACGAATCTTAACTACATGAATTAGACACATATAACTTGAAAAAAAAAAATTAACAAAAGCATGAACGAATAAAAAGGATAGATGAGTGAAAGGTGAAAAAGTAGGTTGTTTTTGTTTTACCAGCTAATCTTTCAAGCATAAATGTTCAAAGTAACAAAGATGCAGTATGCTTGTTTCCATAAGTTATAGAAGGAAGATGCAGTCCACACATATTTTGCCCCTGCTGTTACGGTGACAAAATACATGTCCTGCAGTCTAGGCACCTGTTTAAGTAGTTACAAAAAAGAAACCCAAATGTTCAAAGGAATAAAGATGCAGGATGCCTGTTTCCATTAGTTACAAAAGGAAGATGCAGTCCACACATATTTTGCCCCTATAGTTAAGGTGACAAAATACATATCCTGCAGCCTAGGCACCTGTTTAAACAGTTACAAAAAAACTCAAAAAAATGTTCTGTTGTTGTTTCAACAACTAAGTTTTCAACTACACACGTTGTAAAGGCAAAAAAATGCAAATCAAATTTGTAGCAATTCATAACGGAGATTGCAATCATTCATTTTTTTTGGTGGGCGAACATCTTCAACACTATAATAAAAAACACAAATCATAGTTTAGTAAACATTGGTATAACTAATGTTATGCATGCGTGCATGCGAAAAACAAATTGTGATTTACCTATCCTTGGTTTTTTTGGCTTGAGACTTTGTTTTGAGTGCAGCTATCGTTTCTTTATCGGCAGGCTCAATCTTAGGGACAACCAGTTTGTGGAATTCTTTGGCAATTCTAGTAGAATTGGTTGTTTCTATTTGCCCGGTGCGAGTTTTTTTGTTGTGAATGAAGGTAGAATTTATAAGGTCAGAGAGAATTGTGATAGGTATGTAAAAAAAGTGTCCAAGATTGGAGCAAAAAGATTGGCTAATAGTTTTTTATCGACAGCATAACACACATGTACACCCAAGATAAGCAAGCATATTTATTAAGATTTATACATAAGATGACAACTGAGAGGAAAACTTAACTTGTTTGGTTTGTCTGCTTGATCAATGAACAATGCTCTCTTTGAAGTTTTGGGAGGTGGAACAGATTGAGGATGACTATCTGGCCGCTGGGAAGGCGTCACTGGGGCGGGAGTCGCTTCACTTATAATTTGTTTTCCTGTAGTGGCAGCAGGCGTTTGCAGGTCGATCGAGGTAGTCGCTGGGTTCAAGGGCAACTGATGTTGAAGTAATCCATAAATGATGAAGTATGTTTTTCGAAAGTCACTGTTGACGGGATTTTAAACCGCACAAATTTAACCCTCTTTTTGACAGATGTAGTATAGATATAAGTAGGGTATCGTTCTGGACCGGGGATTAGGAGGGCTTGCTAAAACCTTTAAAATAATTTAAAAACGTAAAAACAAAGTTTAAAACACTAAACTAAAATAAAAACACTTAACTAAAATAACTCAAAATAAAACTAACAAATAAACTAAAACAAATCAAAAGACTCAAAACAACTCAAGACTCTAGAAAATACAAACTAAACTAAAAACTCGAAACACACTAAAAATGACTCAAAATAATAAAAACAATTTAAAATAAAAACTAGGAAATTAATTAGACGGAAATTAAATTAAAAGATAAAAACTAATAAAAATTAACTAAATAATAATATTTTAATGGGGGGTTTGGTTTTGAAGAAACGTAAATTAAACTTAAATAAATTATAAAATGACAAAAACATAAAATAAAAAGTAAATGGATAGACGACAGATTGGCTAGACGGTTTTTCTCCACACATGACACATAAGCAACCTAAATTGATTTTCAGTTGTTCTTTCAATAAGTTGTAAATTTCAACGCCCCAAATTAACCGTGAATTGCACTAGTTAACTTTCAGATTTTCCTTATGTTTTTGAATTGGATGATTGCATACGACAACCCAAAACATTCCCCACAAGTTCCCTACATGAATTGCATAATAGAGATACAAGCGAGAATCATTAAGTTCTATGAAAATCATAAGCATTGACGAGACACTTATTACTATGAATTGCATGAAACTTATGCCAAGAATTCACTTAACGCGATTGTGACTAGTAACCTTCACTACTCATGAATATAAGTTTATAACGATTAGGTGAAATTCACTTATATTCTAGCATCAAATTCATGCATGTAAATTAAGTATGCATTCTTAATCGACAAACACAAATAAGTTATTAATCAAGCAGTTAAGCAAATTAAATCACAACTCAGAAATCACAACTGAAATTACCAATTCAAATTACAAATATAATCATGGTTTCGAATTAACCTCTAGCCAATATAAAATTAATTACACATTATTCATAAATTAAAACAGAAATTAAACATAAGTTTGGAGAAATTTAACCAAAACAGTGTGCAAGATTTCCTCGGTTTGATTGGCTCTGTGCAGTGTGCCTTCCAGTGCGCTGACTCCTTCTGTTTCCGTTGACTTGCTGCCCAGCTGGCAGCTGCGCTGCCCTCTCCCAATTCGCTCCTTTGTTTGGTTTTCTGATTTTCCTTTGTGGCCTGAGCTCCTGTGGTTATCTCTGGCTGCGTGCTGCCCCAAAGCAGCCCTTCTTTCTCTCGTTTAAAATCAGCTCCGTGAGCTGTTTGCACTGGTACCACCGCTGCCTTGTTAATTGGCTTCGTGAGTTGCTTCCGTTTTCAGCGCCTCACCTGCTGCCTTCTAAACTCTGCTGCCCCGAGGGGCTTGGCTTCTCTGACCCCCTCCAAATAAGAGCAGCAAAGCTGCCTTCTTCGTGAACTCCCCCTAGCCTCTTTCCTCATCTCCTCTTATTTCCTATGATTTTTCTCCTTTAAGCTCCTTTCGCAGCTTCTCCCTCCTCTCCTTTTTACCAAACTTCCTCCATTTCTTTTCTGTTTTCTCTCTCAATGGTCTCCTCCCCGTGGCCACTTTCTGTTTTTTTTCTTTTCTTTGTTTTTCTGTTTCCTTTTTCTTTTAATAATTCCCTCTTAAGCTTTATAATTTCTGTCGGTGCTTTCTATCATCACCCGTTCTCTTTGTTTAAGCAATCCTGATAAAATGGACCCCGAGCACTGAGACTTCTTCTTACTTTCCAATCCCCCCTCTGCTTGGCTCTCTTCCTTTATTTTATATTTTTCTGTTTATTGCGCCTGTCACTTGCTCTCGGTGCAATCATCTTGCTGCATGTCCACATGCATGTGCTACACTCACACACACATTATATTATATTAATATATAAATATAAATATAAATATATATATATATATATATATATATATATAAATATAAAAATATAAATAAATATAAATATATTATTTTCTAAATGATAATTATAATTCAACAGACAAGATAGTTTAGATGAAATTAATATTTAACACTTCACTTATTCTATTTTTATTTTCTTAGCGAGATAAATTTATAAAACATAAAATCAACATAAATAGCTCAAAATATAACGAACTAACTAATAAAAGACGAGTGAATTTGATATAAAAATATGTATAAATATGATCCGATCAACTGTTTTGATTGCCAAAAGATAGCAAAAATCTTTTTGTCTCACCCACCAATTTTTTCAAAGGCGGTGGCACCATGAAGGGATCGTCATATCCATCCTCTATTACCAAAGTGTGGCAAGAAAGATGAAGTATCTTTTCAGCGTGCCTTCCTAGCATGAGGAAGTTGTGCTGGTTTGTGCTATCTTCCACTATAAGATTGATTTTGAATCTAAGGAAGAGTTGGATATTTTCATGTTAGGCAATTATCACTACCATTAACATTCTGAAAGTATAGATTGCCAAAAGCATCAAGCCAACAAATTTAACCAAATACCACATAATGGGTATAAGAATGCTAATGATCACAAAATCCTGAAGTGGGAAAAAAAAAACCAATATGAATAATCTATCTTGAAGTAAAATACCGCAGGAACCATACGTCTGCCTATTAGAAAAGCAAGCATAATGAGCACATCATTGTAATCTAAACATGTGTATAAAATCTTTTTTGGCATCAAATTACAAAAAAATTTGTGTCTAAAATAAATGGTAGCTACCCAAAAAGCAAGGAACCAATGAAGTACCTTATTATATTCTATCTTAGGTAAGGATTAACAACATATAACATGTAACATTTAATGCCCATGATTGTGGAACCTGCAGATATAATGAAAGGGGAAAATTCTATTTCCCTCAACAAAACAAATATAAAATATTTCCAAATTGACATGCACCATGTAAGATGCAACTCTCTCATTCATTTATCAACAATCTAGTACCTTTCCCACTAATTATCCTATCTCACCAATTAGTTGTGATTCAAATACGAAGACGTTTTGTTTACAAAAACAGCTTTGAATAAAAGTCCATGAGTATTCCAAAACTTCGGTCAACCAAAGACACTCCCATTCATATGTATATCAGAGGTAAAAAAAAAAAAAACAGTTTCCTAACATATTCATACCAATCTCTTTATTAAGTGCAAAGACATATGTAAAGGAAGCTTTGTCATGCATTCAATCTTGTTGTTGTGCAAAAGATGATAACTATAAAAACATCATCAATCATAAATTTTATAATTGCAAGAAATTAAAAAACAACTAAGCAACTTAATACAACAGTTAGATGTAAAATAGGTGTAAAAGAAATTACCATGATTCAGGTAATCTGTTTAATAAACCATGTTCATTGCACTCAAATGATTCGGAAGTTTTTTTGAGAGCTTTATGGCAAGACGGGCACGATTTGTACCACCAACCTCTACTCAAATCAAATCCAATGATCGTCACTTTGCATGCAAAACTTGCATTCTGTTATGGAATCGCACAATTTTAAAATAACGAAATACATTTAATCATCATCTTGTAAACATGAAATATAAATGAATAAGGAACAAAGCAAGAGCTAGCCAAGTAAGAAGAAGCGCTAAAATTTATTATTAAAAAGATGTGATTTTTTTGACCCTTTAAGAACATCACGAAGGGATCTATCAAGAGTTTCAAAACATCGTTTATGATTCATGGGAGCTTCGTCCCAAACAATAAGAACAACTTCAGTGATTAGTTTTGCAAGATAAGTCCCTTTTTTTATTTCACAAATTGAACAATCTGTGATGTTGATAGGAATTTTAAATCTAGAGTGAGCCGTTCTTCCACCAAGAAGCAAGAGAGAGGCAATTCCAGATGAAGCAACCGCCAAAACAATTTGATTTTGGGATCTTATTCTAGCAATGATGGTTGTCCACAAATTTTTTTTGCTTGTGCCACCATGACCATGCACAAAAAATAGGCTAGATCTATTGTTGTGAATTGTTTCCATGACAATGTTATAAACATATTGTTGCTCTCTATTTAACTGGCTGATTAAGAGCGAGTGCTCATGTTTCAGCTTGTCAACATCGTAATCTAACTCTTCTCTCAAACTCTTATTTGCAAGTCTATCCATCATCAAATTGTTTGGTTGTGGTAGGTGATGTTTCGACAAAGAACTATTTACAGCAACAAACAATTTTTCTAACTCGTACAAAAGTAAATTTCTAACTTCATCTTGGTATTTAGAGACATCTTGCAAGCCAAAAGCATTCATCATGTTTTTCATAATGTCATCACACATCGTCTTCCAATGCGTTTCAAACAAAGTTGATGGATCAGCAACATCACAAAAGAGAACTAATGTGACAAACAATTGCCTAAGTTGAGAAGATGATGCAGTGAGAACGGCTTCTAACATAGCATTATTCCATTCCCTATCATCACCTAATAAACCAAGAGAGGTGCTTGCAGCTCGAAATGTGGGTTGAAGAACGCCATTGACGGTCCTTAGATGGTCAAATCCAAAGCTGCCTTTTTGGTAATTTAGTAACAATCTCAAGTAATATAATTCACCGGCAACAGGGTGAACATATGCAACCCTACCAAGAGATTTACCTCTCTTTCTACGGGACCACTGTTTCTCATCATTTTTCCATACATACTTCATAGGAAATTCAACGTAAGATAACTCACGTGCATCAGGGTCTTGAACATTGGTTTGAAACCATTGTGTTAACATTGTGCTTTCAAGATTAGAGTGGTTAACAACATGGTTGAGATCATCAGTCTCTCTGAAAACAACATTTTGGTCAGATGGAAGGTGCACAGACAACCTCTCAACCGATGGTTCTCTAAAATGAATGTGAAACTGTAACAATCTCCAAACTGCTTTGTAAGGGCATAATTATCTACATTTTAGATAAGCCACAATCTCATCAAACTCGTCATCCTAAAAAACAGCTCTAGCTCGATCAACACCTTTAGTAATGTACTTAAAAAGATATTTAATGAGCATTGATTGACAACATGATTCAACATTTATATGTGCTTGATACTTCAATAATAGCTCACGGTTGTAAGGAACAACAAATGCATTATCAAGCTTGATTCCATTTTTTTGAACAAATAGATCTTCTATATCTCGACGCTTATACTTAACGAAACCTTCGTCAGAAAAAGTGGTTTCACTTGCGAAAGATTTAGGAATTTTTTTTGAACACTTGTTTTCTTTCATGCAAGGCGAAAATTTATTCGCAGCACCACATGGACCATGCATCATGTACTGTGAAACAGCTTCATATCCAGCCTTGTCACATCTTTGATCAGGAATCTCAGCCGAAATTATAAAATCAACATCACAAGGAGAATGACACTTATAATGTTTTTTGACCCAGAGTAAAATATAACAATGAGGAAGACCTCTTTTTTGGAACTCCACCATGTAAAGCACTGTTTATCAAAATAGAATGCAGAGATATCAAAATTATAGCCTCTTTATATTTGAAGCGAAAGGACAAAAACAAATAAATGGAAAAATTTGGCCAAGAATAATATACTAACTAGATTCAACCTCGCCAAAAGGTTTTCCTGATTTGAGGTATTTAATCATATGGTCAAGCTTTGCTTTAAAAATTCTAGAAATTAGATCTGGTCTGTCTTCAGCTTTACAACCAGGTTTATCATGCAAATCTTCAATAATTTCAGGCCATTTAGCATTACAGGTGAATGTGATAAATAAATCAGGATTTCCAAAGTTGCGACATATAGCCATGGCATCCTGATAATTATTTATCATATATCTAACATTGCCAGTAAATGAAGTTGGCAGAATAACCCTCTTGCCAATAGTTGAACCAACTGCATTTCCTGCTTTAAGCGCTTCATGAATTCCTTTAAGACCTTCTGTTCTCAAAGAATCTTGATTTGCTCTAATGAAATCTAGCCTATCTTCTTCAAGTGTCGCATATGCATCAACCAAGTACTGTTGAAACAATCTGCCGCCTTTTAATAGAGTGTCAGTATGGCCTGGTCTATCCTGAATTTGATAACTATAAAATGCTCTCATTGATACCCTGCTGCCATCCTTTGGTTTTTCCCCCTGAAATTGGGATTCCAAGGAAGACCTTTCTTATAACCATCTTCACCGTATGGGAAAAGAAGAGGATATTGAAGTGCCATGTACTTAGGATGTAACTTTGTGATTCTCTGTAGGCCATCAGTCTTATGCTCCACAACAATATCTCTTTCGGTATGAAATTGGCCGATGTCCCAAACTATCAACCCACTTATCCCGTCACAGGTCGGTAAATTATATTGCACATCACGGTTGGTATGTGCACCATACAAACGCAGTCTTAAATTACTTGTGGACCTTTCATTAATCCTATCTCTGGCAAGCCTAAAAAGCTTAACAACTTCATTACACTCGTCCAGCATTTTGATGAGGTCACCAACAATCTGTTGATCAAGTTTTTCAAATAGTTCTGATCTATTGAAACAATCGATACGATTATTGACTTCATTTTGAGTGTCATAAATGTACAGCTGTGCAAATTTAGGACTCTCGCCTTCTAGAGGCAATAAAGAACCCATCAAATGATGTACTTGACCATTAATCTTAAAAACATATGGACCTTGACCCTTGTTGATTGACGAATCAACTTTGGCTCCCATCGAAGTTAATGCCATCATTGAATTATATGATCTGATATTTGTTTTGAACTTTGAAAATGCTTGAGAATTTGTGGGGTTTAATAAATGTTCCAAATAAGCTGGAGTGGGTTTAGCGCGTGCGAAGTGTACTTTTTGACTCATGCAACACGCAGTAAACTGCGGAATGGAAACAGAGGAAATATGCTTAGCACGATTCTTTGTCTGCTCGGCAGATCAAAACAAAGCACTGCAGTACTGACATTGGCAATCTCTTAATCCAAAATCAACATATTCTGGATCAATTCCTATAGAAAACAAAGAATAATAGAAGCATAAATGAAACCAATGCATAAAAGCTGATCAATGAAGACCTGTCAAATTTTCAAAGTAGCAAAAGAATGGAAAGAAAGTCACATCAGAAGATTGCATACTTGTTTTTTTTCTTTTCTTTTCTGATAAGCGGCTTGCCCAGTGATGAGCGAATTCGCAACAGAATGAACATTCTGAGTATCTTTGGCTAACAGACAATGCACAGTAGCCCGATCAGCAAGATAAACAGGTATAGAAATTGGATCAGAACTTGTCCTAGCTTCCAAAAGTGAGGCACAAACATCATTGGCGGGAATGTTTTGTTCAAAAATTGATGCGAATGCGTCTGGAAGGGTTGCTTCCATTGTTTAAAAAAAGTAAAGAGCTTGAAGCATTGTTGTATTCATCGTTATAAGTGGTGGGAACATCTTGCAACACCAAATTATTCAAATCAACAACTGCAACAGATGCAGGCAAATCGGCACGCTGAATTTCAGTGGCATTCCTAGCTACCCCTATTCTTCCAGACATAAATCTACATAGACGGGAAAAACTACACGGCATTGGCTTATTTTCTAATTAAAGAAATGCCACTATGAAGCAACTATTTTAACCACATGAAATGAGCAGCGAACCACAACCCATTAAAGCATGAGGTTTTCAAAACCATTACCACTTAGTAAACATAACAGTAACAACATAACCCTAGTCTTTTTACAAAAAAATGAAAAATAGAGAAAGTTGAGATGCAGCTATTTCCTTAGAGAAAGTTGTTACGTAGTGCAATAGGGAAAATGAACAAATAAAACAAATTGCAACAGCAAAAAAAGTGCGCTAAAGGAAACCTGGAAAAGATGAAATAAGTACGTTACCATGATCCAAAAAAGACATGCATCGACAATCGAACGTGTAAATTGAGAAAAAAGTGGATTAAAACAAAAGATGATGGTTCTTTAAAGGACAAAAAATTACCTATGGTAGATGTGGAAGCCCAACTGCTGCAAATGGTAATGAAGAATAATGTAGCACCCCAATGATCAAAACAAAACCTAAAGAAAGAGAAAGACAATTTATAAACACATATATAGAGAATAGAATTCTTGGAGAGTGAGGAACCAACTCAAATTTTCAGAGTTCAAAAAGAGAATAGAATCTTCACATAAACCGAGCATATGTGCAATTACAAAACAAATCTGCTGCATTTTAGCAATCTTTTGCATACTTTGGCTTTGTTCAACATTAAACCAGATAAGCAAAGAAACATAATTCCAGCACGATGAGGCTATTGCCAACAACAAATATTCTTAAATGAGACAAAATTGTATTTAAAAGGTGCAAAAAAGAGTATTAACAACACTTTATATTAAAAATTATAAAAGAGTCACTAAAAAACATTAAATTAAAACTTAAAAGACAGAAGTGTACCAAAAGAGTTTTTAAAAAAGAGTATCAACAACATTTTATGCTTACAACAGTTAAAGGGTCAATTGTTTACATCATTGCCTTTATCACCAAACAAAAAAAGTTTACATCGCCTTTATTTTATTCATGACCCATAATGTTTCTAGACATTTAAAATCCAAAAGGCTGTTGCGGCCGAGGCAAGCAAGAGCAACAAAAGTCCAACCTCTTTCTAGTGACCAAACTTAAACATTCGACGGAAAAATCCCAAAAATTGTTGCAAAACATTATCATCCAATGGAACTTTTTCTTTCGGCGGATTACTACGATTTGCAGGTCGATACATAGTATGGACCACCAACTTGTTTCGATTTGGACCCTTACCATAAACACGCAAACCCATCCTTTCTTTTTCTATTTTCACTGCTCTCTTTGTACTAGGTCTTGGGGAAGTATCGAAATATCTCACTAATCTCCCTCGATTTTTTTCATCGTTTCGAGCCTTAACCAATTCTCTTAAATTTTTTTTACCAAAACTCCTCCTAGAATCTGTTGTTCTCTTTGATCAATCTCATTCATCATTTTATTTACCCTGAATCAAAAATTAAAAACACTGTTAATATTGATGTTTTTTTTTTCGAAATATGTTTTAGTTTCTAGGTTTAAGAATAACACTGTCATAAATGTTTAAAGATCAAATTAATAAAGCAAATGAATAAGAGCCCACGAAAGTTAGATAATTATTAAAGAAAACATAATCAAAAAGCAGTTTGACAGTGTTGTAGATCAAATTTTGAAGCTATAGAAGAAGTTATGTAAAGTTATGTAACCTAATTATTCATGAGTTAATGCATCTTGCTACTTGATTGTAAATACCCACAAATTTTTCTGAACATCTAAGATGCATTTATGCGTTGTTAAAAGCTGACTCATTTTCTAAAATATGGGTTTTTTAAATTAAAAAAAAATTGATTTGTTGAGAAAGTGCAGTCATGAACAGCAACAACATATGTTAAAGCAATTAGGGGATGATGAGACAGTTAACCATTGAAAAAACCCAATTAAAACACCAACCAATAATAGAATCACAGAGATAAAATGCCTAATAACATTCGATAAAAAAGCAAGAACATTGGCATAAACCAAAATAACAAAGATGGCAAAGGACCTTCAACCCAAACAGAATCTCACAGACAAAATTAAAAGAACAAAAAAAACTGTCTAACCATCGGACAATTAGATTCCAAACTAACTACACAAACAGGACAAAAACTGAAACATGAAGACATGCAACACAAAACCTATAATTAAATCTCAATCACAAAAATGTGAAAACAAAATTCCTAATCAAATTGTCCCTATACTAACAGGCCATCCAAGCAAATACAATTCTATTAGGATTAAGAACAAATAAACCAATCATTCAATTTGAATGGTGTTTGCAACAAATACATTGACTACTCAGCTCTCTCAAGCTTTATTTACATAAATAGACATACAAATACGTGCACAAAATAGAAAGAAACCCAGTTCCATTCTAAGATCAAACACTAAATACATGATCAGTTACCAAACCTTGACATAAATGGACAAATAACAGATACACACATAAAATAGAAAGAAACTCGATTCCAACATAAGCTAAACCGAACAAAAATAAATCATATATTTAAAATCCAAGCATGACAGCTTTGCGAATACAAATAAAAAAGGTAGATAACTAAATGGGCTTTGAAAAAAATATGATGGCGCATAATTATATACCTCAAAACGTTAAGGAACCAACTTCTTCCTTCAACGATCCAAATTTCTGAAATTTGCAAAAAGTAAATCTGTTAGCAACCTTAAGACTTTCAAATTTAAAGACAAAATCTAATGAAATTTTAGCTAAATGACCAAAGACACACCCAAAAAAAAAAAACAAAACACAAAAAAAATTTAGGAATATTTTGAATCCAACACAACTAATTTGGTTCAGCGAAGAGTACAAAAGCTCAAGGCCTAGGTGAAATGTTGAGTAAACTGCAAGGGCCCTCAACCAAGGCTATAATTGAACATTAATGCCATGCAACCTACTATTACTTCAATACAATCGGATACAAAAGCATATTAAATTTGTAAAGACACTTTCCCCCGAGGGTTTAACCCTCCCTACTCCCCAAACTGAAAACAATGAATTTACATATAAATATAAAACTAATAATATATATATACATATATGATGGACCAACCCCATTAACCCAGGGGAAATCCTGGGCTAAATTTGGCCCATAAATGAGTTTTGAGTTTTAATTCATATTTGTCTCAAGGGTTGGAGCAAGTTGAGGTAAGTTCAGAATGTAAAATTTGAGTTTTATTCCAAAGGTTGGAATATGTGTAATGGGGTATAAGTTATCGAAGAAAACAAAAGGTTAGCAGGATGCAAGTTTGTACCCTCTAGCTTTGCACCCTAAACTGTGACGATTAAGGTCCCACAAAAAAGGTATCGAATTAAACACACCCAAATAGTTAGCCAATAGAATGGTGCAGTAGTTACACTTTCAGACCAGTTTTGGAGCATATTAGTAGAACTAAATTTAATCTTGCTAACTCAACTTAATAAGTAGCAGTCTAATTATTTCTTAGCCAAAACTAAGCTGATAATTGTCAATCCCATAACCGACATAGAAAACAACTCCAAATTATCATTCCCGAACATCATTTCCAATTCCCACCAAACTTTCTGAGCATCCAAACAGAGATAGCCTGAAAACCTAACACACACAGAACTCGATTCAATATTACCCAAATGAGGGAATTTGATGATCATTACAGCCACATTTCAATGCAATCTATCCTTTAACAAATTAGAGAAATCTGCCTTATCTGAGGAACCACCCAAGATTCAAATTGGAAAAATCTGCCCCGTAACATATATTAGAAAAACTAACGAATAAGGGAAACCAAATTTAACTGTGACTCGAACAATAAACGCAAAAAACCAAAACAGGAAAACAAAATGTTAAGGGGAAAAAGAAATGCACAATCAAGTTATCCATGCTCGGTGATAATATGAGCTATGAAAACACAAAAAACGCAGTTTCATAACACTTTCACACTAATCTCTTTATTAAGTGCAAAGACATATGTGACGCAAGCTTTGTGATGTGTTAAATCTTGTTGTTGCACAAAAGACGATACATATAAAAACATAATCAATTATCAATTTTATAATTGCAAGAAATTTAAAAATGACCAAGTAACATTCGATAAAGAATTAAGAACACTGGTGTAAACCAAGATCATATAGATAGTAAGGGACCTTCAACCTTAACAGAATCTCACAGACATATTTAAAAAATAAATAAATAAACCATCCAACCTTTGGATAAGCAGTGGATCACAAAGACCCAAAAAAAAAGAAGCAGACAAAGCAGAAACCCAACGAATAATATAAGGCGATCAAACTGAAAAATAAATAAAAAATTCATAAAGTCGTATTGTTTGAAACGGAAAGCACTGGAAAATAATTCATTGAAGTTCAGGTGACATACCAAAGCCTTGATTCGAATGCAATGCCTCAAAACCCCTACATTAATGGCAATAGCAGGAGTTGATCACGATCTTGTGATGATAGTCCAATCTAATCTGCAAAAAAAGCAGCGAGGTTTAGAGTAAGAATTCGAAGTGCAAACAAACAGACGCAAGAAAAGTAACGAAATCTGTAACAGTGCAATGGACTCAATTTGTGATAGTGCAATGGACTCAATCTGTGACAATGCAACGGACTTAATGTACAACAAAATCACATTTCACAAAAGCAAAGCAGCTAATCACGGGAAGGTATCATTTGTCATCATGACCGTGTTTGCATTCAACTGTTCCATTTGAGATGATAGATTATCTTTAAAAATGTAATTGAAACCTTCCAACAAACACAAAAATGTGCTAAAACCAAACATTTTTACCACTCATCCCCACTCATAGAATGTATTGAGCCCATGAGATGAAATGTACTGGAAAAAAAAAAGAAGAAAAACCAATCTGAAACATCATTAGTTTTGATATAAGTTTTATCTTCAATGAGTTCTTTAATCATTGTCATACATCATATATGGGGAAGATAGTTTTTTTTCAACTTTTCTTTGTTTAATTTTCCATTGTATATTTCGGTATCCTTTCTTAAATACTCTTCCCATGTTTCAAGTACCTATGGTCAAATTTAATCAGGCTATGATTGTTGAGTCATCTTCGAGCTCATTTGGTATAGCGTCCTATATCAGCATTGTTTAATGATCCCAATTCAATGTTTTTCTTAGCCTGATTGTTAGCCAACGGAAAATAAACCAGCTTTTAATTCAGTTCACTGCCTTTAAAATCTGGTGAATAAAAGGAAATTGGAAAGCCTATCAAGCTTCATTTGCCCTAGCAGTACAGTTAACCAAGTTACGGGTGAATGCAACTATACTCTATGGTGATGGATTACTAATGAGTTTATAGATACTGCTTCATACTTTTTCTCGGTAGCCAGTTCAATGACAGATTCTTTGAAAGCAAACAACTTGGAATAAAGAAGTTTTGGTCACAGCAAGTAATGTGCTAAATTCTTCTTTAAAAATATATAAAAACAAGAGTAAATGACAAAAAACTACCTCAAGTATTGGTGTTACGACACTTTCATACCTCATCTTAAGAATTTGTGCCAATGTTATACCTTCCGTTAATTGGCCGTGAATTTTTCAGTTAAATGCTGACGTGGCTTGTTCGGGGCCCATTTTTTTTTATTAAAAAATTATTATTAAAATTTTTTATTGAATATTTTTAAATATTAAAATAATAAAAAAATAATTATAAAAAAAAAACCCTCAGATCAGTTTGGTCCTCCCCCCCTCTCTCCCCATCTTCCTGCAACCCAGAAAGAAGAAGAAAAAGGAAGAAGAAGGAGGAAGAGAGGAAGAAGAAGAAAAAAAAGAAAAAAAAAAGAGAGCAAACACCCAGTTCGTCCGCCCCACTCCACCCCACCCCCTACCCCCACCCCTACCCACCCAACCTGCAGAAGAAGAAGAAGAAGAAGAAGAAGAAGAAGAAGAAGAAGAAGAAGAGAGAAGAAAAAAAAAACACCCAGTTCGTCCGCCCCCTATTCTCCCCCATTTCATCTTCTCCCCCTCTCACCCCCTATTCTTCCCCCTTCTGCAATCGAGAAAAAAGAACAAAAAAAAAAAAACACCCAGATCCCTGATTCCGAGAGTGGAGAACTAGGCGCGGAGAAAGGGGGGAGGGAATGGGTGTGGAGGGAAGAGTGTGGGTGCGGGGAGAAGAGGGGGTGGAGGAGGTGGGGAGGGGGAAGACAAAATGCATTTGTTTTTTTTTTTTTTTTTTTTTTTTTGTTCTTTTGTTTTCTGGGTTTTCAGAAAGGGGAAGAAGAGAGAGAAGAAAGAAAGGGGGGGGGGAACGGGACGAATTAGTTTTTTTTTTTTTTTTTTTTTTTTTTTTTTTTTTTGTTCTTCTGTTTTCTGGGTTTCCAGAAAGGGGAAGAAGAAATGGGGGATAAGAGAGATAAGAAATAAAGGAGAAGGGGGGCCGAACGGGACGAATCAGTTTTTTTTTTTTGGTTCTTCTGTTTTCTGGGTTTTAGAAAGGGGAAGAAGAAATGGTGGAGAAGAGAGAAGAAAGAAAGGGGGGAACAGGACGAATCAGGTTTTATTTATTTATTTATTTTGTTTTTAAATTTAATTTTTTTATTATTTTAATATTTAAAAAATATTATATGATTTGTTTTAGTTTTTAATAATATTTTATTAATTTTTTAATAAAAAGTGAGTCCCGGATCAAGTCACGTCAGCTATTTAACTGAAAAATTCACGCCAAGCTAACGGAAGGTATAACATTGGCACAAATTCGTAAGATGAGATATGACATTGTCAACTTTAAAAAATGAGGTATGAAAATGTCGTGACATCAATAGTTGAGGTAGTTTTTTGTAATTTACCCTAAAAACAATCATAAATAGCTTATTTGAATCAAAATTTATACAGACTAAGGAGGTTAAAGAGATTTATAAACTAATTAAACCTCAGGCAGAGTGCCACCCACACAGGCTAAATATATACCATATCCCAAACCTCACTTAAAAATACACCAAAAAATTGGAATGATTTCATTCTAATCTCTTTTATGCAATGAGCACCATTTCGTTTAGCAGGTCACATTGAATAAAAAAAGAAGATGCCAAACATAAGCTAACAAACTTTATCTTTGTTCGAAGCTAGTCCTAGAAAGGAACTCGCATGCTTTGAAGATGACGTAATTTGGATATGTCATTCGGCAGGAATCCCTTTAGCCCTTGGTTGAACAGAGTCCTGTGCATGCCGAATTGAACACTGATTTCCAAAAAAATGTACGAATGTCAATGAAACAAACAAATGCTACCGTGCTTTCCCAGGGCATCATGAGAATAATTCTTAAGACTAACTGAAACATTTTTCTTTTGCATACAAATCTAGCTAATTTGAAAATGCATTTTCATTCCATTTATCCATGCATGCAAAGATTAACAATGGACTTTATGCAGTGAAAAATGATGTTAGATCATAAAAAGTGCTAAACTTCATATCTGTTGAGACTATTTTTGCAACTTGTCTAATAAGAAAGTACCTATGAAATTAATACTCAATGGTAAACAAAAGAAGACTAACAATTACACCAAATGAACACAATTCAAGTGGCTGAGGCAAAAAAAAAAAAAAAACAAATTTGTTAAAACAGTGGACTTATAAAGGTAGTTTATTTTTGCTTCAAGTTAGTGAAGTTGTAAGTGCAAAACTCGAAGTTAACATGCACTATAAGGCCTGTGCAGAGCAACTCAAGAAAAAGATATTCAAACTCACATGTACATATGATTTTCCTTCTCTTTACATTTGAGTTAAACCGAATTATATACAGTAGCCTTTATATGAATTTACAACTAATGACATATTTGGTCAGAATGTCAAAATCTCATGTGGCCCGTAAATCCGTCCCTTTTTAAAAAATTATAAATGGTTTTCAGTTTTACGTATTCTCTTACATATGCTTCAGTCCTTGAAAGGTGGTACTAAAGACAAACTTATAGAAAACACATCGAATCTGAACCTTGATTGTGTCTTCAATGGACATCTAACTACCAAATTGAGCTAAGAGGATGCAAAAAATGGCGTTCTTATTCTTACCCATGAAAGTTCTCCCACTACTTTTCTTACTTATCAATTCAACTATGTTCACAACTCTAAGATCAGGTGCTACAGTACCTCTGCTCCCCCAGTTGTAAAAATAACCTTAAACAATATTAAGCAGCACTATTTAAAATCTAAAAATAGCCCAAACTAACTACACAGACAGAACAGACACCGAAACATGGAGACATGCAACACAAAACCTGTAATTAGATACCAATCACAAAATGCCAAAAGAAAATTCCTAATCTAACTATTCCTATATTAACAGCCCATCCAAGCTAATACAATTCTAATGGGGTTTAGAACAAATAAACTAATCATCCAATTCGAATGGGATTTGGAACAAATACACCTTCAATTGGAATCGGGTTTGGTACAAATACATACTGAATTATCTCAAGCTTTCATAAATAGAGAGATATAGATACGTGCACAAAATACAAAGAAGCCCAGTTCCATTCTAAGCTCTAACAACCAAATGGATGCTTAGTTATCTCAACCTTGACATAAATGGACAGATACAAATATGCACACTAAATAGAAAGAAACTTAGTTCCAATATAAGTTGAATTATCACTACCAGTTGTTAGTCAACCCTAAACTCTAAACTTCAATTGTACACCGGCAAAGGATCTTTAGTTCAATTCATTCCTCTCTGCTATATACTCTTGCAAACACAGAGAAATATCATTGCTCATAGATTTCAATAGATAAGCATAAAGCATGTATGGCTGTAAATCAAAAGTAAAGGTCAGTTGTTGTAGACGTTATGTACCATATAGAAGATAAGGATGCGATGAGAGAGAGATGACACATTATTATTTCACTTTTAAGGTTTTGAGGTCACGCCTCATCCCTTGATTAAAAAGCTTTTGACACTTAAATTAAGCAAACAGATTGAACTAAGGATTTCATTCGCACGTGCAACTGCATCTTCAGTTACCGACACCAAAAATTTCTGTGTATTACTCTAAAAATATCATGCCAGCCCAGCAGGGCAATCCTGTGGCTTTTTACACCAGCGTTTAAAATTTATTCATTGTAGAAAGCTGAAAGCAAAAAGATACAATAACTCCTCCGTATATAATTAACATCATTTCATCACGTTACTCAGCATATAATATTTAATATATTACAAATATGTAGGGGTTAGGGTTATGAATGGTTCTCTGACACTGGGACTCAGACAAAAACATGGGTGCAACCGAGTTTGTATCTCTTTTATTAGGTGTTTCTATCTGTCGCCCAATTTATTCCCATCATTTATAGTAAAGAAAACTAATGAAAAGGGCTTGAAAACTTTGAGTTTTAATGATAAGGACAAAATAAAGAGTAAAGTGAATAGTACCAAGATTGACTTTTTAGTGTAAAAATGTAGTTTTTCGTTAAAGTGAACAGTACCGGGAGCTTTTCGTTAAAGTTCCCTATTTATAGTAAGAGTATGTATCACTGTTTTGCAACGCATAGATCCATCAGTCTGAAATATATATTACAGTAGTTAGCACATGCAAATTACAAAATCTTCTCCATACATGACTGGCAAGTAGAACAGAGATGAGAATATAAAAGAGGACCCTAACAGTTAAGATTAGAGAGAGGAGATTAGAGAGAATAAGAGTCTGCATTCGAACACATTAAAGAGATTTTTATTACAACCTTTGCTAACAGCAGAGAATCAAATTAAAAATTGAACTTAGCTAAAAAACACTTACCCTTCAACGTTTAGAGCTAGAGAAAATTTATGAAGTTCAAGCAAATAACTTTAGGTCTCAATGCACATATCCTGCAAACCAACGAAAATGGAAATGCATTAATACAAATTCCAATACCGATTTCTAAGATTTTAGTATTCTCTTTATACCCTTGCAACTGAAAACAAAAAATCCCAGAAAAATGAGCAGGAAGCTTAAGAAGAAAAAATCATATTTTCAACCACCAAAACCCAATACCCATTTAACCGTGGGATTTTAGTGTTTTCTTTACCCTTGCAACTGAAAACAAAATATCTCAGGAAAATGAGTAAGAAGCATAAGCAGGTAAAAAAAAACATATTTTCAACCCCCAAAACCCAATACCCATTTAATCACACAAATGAAAACGCTAAACACAAAGTCATAGATCAACGAACTAAAAACCCATAAATAAAAAAAAACCGACCTTAAAACAAAGAACAATATAGAGAACAGAGAAATGCATCCCCAAAATGAGAGAAAATGACAGAAAACGAAACAAATAAAGAACCCCCAAAACCTAACCTAACAGTGCAATAAAATCTGGAACTAATTCACAGCAAAAAGGCAGAAATCATGACAATCCATGGTAACAGTAAAGAATCAAATAAAAAATGGAACTTAGCTTTCGAAATCTAGCCACTTATCCGACACGTAAAAGGGATTGGACGATCAAGAGTGATTCATGGACTGAGGGACCTTACTCGGCTCTGTTCACCATCCCAACCCCTCCCTCTCTGTTTCTCTCCCCGTTATCTAGGTTAACCAGACAACCACTCTCTCTTTCTCTCACTGTCTCCTTTCCACTCAGCCATGCCGATTCTGGCATGGCCTTGCCTGCGCCTAAGAAACAACTAAGTGACGGGGAGGAACCTAAATCTGAAACCTTATTGTGTCAAACGACGATCCTACCCCTCTAACTCAACATCCTAACCGTGTGATATGAAGCTGGGAGGGGCTGTCTGGTCATATTACACAATAAAAAATATCTGAACCACAGTGGGAATCTTGCAAATCAAATGGACAAAATTACCCTATGAAGTTTTGAAATTTACCCTCCCAACCCAGCCCCGTGTGGCTGGTATTGTTGTAAATAACATGAAATCGAGTGGCTCTGTGCAAACAAAATCACCCTCTGAAATTTTGAGAATTACCCTCCCAACCCAGCCTAATTTGGCCGGCATTGTTCTAAATAGAGTGAAATTGAGTGGCAAAGAATTGAGGCTGCTACAGTGCCTCTCCCCCTTCAATTTTAGAATAGATAATGCCAGAAAAATTATTATTGTGGAGATAGAGAAGGGTAAGGTTTGTGAGATCACCGAGGGATGTTGGAACTGAATCGCCGAGCTGATTGTGAGACAATGTAGGTACACAAGACATTTTAATTTCCTTATCTCTTTAGGAATTATGCCAGAAAAATTATTACTGAAGAGATAAAGATCGGTACGGTTTGTGAGATCACTGAGGGATGTTGAAATTGTACCGCTAAGCTGATTGTGAGACAAATCTAGTTCCACAAGAGATTTCAATTTTCCTATCTCTTTAGGAATCGTGCTAGAAAGATTATTATTGTAGAGATAGAGAATGGTACGGGTTGTCAGATCACTGATGGATGTTGGAACTGAACCGCTGAGTTGATTGTGAGACAATTCTAGGTCCATAAGAAATTTCAATTTCCCTATCTCTTTAGGAATTTTGCTAGAAATATTATTACGGTAAAGATTGAGAAGGGTAAGGTTTGTGAGACCTCTAAACGATGTGGGGATTGAATTGTTGAGCTGATTGTTAGACAAATCTAGGTGTACAACAGATTTCAATTTCCGTATCTCTTTAGGAATTGTGCTAGAAATATTATTACGGTAAAGATAGAGAAGGGTAAGGTCTGTGAGATCACCGATGGATGTTGAGATTGAACCACTTAGCTGATTGTTAGAAAGATCAAGATAAATGAGTTTGGAGAGGGAACTGATCCGAGTTGGAATGACATCAAAGATATTATTGTAGCGAGGTTGAGGTATTGAAGATTGGGGAAGGACGAGAACGAAAATTCATGTAGCGTACCTTTTATACCGAAATTGGTAAGGTTTATCACACTGACATTTCCAGTAGCATTGCATGAAATACCAGTCCAAAAGCATGAGCTGCTTTTGTATTAGCAGGTAGGTAAGTCCAGGAAGTGATATTTTGCAGGTGGGTATGGTTTTCAAGGTGGCTTTCCATTTGAGAAGTGTTTCTTCTTCAGTGGTAGAAGTAGCAGAAATCAAAGCAGCGTAACTTGGCGATGAAAGAAGTTGTACGTACAAGATAAGGTAATAAGCCAGAGGGCATACTTTATGAAAAGCTGAAGATGTCATGACTTTGTTAATTGTGGGAATATATACATGCTAATAGTTATATTTTCACATGCCAATAGTGTTGTTGTTATATGAAAATCTCCAAAAAGGCAATCATTCATACTTGTAAACATTTGTGGATGTGACTTTATATAATGAGCAGTCCATGTGTGATCAAAACACACATCAAAGAAAGAAGTGAAAGAAATAATATCAGTATCGCTCCCCTCATCTCTTTACCTGCAATCATTTTGTGTTATACTTAAGAAACTAAACAGTGTGATGCTTTGCACCTGTTTTACTCTTATTCCGAGCAAATGTTATCTCTCTAACTTTTTCTTATTTATAACATGTTATCAGCACGACTCTCTAATCCTAACCAGTTCTCATTTCCCTTTGCCAAAAAATGCTTCCTCCAAGGATTTTACTGTTCTTCTTCCTCTTCTGCCTCACCAGCTTGATGTCCCCTCACGAAGATTTGCTAGCACCTTACCTGCTCCTAGTTCTCAATATAGCAATTACTTATATTTTTTTATTACTTGTTTGGTGTAGCTCCTGATTACTAACCTATTATTTATTTATGTTAATTTTACTGCGATCGAAGATGGTGCAGCATCATCGCCCATCTTTAACTGCTATCTAATTTTACTACAATTTTAGGTGGTGCGGTATAATAATCAACCATTCTCTGCATATTTAAATTTTCCTTCTATTTAATTTTACTGCAATTTTAAGTGGTGTGGTGTAGTCGTCCACCCTGCTTTGTATATTTAAATTTCATACTGTTTAATTTTACTACAATTTAAGTGGTGACGTATAATCGTCCACCCTGCTCTACATATTTAAATTTTCTTGCTGCTTGAGTGGTGTAGTATAATCGCCCATCCTATGCTATATTGTTCAATGAGAGTGGTGCATAATATTACCCATCCTATGCTATATTGTTTCAATGAGAGTGGTGCGGTACAATCGCCCTCCTCAGTAATCATGTAAATCTCGAGCCTGAAGTTTTGAATGCTTGTCATATTGGCCTGAAGATCAAAATGAATTTTTTTTTTAAGAACCAGAAGTTCTAACACTACATTCCTCAAGAATATATATTGTTGGTACCACGTATTTGGGCCTTGGGCCTTCGTATTTGGGCCTCGTATAAATGCTCGAAGGACTTAGGGAAAATTATGTAATTAAGGAATGAGCCCTTATTCTATAAAAGACCCCCTCCCCTTTCATTTGGGTGAGAGCTATCAAGAGCCCAAAGAGGCCAACATGAGTCAAAGAGAGGGGCAAGTTATAAGCCTAAGTGAGAGAGGCCAAAGAAAGAGCCTGAGACCAGAGAGAAATAGGGAGAAGGCTAACAGAGCCAAACACAGAAAATAGGCTAGATAGCACACTGTTTCTAACCTCTATATATATTCACCATTCATAGTGAAACCAAACCAACAACAGTGTGGACGTAGCCTCGATCTAGAGATGAACCACGATACATCTTTGTGTTCTTTACGTTCTTGAGCGTTTTGCAGATTCACGGTCAGATTTACGTTGTTCCAAGACCCACCCGATTTTGTGCATCAACATTTGGCGTCGTCTGTGGGAATCGACACGAAAAGTTACGTCGGTTCTCTTTCAATCTTTCATCACATCACCGTGAAACCTTCACAATCTCCACCGTGAATTTGCAAAAAACCCAGAAAAACACACACACACAAAGTACTAAAAAAATCTCTCTGCACCTTCACTCTCCATCTCAAACAACAATCTCTCAGCCCACCATTGACTTCCCTGCAATGCGGAACCACCTTAAATCCCTGCCAAAACCAAATCCTTCCCAAAAGGCCAGCAGCTCCACGCCGTTGCCGTCACCACAGGAAATCTCATCAACAACACCTATCTCAGCACCAAGCTCACCGCATCTATGCAAGCTGCGGTTAAATGCCCCAAGCGGAGGTGATTTTTGATGGGATTCACTGGTCAAGATTCTTTTTCTCAAATTTGCCGACACTCCACCATCCATTCACACCCACTAGTGGAAAACCCACATAAAAGAAGATAAGTGCAGTCATTTTATCATTATTTTTTATTAATGGGTACATCTTTCATTATTACTAATGAAATATTATAATAGAACAGTGGCAAGCAATCCGAAAGGGAAAAAGAAGAAAACGAAATAGTAAAAGAAGATGATGGAAATATTATAATGGAAAGTGGCAAGCAATCCGGATGGGACAAAAGAAGAAAATAAAATAATAAAAGAAACCTATGATGATGGTGTCTTTATTTTATTTTTTGAATGTTTTCCACTAACTATGGTAGGTTTACAACGGTCAAAAGTGGATGTGGGTTGCCGCACCCATGCATTTTAAATTATGCTGAAATTATCAACTCAAATAAAAAAGGACTAATCCATTTTTTATAACCTAAAACCAAGGTATTTAATATCGATGATATCGGAAATATCGGTAGTCCAAAAACACGAAAATTTCTATGGAAATATCGGGATATTATCGATATAGATAAAAATTGAATAAAAACCACGGAAATTGTAAGAAAAACTGGAAATTTTTATTGAAACTTTGCAGGATATTTATTTAGTCAATTATGTATTAGTTTATCACAAAAAATTGGAAGGAAATGCATTGCATGATGGATTTAACTGATTTAAATTGATTATATAGCGAGCGGGCAAACGTTGTGAGTATAGAAAATATGTAAATATTTTAGCATATTTTTACAAAAACATAAGTGATATGGTGGTCAAGGTGTTGAAGGAGTAAAATGGGAGGGGTTCGAATCTCCTTGGTATTTTTTTAAATATAGAAATTTAAAAAACACGGAAATTTCGACGGAAATATCGATGACATCGGAAATATCGGTAGTCCAAAAATACGGAAATTCGGATGAAAATATCGAGATATTATGGATATTTTATACCTTGCCTAAAACTATGCTATAATACGTATAGCAAAATTTTACACTTATAAGAAATATTCATATTAAATGATTGTTGTTACCATATTTCTTTTACGTATTTACTATATTGATTTATTATACGCTCATAATTATACTGTCATTTATTGTCAGGAATTATCGAGCAACTAGCTCTGTTGATCAAAATTACTACGGATTAAAGAAGTTTACCAACTTACAGACCCAATATGCATAAGCCAACCAAGTTTCGAAGGGGTTCACTATACACTAAAATTATTCGGCAGCCTGCCGCTCTTATCACCAACCAGGTGATGAAGGAATTCACCTTCGTAACCAGGTGATGAAAAGTACAACCCGTACTCCAAAATTATTCGGCAGCTTGCCGCTCTTATCATCGACCAGGTGATGAAGGAATTCACCTTCGTGCCACTAACCAGGTGATGAAAAGTACAACACGTACTCAAAAATTATTCGGCATAAACATTATACATAAACATTTATGAGCATCATTCATGTCAATCAACATAAACATTCATGAGCATCACTCATGTCAATCAACATTTCAACACATTCATACATAAGCCAACTGAGCTTCGAAAGCTTCAAAACTTCACTTTCAAAGCTTCACCTTCAAAGCTTCAAAGGTTCACTTACAAAGCTTCATTTTCAAAGCTTCACATTCAAAGCTTCGAAGCTTCAATTACAAAGCTTCACCTACAAAGCTTCACTTTCAAAGCTTCACCTTCAAAGCTTCAAAGCTTCACTTACAAAGCTTCACCTACAAAGTTTCACCTTCAAAGCTTCAAAGCTTTACCTACAAAGCTTCACCTTCAAAGCTTCACCTTCAAAGCTTCAAAGCTTCACTTTCAAAGCTTCACTTACAAAGCTTCACCTACAAAGTTTCACCTTCAAAGCTTCAAAGCTTCACATACAAAGCTTCACCTTCAAAGCTACAAAGCTTCACCTTCAAAGCTTCAAAGCTTCGCTTACAAAGCTTCACCCTACAAAGCTTCAAAGCTTCACATATAAAGCTTCACCTTCAAAGCTACAAAGCTTCACTTACAAAGCTTCACCTACAAAGCTTCACCTTCAAAGCTTCAAAGCTTTACCTACAAAGCTTCACTTTCAAAGCTTCACCTACAAAGCTTCAGTGCATGGTATACAAAAACTGCCTACAGCCGAACAACCGCCACTTTCGCCCATACATGGATTGAATTTGAAGTCTCCAGCCAAAAGACTTTCTTGACTAAAGACTTGGGGGACTACACTTACCATATATTGGGCCTCCGCATTTGGGCCTTATGAAAGTATTTGGGACTTAGCCCATTATTTATGTATTGAGGAATGAGCCCTTATTCTATAAAAGGAACTCCCTCACCTTCATTAAAGAGAGGCACTTAGCCCAATATTTATGTATTGAGGAGCGAGCCCTTATTTTATAAACGGGACTTTCTCACCTTCATGATAGAGAGGCTCTTAGCCCATTATTCATGTATTGAGGAACGAACCTTTATTCTATAAAAGGGACTCTCTCACCTTCATTAGAGAGAGGCTCTTAGCCCATTATTCATGTATTGAGGAGCGAACCCTTATTCTATAAAAGAGACTCCCTCGCCTTCATTAGAGAGCACCGCCGCCAACTGAGCAACCTCCTCACCGTAAGCATCGCCTCTAGCCAAGCAGCCTCGCAACATGTGCTACTTCTAGTTGAGTATCGCTTCACGTTGAGCACCATCTCATGTCAAGTACCAGTTCTAGACGACAGCTAGTCACTTCGGCCCACACATGGACTAAATTTGAAGTCTCCGGCCAAATGACTCTTTTGACTGAAGACTTGGGGGACTACTGTTAGTACCACGTATTTGGGCCTCGTATAAATACTCGGGGGGACTTAAGGGCAATTATGTAATTAAGGAGGGAGCCCTTATTCTATAAAAGGACCATTTCCCCCTTCATTTGGGTGAGAGCTATCAAGAGCCCAAAGAGGCCAACATGAGGCAAAAAGAGAGGCAAGTTATAAGCCTAAGTGAGAGAGGCCAAAGAAAGAGCCTGAGAGGCCAGAGAGAAATAGGGAGAAGGCCAACAAAACCAAACACAGAAAATAGGCTAGAGAGCACACTGCCTTTAGCCTCCATGTATATTCACCATTCATAGTGAAACTAAACCGACAACAATGTGGACGTAGCCTCGATCTAGAGGTGAACCACGACACATCTTTGTGTTCTTTATGTTCTTGAGCGTTTTGCAGATTCACGGTCGGATTTACGTTGTTCCAAGACCTACCTGGTTTTGTGCATCAACACATATTATTGCAAGTTCTTACATATCTCATTTTTCTTTCAGAAAAGAAAATGGTGAACTTGGCAAAATTTGATTTTGTTGCCCTGGATATTACTGGGAAGAACTATCTTACCTGGGTAGTGGATATCAAGATCCATCTGGAAGCAGGGAATCTTGGAGAAACCGTCAAGGAGGGAAACAGTGCATCATCTCAAGATCAGGTGAAGGTCATGATGTTTATCCGTCACCTTGATGAAGGATTTCAAGTCGATTGCTGAGTACAACTCTGCAATGTTCAGAATTAGCTCTCAGATGCAGCTTTGTGGGGAGACCATCACTGAGGAAGATATGTTGAAAAAGACTTTCAGCACCTTTCATGCCTCCAACGTAGTCCTGCAGCAGCAATATAAAGAGTGAGGTTTTACATAGTACAATAAGCTGATATCAGTGCTCCTTGTGGTTGAACAAAACAGTAAGCTTTTGATGAAAAATCATTAGTCCCAACCTACTGGATCAACACCATTCCTAGAAGTGAATGCTGCTTCCTTGAAATGAACACCACATCCTTTCGTGGTAATAAACGAGGATGTGGCCACAGGTGAGGCCGGTGGAATGGGAAAGGCAAGAATCATAGTGTCCAGCTTTACAACCAAGGTCTAAGGCATAATTCAGGCATGAGCTTCAAAAATGCTAATTGCCACAAAGGAAAAGCTCATATGAATAACACTCCTAAAAATCCTGAAAGAGTCTGCCATAAATGTGGTGGTAATGGGCGCTGGGTGTGTACCTAGTGTACCCCAAAACATCTGGTGGATTTGTATCAAGTCTCCCTTAAGAAGAAGGGCGTCGAAACCAATTTCCTCGACCAGGCTAAACCCATGGATATACCTGATCTAGTGTTCAATTTATTAGGGCAATTGAACAACAACCTACCTAGATATCTCAGATTTCATTATGGAAATAGGGAATGAAGTGTATCGGTCCGATTGAATCATTTTTGCTTGATGTACTCTTATTATCTGAACTTGTAGTTCAAAACTCGCATTTTAATTCCACAAAAGTGGCATTTCAATTTCCTTTTATGAATAAATTACTTTTAACTATGATTCTCTTACTCAGATAGCGTGGAGAAAAACTATGGTTATTCTCAAAACAAGAGCACAGAGATATCTGCCTTGTCGACAATGCAACCATGCATACAATACTTCGAGATCGAAAATATTTCTCAAGCTTGATACTTGCAAAAGTAAAGGTAACAACAATATCAGGCCAATAAGATGTAGTTGAAGGCTCAGGAAAAGGCTAGATCATGTTACCAAATGAAACAATATTATCCATACAAAAGGCATTGTACGCTATTCAATCTACTCGAAATTTTTTGAGTTTTAAAGACATACGTTCAAATAGATACCACATTGAAATGAAAAGTGCAAAAAATGTGGAATATCTATGCATTACATCTAATGATACCCAGAAGCATACATTGGAGAAGTTGCGTGGTTTATCGAGTGGTTTGTATTGTACATACATAAAGACAATTGAAGCACATACTATCATGAACCAGAAGTTCATTGATCCAAAGATTTACATGCTTTGGCATGACCAACTCTAATAAACATTCATTACTGAGCAGACATATTGCTATCTTAAATGATAACCATTGCTAAGCTTGCTTTCAAGGGAAGTTGGTAATTAGATCATCACAATTAAAGGTTGATGTTGAATCCCCATAATTTTTGCAAAGAATTCAAGGGGATATTTGTGGGCCTATTCAACCACCTTGTGGACCATTTCCATATTTTATGGTTTTGATTGATGCATCTACCTAATGGTCACATGTTTGCCTCTTGTCTACTCAAAATGTAGCTTTTAGGAGACTTCTTGCTTAAATAATTAAGTTGCGAGCCAGTTCCCAGATTATCCTATTAAGTTAATCCGACTTGATAACGCTAGTGAATTTACGTCTCAAATCTTTGAGGATTACTGCATGACATTAGGCATTGATGTTGAACACCCTGTTTGTCATGTACATACTCAAAATGGTTTGGCAGAAGCATTTATCAAGCAGCTTCAATCAATACCTCGCACTCTGCTCATGAAAAGAAAACTGCCAGTTTCTGCATGGGGACATGCCATCTTACATGCTACATCATTGGTTCGATTGAGACCTATAACCAACCACCAATACTCATCAATACAACTCATGTTTGGGCATCAGCAAAACATTTCACATTTATGAGTTTTTGGTTGTGCTGTTTATGTGCCTATTGCACCGCCACAGCAGACTAAAATAGGACCTCAGCGCAGACTGGAAATTTATGTGGGTTTTGATTCACCATATATCATTAGATATTTAGAACCCTTAACATGTGATATGTTTACAGCTCTCTTTGGGGATTGTCATTTTGATGAGACAATTTTCCCGTCGTTAGGGGGAGAAAAGACAGTTCTAGAAGAACGACAAGAGCTGACATGGGTTATACCCACCTTATCTCATTTTGATCCACGAAGCACTCAGTATGAAAATGAAGTGAAAAGGATCATTCATCTTCAAGATATTGCTAATCAAATGTCAGATGCATTTAATGATGCCACGAAAGTGACTGATGCGATGTAAAACCACACACAAATTAAAACCCTCTTTTGACAGTTGTAGTATAGGTGTAAGTAGGGTATCGTTCTAGGCCGGGGATTAGGAGGGATTGCTAATCTACTCTAAATTGATTTAAAAATATTAAACAAGACTCAAGGACACAAAAATAGGCTAAAAACTCTAATAACTAGAAACACACTTAGAATGACTCAAAATAATGAAAACAATCAAATTAACTCAATCTAGACACTAGGGACAGAATTTGGACAGAAATCAAATTAAAAGATTAAAAACAATGAAAACTAACTAAATAATATATTATAATAATGGGGGGTTTGGTTTTGATGAAACGTAAATTAAACTTAAATAAATTACAGAATTGACAAAAACATAAAATAAAGGTGAACAGATAGGCGACGGACTGGCTAGAGGGTTCTTCTCCACACATGACACAAATGCAACCTAAATTGATTTTCAGTTGTTCTTTCAATAAATTGTGAATCTCAACACCCCAAATTAATTAGGTACGCTTAAATTAACCTTCAGATTTTCCTTATGTTATTGAATTGGATGATTGCATACGACAACCCAAAGTATTCCCCACAAGTTCCCTACATGAATTGCATAATAGAGATACAAGCAAAGATCATTAAGTTCTATGAAAACCATAAGCATTGACGAGGCACTTGTTACATGAATTGCATGAAACTCATGCCAAGAATTTACTTAACGCGATTGTGACTAGCAACCTTCACTACTCATGAATATAAGTTCATAACGATTAGGTGAAATTCACTTATATTCTAGCATCAAATTCATGCATGTAAATTAAGTATGCATTCTTAATCGACAAACACAAATAAGTTATTAATCAAGCAGTTAAGCAAATTAAATCACAACTCAGAAATCACAACTGAAGGTATCAATTCAAATTACAAATATATCCATGGTTTCGAATTAACCTCTAGCCAAGGCGAATTTATTTCCTCATAGTCGCAATTAAACAAAGATAATCAAATTTAAACATTTAAAACAAAGATAGATTACACCTAGAAACGCTCCAACAATCCAAGCTTTGAATGGCAAGCACGGCTCCAAGGCTCTCCTTCCTTTCCTTCTTCTTTGCTTTTATGCGGCACAAGTGTGATTTGATGATTTTTGTGGTGAATTGTGGTGGTGGATGGATATAGGTGAGTTATGGTGAAGGGTGGATGTGTGTATGAATGATGAAGGCCAAGAGAATTCATTAAGAATGTTGTGGCATAGGGTGGTATTTATAGGGAATGTGGAAAGGGTTGTAGGTGAAGGTAGTAGGTGAAGGTGGTGGATGTTGTAGGTGAAGGTGGATGTTGTAGGTGAAGTAGGTGGATGTTGTAGGTGAAGGTGGTGGATGTTGTAGGTGAAGTGGTGGATGTTGTAGGTGAAGTAGGTGGATGTTGTAGGTGAAGTGGTGGATGTTGGTTGTAGGTGAAAAGGAAAGGAAAGGAAAGTTCCTTGTTTCTTACTCTTTTCTTATCTTCTAGAACTTGGACTTCACTTATCCATCTTCATAGTAGATTTCAACCCAATTAATCTTCAAATTCGTCCATCCATCTAGCTTGGATCATAAGCAATCCATCTTGGGCCCAAAAACACTTCAAACTACTCCAAATTGGCTCATAATGCACCCTTAGCCCATAAACCTACAAACACACGAATTTAACTTTAAACACTATAATAAATACTAAATAATTACCAAAATGCAAGAAAACAAGCAAGCTAAGTCACATAAATATGCTCCTATCAAATTCCCCCACACTTAGCTTTTGCTAGTCCCCGAGCAAAACAAAGAAACAAAAACAAAACTCAATCTAAACCTTCCAACATTTATCTCAGGGATTTCCAATGGACATGACAAATTAAAAATCATCATTTACACAGATTTTGGCAATCCATACCCTTAAGCACATACTTAATCACAGTCACCATTTATTAGTTCGCATTTAATCAATTAAAACAACATTTTGAATGTAGTAACATGCCTTAGAGAATTTACTCTATTCCTTACTAGATATGCACTCAATTTTTCGCTCAGATTTTCTGACTACACTCTCTACACTAGGTATATGTGAGAAGAATGATGTAAGCAAGGAAACGATCACTCACATATGTTATAGCAAAGAAAGCATTTTATGGAGTTATTAATGTGCATATGAATATGATCTCATGAACGGAATGCTACTACTTAGATGCGAGAACCAGGGACACTATATGCTCATACCAATCCCAAACTCCACATATTGAACACACAACAACCAAGATAGAAGTCAAAGGGTTGTAACGGGGCTAAGGATATAGGCTTAACAAAGGAAGGCTATGGAAAAACAAATGTTCTTAAAGAAATAGTAAGCAAAGTAATAAGGTTAACGCATAGAATTCACTTTTGAATGAAAATTCAACTCTAAACCCGAGGGGAGGATTCACACATTTTATGGCCAAATTTCAAACTCTTTTTCTTCTTTCTTTTCTTTTCACGCGTTTTTCTCTTTTTTTTTTTTTTTTTTTTTTTAAAAGAACAAAACGTACAATTGAGCTCGAAACAACCAATCCTTCCCCCACACTTGTTTTTCTGCATAGTGTAGAATAAAATGAATTCTTTTTAAGTCATGCTCACTATTCTTTAAGAACAAGGGTGCATACAGTCCTACAGTAGGTTTGGTGCGGTTTAATGAGGTTAACAACAAAAATAGGCTAAACAAGGCTCGAGATGGGTTAAGCCTACAAAACATAAGAAAGATGGAGGGTAAGGCTTTTTGGTTAAGGTGGTTTACTAAACAACTTCATCTTGATATGTGTTATGCAATTCAATGTCATGCTTTGAATGAAACGGATATGAGTTCTAGTATTTGGAACTAAGATGATAAAACGCCTTCTAAGTAGCAACCAAGCAAAGAATAATGAGATCATGCAACGACTTTAGAAAACAAAAACATCAAGATTAATAACTCTCCAAACAAGGTATAAGCTCAAGTCTCACAGGGATGTAGCATTAGTTTGAGTTCCTTCCTTCAAGCATGTTACAAAAACTAATTTTATCCTTTTGTGATCAAATTTAAATTCATAAACAACAACTACAACTAAGCATAAACCAAGAGCATATCAAACTTCCATCCATGTTTATAATTTTCTTTAACAGTCATGCAATTAAAAACCAAATCCTCATCATTGTGTTGGAAGGTACCTAAGACACAAACACACAAAAACAACTAAAAAAAATTCTTTTTGGGTTTTTCAAAATATTTTTCAAATTTTTATGTCATTTTCGTAAGATTTCCTCAAAACACAATAAAACACACCAAAACAGCATAAAACACTAAGAAAACAAAAAGCAATAACACGGAAACAAATGAAACCAGTTCAAAGTCGAAGGTACAAAAATTTTCAATTTGGTCAATTTTTTTTACTTGATACCCCCACACTTAAACTAGACATTGTCCCCAATGTCATAAAACAATAAAATTCAAATAAAAATAAAATGAATAAATAATACGAAACAAAATAAAGCAAAGGGACTGAAAACTTCTCTAATTTGCAGAAAACCAAGCGATGACCCCCAAGCGTAAATTTTGCAATCAACTTCAAGGGATGAAATAACCAAACGTTCCTGCAAAGAAAAGAAATAAATCAGTTAAGCACGCAAGAAAATATAGAAAAATGCAAACGAAAAATAAAAATTGAAAATAAACGATAACGAAAAGAACTAATAGGCGATCATTGGTCGTCCTTGTTGATTTTCCACAGCTTTCATCTTGAACTGGATGGGCCTCTTTCTTGCAAGTGATCCTCGGCTTAGTTGAGGATGAGTCAGCACGTTGTCTCCACATGCTTCAAGTAGTCCGGTCTCCACGCAGGTGTGGCATCTTCTTGAACTCTTGGATCATCTCACCTTCCGCCTTCATCAGGATGCACCTCAGACTCCTCCTGCTTCGTCTGTGAGGTACTTTTGTTTTTGAAGAAGTACCTCAACACAGGTTTATTTTTGAAATGGGTTGGGAGGGGTCTGAGATGAGTACTCGAGAGCAAGACTAGGTAAGCAATCAGGATCTCACTTTCTCCATGTTCTTCAGATGAAAGTGGGGAGAAAGCGTGATTTGAGATACTTTTGCTTTTAACTTTTTTGATATGAAATACTTTTGCTCTGGATGATTTGTTTTCTGGGGTGATCCAAGGGATGAAGAACACTGAGTAACTTGAAAGCTTTCTTTGGGAAGACATTATCGGAGATGAAGAGAGGTTGAGAGGTTTAGAGGTGGAGAGGGTGTGAAGGTGTGCATTTGATGTGGAAGGCGAAGGTCGACTTTATAGAAATTTTCCTTCACAACCGGAACTGTTCCCTCACTATTTGTCGGCAGCCGGTGGATGGATGAACAGTGCCCGTTACGCGCTTTCTGACAAAGCTTCCGTAATTTCCGCGAAGCTGACTGCGCATGCGACGAGTGACGACAAATTGGAATGATGATCTTTTGAAAACCGGGGTTCAAAACCGGGTGCGGCTCGTGGTTTTCGCAACGCTCCACGCTGCACGTCATGAGTCACGACAAAATTGGAAAAGCTGAGGCCACGTGATTGCTGAGTCAAGCCCAGCTTTTGAGAAAGGAAACGGCTCTTTTGAGACAGGACTCCGGCATTTGAGAAAGGAGCGTCCAACTTTTCCGATTTGCGTGAGGACGCGTCTTCACCTCTGAGGAGCGGGCGCCTCTTTGATTTGCTTCTTTTTATAGAGGCGCTAATTCTGCTCCACCTCACACTTGAACTCCCTCAAACACTTCCTTCTGAACTCTTTTTGCACTTCTGCACTCTTAATCTTTCCGCTCTCTTCTTCCGCTTCAGCAATCTTAATTTTTCCGAACTCTTTTCTTCCTCAACCCCCTCTAAAAATGTCTTGCCCTTCCGACCGTCGCCTAAACTTGAATGTCGGGGAAGACGATGACTCGTCTTCTCCGAACAACATTTGGAATCCATCCTTCATATCCCCCAATGGTCCTCTTACAGTCGGGGACACAATGATGAGGAACGATATAACCGCAACGGTGGTTGCAAGAAACCTTCTTACTCCCAGAGACACTAGGTTGCTGTCTATGCGGTCAGACGAGCTGGCTGTTCAGGACTCACTGGCTCTCAGTGTCCAGTGTGCAGACTCAGTTTCAAACATGGGTCAGCGCCTGCTTGCAAGATCTCGTCAGGTGGAGTCGCTAATGGCGGAGGTGGTCAGTCTTCGGCAAGAAGTCAGAGGACTCAGGCACGAGAACAAGGAGTTGCACATGCTCGCAACTAGCTACTCGACCAGCATGAAGAGGAAGCTGGACCAGCTGCAGGAGTCGGACGGTCGAATCCAGAGTGATCATGAGCGGTTCATGGCGTTACTCCCGCGGTTTATGTTGCCTTCGTCCTCTGGAGCAGCACCAAGCGTTCCGGCTCCGGAGATTCCAACTCTGGCTCTTCGTCTTCCCGGAGCTCCGTCGACCTCTGGGGCGCCACCTAACCAATGACCAATGATTGCTATTAGTTTTTCGAATTATTGTAATTTTTTTTTAGGTTTATTTTAAGCAATATAAAATATGTAAATTAAAATATGTAAATTAAAGCAAAAAGACTTTGTTTACCCGCACTTAAAATAAACAATGCCCTTAATTTATTTAAACGCAAACTAAACAAAATTCAACCAAATAACACAACTAACTAAACAAAACAAAAATGAAAGTAAAGGAAAAGAAGGGAGTAAGAATGCAAATCTGGTTGCTTGGGTTGCCTCCCAAGAAGCGCTTGATTTAACGTCTTTAGCCGGACGAATCTTTCCATTAACCTCCCCTTATCTCCAAAGCATGGAATTTATCTTTCAATGGGAGGTGATACTTGAAATGATTCGGCAGTGGCATTAATTCAAGAGTGGGCGCCTGAATCATTAAAATGAGAAAAATGTTAGTATAAAATAAAATAAAAATTAAATTTGGAGAAAATGGCTTACTATATCTCTCCGACACAAACTCAATAACAAAAACCATATTTTTGGATATTTTCGGGATTTTGAACTTGGCCAGATTGACTATGATGGTTGTGGCCTGTTCCGTATCATCAAACTCAATTGCTTGGGCCTTTGTTGTCTGCACAGCCTCTTTGATGTATTCTTGAAATGCAACGCATTCTCTAGCCACTTCGATATCTTGAATCTCTTTTCTTGGTGTGCAAGGTTCGTGAACTTGTTTTGGTGCACCAAGAATCGAGATATCACTTTGCACCATTAGAAGAGCGTCCACAATGTCCTTTTCACTTTCTTCGTTATTTGGAAAAAATCTGCAAGGAAAAGAGACATTCGGTGGAAAAATGTTAGAATGAATTGAACTTGGAACAACCTCACCATAGTTGGATGACATAGAGACTTGAGGGGTTTGAGACAAGAATTCGTCTAAACTGCCCAAGTCGTCCTCCTCATCTTCTTCTTGCAGTGGCACTTCATCCAAGTTCGGGCTGTGACTGGATGGTTCTAGAACAGCCTCATCCTCCATATCACCTTCCAAAGTGATGGCTTCTTCATTTTCAACTTCTGCCTTTGAATTTGCAATTGTGGAGTTGGAGAATTCACTTTGATCTTGAATCTGTGCCATGATCTCCATAATCTCCCCAACTTGCCTTTCCAATTCATCCACCTTGTTGGTCCGGTCTTGCATCTCCTGGATTCGATTTTCCACTCCCTGATTCAAAGAGGAGAGTAACTTATTAAACGTATCATTATCCAGAGATGTACCTGAATCGAATTGGGCATATTCTTGTGGTGGCTGTGACGGTTGACATGGCCATTGATAGAACTCTTCCGATGACGGCAATTGTTCTTCTTTTTGTGAGCCCTGCGTCAAAGAAATTAGTCCTTCAAGAATTTCATTATAATTTACGGCCATACTTGAATTCGATTGGAATTGTTGTGGGGGATACTGTGGTGGCTGCATAGGTCTGGAATAGAACTCGTCTTGCTGCCAATATCCATTTTGTTGAAAATGTTGAGGTTCATCCCACATTTGATTTGAATAACCTCTCCAATCCGAATTGCAAGCGTTGGAATACATATTGCCCCTTGGTTGGCTGTGGCCTTGATATCCCCAATCATCTTCATATGCAGAAAATTGAGGATATTGCTGAGTTTGATATCCTTGCCCATAGGGCACATCAAGTGTAGGGACACTTGGCATTGTGGTCCGTTCGGCATTATGCGACAATTGAGCAGTGAGTTGCGCCAATTGAGCTTGAATACTATCCATGTCTTGCTCCAATTAGTACCTAAAATTAAAGAAAGAAAAATAAATCAAATACCAAAAGTAAAACATACAAACACAAATATAAATAAAAACACAAACAAAAACACAAATATAAAAATAAACACAAACAAAAATGAAGGATTAGCAAAGTTGCTAATCCCCGGCAACGGCGCCAAAATTTGATGCGATGTAAAACCACACACAAATTAAAACCCTCTTTTGACAGTTGTAGTATAGGTGTAAGTAGGGTATCGTTCTAGGCCGGGGATTAGGAGGGATTGCTAATCTACTCTAAATTGATTTAAAAATATTAAACAAGACTCAAGGACACAAAAATAGGCTAAAAACTCTAATAACTAGAAACACACTTAGAATGACTCAAAATAATGAAAACAATCAAATTAACTCAATCTAGACACTAGGGACAGAATTTGGACAGAAATCAAATTAAAAGATTAAAAACAATGAAAACTAACTAAATAATATATTATAATAATGGGGGGTTTGGTTTTGACGAAACGTAAATTAAACTTAAATAAATTACAGAATTGACAAAAACATAAAATAAAGGTGAACGGATAGGCGACGGACTGGCTAGAGGGTTCTTCTCCACACATGACACAAATGCAACCTAAATTGATTTTCAGTTGTTCTTTCAATAAATTGTGAATCTCAACACCCCAAATTAATTAGGTACGCTTAAATTAACCTTTAGATTTTCCTTATGTTATTGAATTGGATGATTGCATACGACAACCCAAAGTATTCCCCACAAGTTCCCTACATGAATTGCATAATAGAGATACAAGCAAAGATCATTAAGTTCTATGAAAACCATAAGCATTGACGAGGCACTTGTTACATGAATTGCATGAAACTCATGCCAAGAATTTACTTAACGCGATTGTGACTAGCAACCTTCACTACTCATGAATATAAGTTCATAACGATTAGGTGAAATTCACTTATATTCTAGCATCAAATTCATGCATGTAACACTACAAGAAAACATGGCTTTTGTGACGACCAACATTCGTCACATAAATATGAAAAATCGTCACATTTGACTATATGTGACGAAATTTCAGGGTCACAATTAGGGTCACCTATACAGCGTCACCGATAGTTTAAGTGACGAATATTGGAGTCGCCACATATTTTCCTTTTATGTGACGCTTCTTCCGTCACTTAATATTTAATATGTGACGAATTTAGCGTCACATAATAAAAAATTCAGTGACCTATGTTTTTCGTCTCATATCAGACTTATAAGTGATGCTTTTTGGGTCACTCAATATGATCCCAGAATTATATAAATACAATAAGTGACGCTAAAATTGTCACATGTTCTTTTGATAGGTGAAGCATCTTATGTCACATATGTTATAATCAAATAACTATTTAGGAATAATATTTGAGGAATTCATTACTTATTCGTGTTTCGTAATCTAGAATAGCAACTCATAACAATTATAAGGTAGTACTTCCCATTTTCATTAATCAACAATTAAACCACATAAGTTTGAATATGTTCAACAACTATACATCCAACAAAATAACATAAACATCCCAAAATCAATCTAACTCATGGTGACCTATCTTAATAATAGCAATTTGTGAAGGGTACCAAGGCCTATACATGGACAGTTTAAGGTACTAATTAACAAAAGAAAAGTCTTAGACACATTGAGAGGTTCTAACAAAAAGGTCTACCATGTGCATACTTAACTAATAACAAAAGACATAACTATCGAAATCATTCTTCTTCCAAGTCATGTTCTTCCAGTTCAGGATAAACATTTTCACTAGGTCAGTTATTACCATCAGATTCCTTCGAGTTGTTACTGGTTTGCCCCTGACTTGCAGCCAAAAAAGCCTTAATTTTTAATGTCAAGGTTTCATCATCATTTTGTAAATCCAACCGAGCTCTCAATTGTTCATTTTCCTGTTGCAATTTGAGGAAACCGTCTGATAGAATTTTGATCTGATCTTTCATATCAATTAACTCAGAACTTGAAGCCATAGAAGAAACGCAACTAAAGGTATCCGTACAAGGGAAAAGACCTACACCATTAACAGATTTTCCCTTCCTTTCAAGGTTCTCAGCCATGATTCCAAGTTCATCTTCCAGTGGTACTTGTATGGAATCGAATATAGTACCCTCAGGCGTTTCTTGGATTAGCTTCTCTCTAACTTCATCCTTCTAGTTCTTCATGTTATCCTTTCATATTAAAATACAAACAAATAAGTTTCTTTTGTTTCAAACAAATCAGCCACAATATGGTTAAGAAAACACCACTTAAATACTTGGATATACTCATAAACCGATGTAGAAGCAAACCATTGGGTATAATTATATAAGCTCTAATAAATGGGCAAAATGTATCAAAATAGTTTCTTACAGGCCGCAGATTATATAAGCTCTAATAAATGGGTATAATTATATAAGCTCTAATAAATGGGCAAAATGTAGCAAAATGTATCAAAATAGTTTCTTATTGGCTAGCTAATCTTTTCTTCTAAATCTTCTTAACCCTTACGCTAACATTAATATTGATCTTATTCAATTGCAGAAAACTTAAAACAAAAAGTGCACAAGGGGGCTGATATGGGGAGGGGGAAGATTGTGATTCGGAGGATCGATAATTGGACGAGCAGGCAAGTGATTAGGCAACATACAACATATAACATATAACCTTTACATATCATTTTGTAGTTTATGCTTCAATGTGTTTTACATAGGATTGGGCAACATACAACATATAACCTTTAAAGTAGTTTCTGTTTGAATGTATGTTAGGTATAATCAGCCTTTCAGCTTCTAGGTACCTATATTAAGTTTTTTTTTTTTTCATTTCAATCTTGCATGTTCACTTTATTTGTGTTTCCTAAGTTGTATCATGTCAAATTTGATTTTTTTTAATCTCCATCTCCCTTAAAATGACACAAATGATAAGTTCGTGAATGACTTACATATTTGTCCCGGGCAACATCATTTATCCACTGACCGTTCTTGTCTTTATGGAGAGCCCCCCAATTGTCAATCACAGATAATGGATTTCCTTTCTGCTTAATAATGTAGAAACATACATTAGAATATGTAAATTCCATAATGAGTATAACAAGTAATTTAATTTCATTACCATCTAGGTCTTCCTAGCATGTTGGATAAATGGCCTTGCCCCTCCTTTGTGGTGATACTTCTGTTTTTTCCTATTATCAACATTTTGCTTTGAAAGCTCCTACATTACACATTTGGTACATGACATACAAAAGAAGATTTAGTTAGCTATACATGTGTACAATTTGGAAGGTTCCAAGCTCTCAAACTTGTCATATATAACGTCATGTATTTTAGTTGTACATATTCATTCACCTTAGAGGGCTATCTCATCTCACCTTCTATATTCTCTCGGTCAACAATGTTAGAAACAACACAAGCTAAGGAGAGAGAAACATATTAACACCAAGCTTAAGGAAATTGAATGGAAGATACTCTTTCTTCTACCAAGGGCATTAGGCTAACACAGTTAGTCAGATGAGTATATAATAACCATTTTCAAAGTTAAATTTTAAGTCCACATAAGTATCGTGTCAAGAAGTAACAATCAACAAACTTCAAATTTTAACTCAAAATTACCCAAGTGTAAAGAAGTAACAATCAAATTTAACCACAAGGTGAAATTCATTAATGCATATTTTTATTTCAAATCTGGCTATCGAAACAGACATTATATTACCATTGCCATATTCCCAATTCTAACCTAATTAAATAGGTGTTTGAGCAGATTTGACAATTACAAGTAAAAAAGTGTGTGGTTGTATATCCAAGTAAGCTAAGATACATGAATCCTATCCTAACACAATATAAATGTTCTTGACAAACAACATGAGATCTTAATCACACTCAAAGAAACAAAATTCATTTAAAACAAACAGTTGAAACACTAATCGATGACCTGCAAAATGACACTAAGAAGATGAGTTCCATAAGAACAAATCAGATCAATAAAGCCACCAACTACAAGAGAGGGAAAACACGAAACAAATAGAACAAATCAGATCAATAAAGCCACCAACTACATAGAGTTAGAATATCTCCAACAAACTAGTTAAACTCACTTTTAATTAAGTCATTTTCAGTCAATGAACTCAAAGGATTTATACTAGAAAATATTGTATAGAATACATACCAAAAAGACTGTAGAAGTGTAAACATTATCACATAACCAATCCCAATGACTCTTTGGTCTCCCATTCCATATCATATCATTTGGAAGCTTAGCTCGTCCTCTCGCAGCTGTTCCACATGACAAGTAGTGCATGTGCAACCGGTGCCTAAACTGAGAGTATAGCTTTGCCATCTTCTTGTCAACATATTCAATAATCTTCAGATGGGATAAGTCCACAACAAATAATACTTATTGTCAAACATAAATATATGCAAGTGAGTGCTTGAAGCTGGGACCTTAAACCATCTCTCATAGCAAACCGGTGAATAAGTCCAAACAATATTCCCTATCTCGGACGTGAAAAAACCCGACACAACTGGATCACTTGGAATTTGATGTTTAAAATCAAAGATGATTGGCATCTTCCGCCTGTTATTGGCCTCCGAAATATCATGGACACCTTTCCCACATGACTTTCCACGAGTCATCGTTTTTGCAAAAAAGTCAAAATCTGTCTCTAAAAAAATACATGTATCTCCAATCAATTAAGTTAATTGCACAATATCTGCATGCTAGGAATAGTTCATGCAGATATTGCACAATTAAGTTCAAACTACTATATTCCTACTCATTTTTCTTATTAACAATTTAACATACACAATATCTGAAAGTGAAAGAGGGCCCCATTCCACACAATCTGCAAAACACAGCAAACCAAATCGACACAATCCCCATCTCGCAATCTCACTTCCTTATCTTTTTCCCCCCGACACTTCAAGAACCCCGCTCTGTTGTCCTCTCCCTGCCCTGCAAACAGAGGAAGAAGCATGGCAGCCACGCTCAGCCTCCTCAGACTCCCCATTCTTCCCCAAAAGCCCACTCAATGCCTCTCAAAAATCCAACAGAGTTCATCAATCCCAACAAAACCCAGCAATGCCAAGAACTCAACAAAACTCCTCACAACCACCACTGACCGCCTTAAGTCAACTTCTCTCCCACTCACAGCTCTCACATTGCCTTTTTGGTTGGACACCAAGGCAAGTACAATTTAGTAATTAAATAAAGATGAGAACTTTCCCAATGTTGTTTATGTTCACTTTCGCATGTTCTTCCTTTGTAATTTGGGTTTTTGAGAGGTTGTTTGTTTTCTTTTGAATTTTGTGGGTGTGGATTAGAATGCACTTGCTGCAGGTGGGGAGTTTGGGACATTGGAGGGAAGGACATTTGCACTGATACACCCAATTGTGATGGGAGGATTGTTTGTGTACACGTTGTGGGCAGGCTACTTGGGTTGGCAATGGAGGAGAGTGAGGACAATCTAGGAAGAAATTAATGAGCTCAAGAAGCAGGTGAAGCCTACCCCTGTCACACCCGAGAGGACTCCAGCGGAAGCTCCCCCATCTCCTTTTGCACTCAAAATTCAGCAGCTCACCGAGGTAGGTTTTTAACCCTAACTACGTGCTCTGCTTCCTTTTAAGTATTCCATGAATAAAATTGGCCTCCTTCTTGTGGATTGGAAAAGATACACTATTGTTTTACTTGTTTAGGTCACGCATAAATTTTCTTTTTTAAAAACGGGGGCGCCTTGAGAAAACCTCACTTATGGCTTCCATTTTAGGTTTGAAGTATTAAAATCTAAGCGATCAACCAACTAGAGACTAGAACCTATGGTGTGAGGTTTTATACCCTAAAACAATCAACCATGTCCACAAATGAGATCAACTGAGAACAATTTTAATATATACATGTAAATTAATTTTTATTGTGTGTGTGGCATTCGTTATTGTGCAAAGTTTGGTGCACAAAAGTTGGTGTTTCTGCATAATTTAGTGGTATACGACATGAAATGTTTTACTCCGTCACAGTGTCTGAAGTATCGGTGTTTCCTTATCAGGAAAGGAAGGAGTTGGTGAAAGGGTCTTACCGGGATAAACACTTCAATGCAGGATCGATATTGTTAGCTTTCGGAGTTTTTGAGTCGGTTGGTGGAGGACTCAACACTTGGTTTAGGACAGGAAAGCTATTTCCAGGTCCCCATTTGTTTGCTGGAGCAGGTAAAGTTTGTACTTGTGCTTGGAAAGATCAAACAACATAATTCTAAAGAAATCATGTGGCCGAACCTCACTAGTAAAGGCGTCATTGACCTTAGTTGGTTTTCCTTGTTGTCAACAGCAATCACAGTGCTATGGGCAGCGGCGGCAGCTCTTGCACCTGCAATGCAAAAGGGAAGTGAGACAGCCAGAAGCCTTCACATTGCATTGAATACCATAAACGTTCTGCTTTTCGTATGGCAAATACCTACCGGATTGGAGATACTTCTGAAGGTGTTCGAGTTCACTAAATGGCCTTGAATTGCAGACATTCCAAAGGGTGAGATTATTATTTCAGCTACCATCTGCACTTCCAACCTATGTTCTTTCCCTTTTTCCTCTGCTAATTTTCATAGCGTTGTACCTAAAATTATCTTCATTAGGTGCCAAGAATTACATTTAAGCATTGGATGCTGTGTCCATTCCAGTTAAATTTTTGTACATGTTAAGGAGAATTTCAGTCTATGCTGTGCAGTGCCACAAAATATACTAAGATATATTTCCTTTGCCTAGTACCGATTTACGGTTGAGAGCAGAGTATTGACTGACTACCGTAACGACATTATATTCTTTTTTTCGGTTTCTTACCCTTATGTTCAGCCTTCATTCGAAATCATCAACGATGAAATGAACGTGCAGTGTGTTTCCTTTAATATTTGCAGCATTTTGAATGGGTTGAAGTTGATCTACGTCCTTTTTTTCTTCCTAGTATCCAAAGAAACTCCGGAAGCAACGTAATCTTCTGCATCGATGTTCATAGTTCACTTCGTTTCCTCCTTTTTTTCTTCTCACGAGTCACAAAAGTCGGCACAGTTGAATCTGCTATCAATCGAGTGCAAATTCATTCCGTGGTAGCATATTGGTAACCATTTTTACTCTTTACTGCTTGAAATTAGTTTTCAATTTATGAGCATATTTACATCTTTTTTTTCTTTCTACTCTCAATAACTAGGCCGTGAATGTTTATGAATGAGAGTTTATAATCTTGCAACGTAACAACGACAAATAGCTAGAGAGATGGAAATATGACATCTGAACTACGGTGTTTCTTCAAGCAGGGTTACCGGATACATAAATGAGTAGGTTCAAGGTATCGAGGTATAACGTACGTATAAGGTATTCCTAGCATGCAGATATTGCGTACGTATAAGGTATTCCTACAATGTATATCACATGTATGTTAAATTCTTCATCTAGGATAGTTCATTAAGTTAATTGCACAAATATAGATGGTCATATATTGTGTATGTTAAATTGTTAATAAGAAAAATGCTATGTAATTTCATACTTTATTTGGACTTCCTGCCTAATGTCTAAAGCAATAAATATATGAAAAATTTGCTACCTACACCGAACGTGATCATTTCCATCTCGTTTGTGGTTATTTTTCATGGCAAGTGATTTTGGTCAGATGTGTTGTCTGCTATGAATATGTCAGATTAAAGAAGTTCTTTAGATTAGTAAATGTGTAAAGGGAGAGTGACAAGCACTTACATATATCACGGCCTTCATAATTTTCAAGACCAGGCTCCATATCCATATCCTTATACACTATCTTGCACAACCTCTACAAGCCAGATAGAAAAGGAAATGAAATGTATATGGAACTAGACTACAGCAGAAGAAAAGAAAGAGAAGCGTATATGGAGAAGTTAGCAAAATGTCAAAGCCCAAAGGACAAATAAAATAAAACCAACGGTTCATATAGTTTTAAATCAAGGTAAAATAAAGCACAACTAAAAGAATCCTCACAAAATCAGATGTCATGACACGTACATAGGTGCTTCAATTCAATACCATGGGAAATTAATGTCAGGTTTCCCAGGAAAGAGAAAAATAAAACTTTATAGATCCAGCGCTAAAGGTAGAATCCTTTGTAGCCTTTTAATGATATGATTATCAAGACCAAATTCATTGAGGGGGAAAAATAAACAAGAGCAAACAATTGGAACAGTCAGATTCTTTAAGCTTGAATTCCAAATATATCCGTGAGATAAATGGGAATTCCATGAGAAAACAATGCCAGATTGGTTAAAGAAGAAGAAAAACAAGAAGCTTGTTATAATATGAGAGAGAAACATGAAAAGGAAAAACAAGAATGGGGGAGTGACAGACACCAAATGAGTATAACATAACAAAATGTGTGAAGGGAAATCCCTATTTAGTCTCCATATGTTCAATCTTTACACCCTGTTGAAAATATCCACTCCACCCTCCACCCTGGGACGACAACCCTAACCAACGGACTATAAAACCTCCTAGCCTCCAGTTGACTCTTGAACAGACCATAGATATGCTGAATGAGGTTTCTCTGCAATAAAAAATATACTTTAAAGAGGTGGTTGATGGATGCTTCTAAGATATCCATTCTGTTGTTTGTGCCCAAGTTTTTAAATAGCAAGTAGCTATAAATATTGTCTAATAGTGTCTTTGATTGAATATCATTCATTGGTTGACATTAAAAAACATGCTAAACAATAACCAATCACTAACTTTCAATCAAAACACCTACTAATTGCATAAACCTGTTATTTAATTTCCATGTCTTCTATAATAGAAATTAGAGTGACACTGATAGCATGTAAACTAGAAAATCAGAGTCAAACTGAGAGCATGTAAACTAGAAACCACCTGGAGAAGGCAAGTAAGATGAAATACTTACATGTAAAAAAAAACATTTTCTCAATGGAATCCAACAAGTGACAATAAGATAACAGATAGATTAAAACGCAAATTTTAATCTCCATTTCCAAGCAAACCCAACATTGTTTTCAGCAAACAAAACCCAGAAATGAAGTTAAGCAGCAAAGAAATGAATAGACAAGGGACCAGATTGTGCAGGGAGAGCAAAAACAGAGAGAGCAAAAACAGTAGTCCTATAAACAATTAAGCAGCTTATCATCATATCAATAAAATTCAGATTAGAAAGTAAATACACACTAAATACAGAGATAGATACACAACACAGAAATTCAATGTAAAAGATTATAATTTCTAATCTGGAAAAACACATGAGCAGCCAATCAATATTTAAATAAACAGCAAGAGAAAAAGAATAAAGACAACCTGAATTCAAACAGAAAGCAATGTTTAAACTGAATGATGTTTACAATTTAGATAAATACTTGAATTAGAAAAACGAAATCCCTAATCTGGAAAAAAAAAACCTTTACATTCAGAGAAATTTATAAGAAAAATACTATAAACGTGAGGTCAAATATGAGGAAATATAGAGAATGAGACATACGGAGGAGAAAGAGCTTAGGAGATGCTGTCCGGCGGGGGAATTCGAAGGTGACGGAAAGCAGACGGGGGAGTGGCTGAGGGAGGGAGACGAAGGACAGGTTGTGGTCGCCGTCACTGGCAACCACCAGGTGGCTAGTCGTCGGAGCGAAGGTGAGAGAGTAGAACGAAGGTGTGCTGAAGATGGGATGGGTGAGACAAAATGAAATGGGTTTTACGGGGATTTTGATAATTACTTTCAATATTTTTTAATTTTTTTAATTTAATGTTATATGTGAGGAATGGTCAGGTGGCCTTCTCTTTTGTTATGTGATGAATCTTAAATTTCGTCACATATTAACATTTCATTGGGCGCCAAACTTTCCCGCTCACTTATTTGTGACGAATATAAAAGTATAAGTGACGCAAAATATTTTGGTGCTCTACGAAAATCTTAATGTGACGATTTTCAAAAAAGCGTCACCTATTTTACCCAAATGTGATGAATTTGCACGTGCCACAAAAAATTCCGTCACCTAATCTATGTTTTCTTGTAGTGTAAATTAAGTATGCATTCTTAATCGACAAACACAAATAAGTTATTAATCAAGCAGTTAAGCAAATTAAATCACAACTCAGAAATCACAACTGAATGTATCAATTCAAATTACAAATATATCCATGGTTTCGAATTAACCTCTAGCCAAGGCGAATTTATTTCCTCATAGTCGCAATTAAACAAAGATAATCAAATTTAAACATTTAAAACAAAGATAGATTACACCTAGAAACGCTCCAACAATCCAAGCTTTGAATGGCAAGCACGGCTCCAAGGCTCTCCTTCCTTTCCTTCTTCTTTGCTTTTATGCGGCACAAGTGTGATTTGATGATTTTTGTGGTGAATTGTGGTGGTGGATGGATATAGGTGAGTTATGGTGAAGGGTGGATGTGTGTATGAATGATGAAGGCCAAGAGAATTCATTAAGAATGTTGTGGCATAGGGTGGTATTTATAGGGAATGTGGAAAGGGTTGTAGGTGAAGGTAGTAGGTGAAGGTGGTGGATGTTGTAGGTGAAGATGGATGTTGTAGGTGAAGTAGGTGGATGTTGTAGGTGAAGGTGGTGGATGTTGTAGGTGAAGTGGTGGATGTTGTAGGTGAAGTAGGTGGATGTTGTAGGTGAAGTGGTGGATGTTGGTTGTAGGTGAAAAGGAAAGGAAAGGAAAGTTCCTTGTTTCTTACTCTTTTCTTATCTTCTAGAACTTGGGCTTCACTTATCCATCTTCATAGTAGATTTCAACCCAATTAATCTCCAAATTCGTCCATCCATCTAGCTTGGATCATAAGCAATCCATCTTGGGCCCAAAAACACTTCAAACTACTCCAAATTGGCTCATAATGAACCCTTAGCCCATAAACCTACAAACACACGAATTTAACTTTAAACACTATAATAAATACTAAATAATTACCAAAATGCAAGAAAACAAGCAAGGTAAGTCGCATAAATATGCTCCTATCAGTGACAAAATCACATATACCAGCTGCAAATGCACCTGCAAGAATTGATGCCCCTATTGAACAAAAAAGAGGTAGCCAATGACTTATCATGTGCACGTCTAAAGCGTGGTAAACCCCCAGGTTCAAAAGATTCAGCCCCTCAAAAGAAAAAGTTGAGGGCACAACTGAATCTAAATGAAATCATTCAGGAAAAGAAAATGAATGGAGAATCCATAATCCATGATTTTGTACTTCCAGAAAGAGAAAATGTCCTTGATGAGACACATGTCTCTAAAGAGACAGAAGTACATGAAAGTAAAGAAATCTCCATAAATTATGCATGTACTAATGAATTGTGGGATCAAAATGAAATAATCATTGACGACATGTTCACATTTGCAGTAGCCACTTAAATCATATTAAGCGATGACATTGATCCCCACTTTGTTGATGAATGCAAACAGTGACAAGATTGGCCTAAGTGGAAAGATGCAATCCAAATAGAGTTAAATTCCTTGGAAAAACAAAGTGTTTTTGGATCGGTTGTCCAAACCCTGCCTGGTGTAAACCCCATGGGTTACAAATGGGTATTCACAAGAAAGCGCAATGAGAAAAATGAGATTGCAAGATATAAAGCATGACTCGTTGCACAAGGTTTTTCACAAAGACCTGGAATTGATTATGAGGTGACGTACTTTTCTGTAATGGGTGCAATTATTTAATAAGTTTGGTGGTTTTAGAAAAAACTTGACATGCGACTTATGGATGTCATCACCGCATATCTATATGGAGAATTAGATATTGACATATATATGAGGTCCCAAAAGGACTTAAGTTGCCTGAAATGACTAACAAACCATGAGGTATGCTCTTAATCAAATTAAGGCGATTATTATATAGGCTGAAAAAATCTAGATGAAAGTGGTATAATCGTCTCAGTGAGTATTTGATCAAAAAATGATATACCAACAATGTCATTTGCTCTTGTGTGTTCATTAAGAAGTCAAATTTTGGATTTGCTATAGTGGCAGTATATCTCGATGATATAAACTTAGTTGGAACCCTTGAAGAGCTTAATAAAACAGCTGAATATCTGAAAAGTGAATTTGAAATGAAAGACCTTGGGAAAACCAAATATTGTCTCAGCATGCAGATCGAGCATTGTGCTAATGGAATTTTGGTCCATCAATCAGCTTACATTGAAAAAATCTTGAAGCGATTTGGCATGGACAAGGCTTCTGCACTCAGCACGCCAATGGTCATTTGTTCTTTGGACATTAAGAAAAATCCATTCATCTAAAAGAAGATGATGAAATGGTACTTGGTCTAGAAGTACCATATCTGAGTGCAATAGTTGCTTTATTGTATTTAGCACAATGTACTAGACCAGATATAGCTTTTTAGTCAACTTGTTAGCAAGATGATGGTTTTCTCTCTAATCAGCATAAAGCCCACTCATAAACTGGATATGTGTGCACTAATGGAGATACGACGATCTCATGGCACTCAACAAAGCAAACATTAGTTGCTACATCTTCCAACCACTCAAAAATAGTTGCTTTACATGAAGTAAGTCATGAATGTTCTTGGTTAAGATCAATGATCCATCACATCAGGTATTCATGTGGTCTACCTTCAAAGACAAATGCTCCAACTGTCATTCATGAAGATAATGCAGCCTATGTTGCCCAAATGAAGGAAGGATTCATCAAGGGCGATAAGACTAGACACATATCTCCAAAAAATTTTAGTGCACATGAGCTTCAGAAGGCTAAAGTTATTGCAGTCAGACAAATCAGTTCCAATGAAAATCTGGCAAACCTATTCACCAAATCTTTACCAAAGTGCAAGTTTCAAAAGCTAGTGTAGGGTATCGGATTACGTCGGCTTACCAATTAGTTAAATTTGAAGAATGCGGAAACATGGGGAGATACATTTTAGGGGGAGCATCCGTGATACATGCTTGTTGTACTCTTTTTTCTTCGACTAGGATTTTTCCCACTGGGTTTTTCCTATCAAGGTTTTAACGAGGCAACATAAGCATATTTAACACTATATCAACAATCCAAGCAAAGTTGTACTCTTTTTCCTTCACTACGGTTTTTTCCCACTGCACCTTTCAGAGCAAGGTTTTAACGAGGCAACTGATGTTGATATGTGGGCATCCAAGGGGGAGTGTTGTAAATTGTGGGAATGTATGCCCACATGCTAATGGTTATATTTTCACATGCCAATAGTGTTATTGTATGAAATTCTCCAAAAAAGTAACCATTCATTCTTGTAAACATTCATGGAGGTGGCTCTATATAAAGAGCACTCCATGTGTGATCAAAACACACAGCAAAGAAAGAAGTGAAAGAAATAATATCAGTATTCCTCCCCTCCTCTCTTTACCTGCGATTCTTTTGTGTTATACTTAAGAAACTAAACAGTGTGATACTTTGCTCCTGTCCCTAACAAAGTTTATCTCTTTAACTTTTGCCTATTTATAATAATGGCCACTTTTTAGTTTAATTTCGTGTATATATTATAATCTACTTGTAGGGCTTTTTATAAAAAAAAGCATTAAATAACAAAGCCTCTAGGACAACCAGTTCCAGCACAGTCAAAGTAAAAAGCACGAAGAGCAAAACTAGGGATACAACGGTCTACAAGAAAATGACATCTTCATGTCTCAAACCCTGAAAAAGTTTTTTCCAATAATATATTGTTTCATCGCTTTGGAGTCTTTCATAAGTAACTTACTCCAAGTCAAAGCCTTTGTCTCTTATATATAAGTTAAATGCAATTTGAAAATTTGTCTTCAAGTTTTTTCTTCAAAGACTAAGAGCTTAATGATGCTTGATTGATACTTCTTTTTTTACTTTTAGTATTCTCCTTTTTTTTTTGGGGGTCAAACTAAGTTACTTCCATTCCATTAAAATAAAAGACTAGTACAAGGAAAAGAGAGCCTAAAAGGCATCTCACAACCTAAATACAAGCCCAACAAGAAAAAGTAAATACAACATAAAAGCCCAAAAAGGCCTAATTGAAAAACAAAAGAAATCCTAAAATTAAAGAGGAAAACAGTAGCCACCACCAAATCTGACGTGCCTGCATCGCAAGGCACCACCACCAAGAAAATGAACCAAACAGAGCAACTCGATCAATGGAAAATGGGGCTGAGCATGCAACCCACTTAGTGAGCACTCCCATAATCCTACAAAATAGTGCAAAAGCACTTTAACAGCCATCCAAAACCAAAGGTGTCGCCGAGGAGAAGTACCCAGGGCCGAGTAGCAGTGGTTGGTAGTTGTGGATAAGTGGCGGAAATAAGCATCGGAGCAAGAGAGGTGTCAGAAGGTTCTGATCTAAGACAAGCTTATGGAATTGAGACAAACCTTAAAGAAAGCCAAAAGTAAATAAAAAATAAAGCACCATAGGAAAAAATAAAAACAGAGGAGGAGGAGAAAAAGGAAATGGAAATGAAAGCTTGAAAAGGGGAATGGGAGGACTTGAAGGTGTGGGTGGCGGGCTGGGATGCAACAAGAGGGAAAGAGGCGGAGAGGAAGGAGGAGGACTTAAAGGCATGGGTAAAGGGCTAGAGAGAAGACAGAAAAGGGGAAGCAGCAAGGGAAAGCAGGCCGACTCCAACCAGGGGAAGGAGTTGGCGGCGAAGGCTAGGATTTTGGAGGGCTTTCTGCTAGAGAAAAAAAGGCTGGAGCTAGGGATGGGCAAATGGACCCTGGGCCTATGGGTAGGAGCAGGTATTAGCGATTCGGGGTGGGCACGGGGTGGGTCAAAGTTAAAAAAAAAAAGAAACGGGGCGGGGCGGGCCTTTGAAATTTTAGGTTCGGGCCGATTCCAAAAGTATAGAAAAACAGATACCCGGACCGGCCGTTTATAAAAATACCCCCGTGTTGGGTACTGTTACTGTCTTTCAGGCCCATTTCTTTTTGTTCCTCCACGTGGGCCGTGACAGTTCTCACTCTCAATCTCTCGAACAACATCCCACTCCACACACACACCCCCCCACTTCCCCATGTTTCTCCCTTCCTCAATCTCTTGAACCTTCTCCCTCATTCCTCTTTTTGTTTCTTCTCCCCCATCTCTGTAACTCTCCTTCCCGGAGCACAGACACACCACACCCACACCCACACCCTACCGAGAAATGATATGCTGCCGCCGCCCTCCTCCCCCACCAACTCCTCCGTCTCCTCCTCCGATCTCAACACCCTTAGGGTTATACCAGATCTCCCCGTTTGAGTCGTCTAACTGCAGTGGGGAGTAGTGGAGAGAACTGAGAAGGCGCACAACATGGTCAGCTTAAGCTTTCTCTCTCTGGCGAGGAAGTTCGAGTTGTGCAGTCCATGCTCTCTCTTCCTGTCCTGATTCGATTCGATTTTGAACTCGTTGGATGAGTGCAAATTCGACTGGGAAATTAGAAAGAAAAAAAAGCAGGGTACCCGTTGGACCCGTAGGAACCGGCCCTTTTTATATAGGCCGGGTTAGGTCCGGTTCTCAGTTTGAAAACAGTAAAATCCGCCCTGGCTCGACCCGTTGTATTTTCAAGCGAGTCCGGTTTGGTCCTTTCAATTTTGGGCTCGGCCCGGCCCGGTCCGTGCCCACCCCTAGCTGGAGCATGGGGAGAACTGGGATTTTAGTATTCTCCTTTATTTCATATGGCTATGACAAAAGATTCTCTTTAAATCTCAACATAGACATATATTTGCATTGTTTTGCAAATTGCCTTGAATAAAAAGGAAGGAACCTTTTATTTATTTTTTGCAAGTGGCCCTTTACCACGGTAGTGGAAAAGTGTTGAGCCCTTACAGGACGGCGTGGATTCAAACCCCGTCGGTGGCTAGTCTAATGTCTAACCTAATAAAATCTACCCTTCCAAAAAAAGGGAAGGAACTTTTTGCAAAGGCTTGCAGTATTTTTTACGAGTCAAAGTCATCTTCTAAGAAGAAATTCGAACTTTTGCATTTTCCCGTTGTATTGAATGATTTGCTTTGCATTTTCATGTTGTATTGAATGAATTGAAATCTACATAACATTTTACTTGTTCATTAGTTATAGATAAATATGTAGAAATAGAATTTTTGCTCAACGGTTTAGTTACAGATAGATAGAGATTTTTTTTAAGCAGCTTTTTAAAAAAGTTGGGGCCTTAATTTTGTTTGGTAAATAAAAAAAAGTTCTTTTTTTTTTCATTGGAGGGTGGGGAACAATATCAATTAGTGAAACTTTCATATTGACAATCCTAGACCGTTTTTTTTTTTTGCTAAAAGCACTTTTGGCACTATAGTTATCAAACACTTACTTGTTTTTTTTCACAATTATTTATTCTCATAACATAACATATACGGTTTTGAAAAAAAAAGCACAGCTACTCCAAACTAGCCCATAAATTAATTTCCAAGAGCCATTGAAAGTTGAGTGGCTTTAAAAATGAGCGTGTTCTTTGGGTTTAATTCAAGAATTGACTGCAAAAGAGAATTTTGTGGGCCATGAACAATTCGCAAATGCGTGCATTTCGAAAAACCATGTATCTGTACTAATAAACTTAATATTTTCATGGCTCAGACCATGGAGAAGTTATTTCAATTAATATTACTTTCATGATCTTGGATTCTTCGATAAACTAACTTACTCCAAGTCAAAGTCTTTATCTCTTATATATATGAGTTAACAGCAATTTGGCAACTTGTCTTCAAATTTTTCTTCAAAGACTAACAGCTTAATGATGCTTCTATTGTAAATAATGGGTATTGTTTACCAACATGTAAATAGTATCATATCATATGCTAAATAGTATATTTTTTATGTTTCTATTGAAGTGGCTCTATAAATAGAGCACTTTGATTGTCGAAAGAAGATGATGAGATGGGAAAGAAGAGGAAGGAAGAAAAGAGAAGGAAGGAAGAGGAAGAGAGAAAAGAGAGGAAGAATAGAGGAAAGAAAAGAGAGAGTTATCTTTGTACTCCTATTATTCTAGATTATAAATGAAAGCACTACTGCTGTCCCGATGATGTACTTCAGTCACACTGACTGTAGAGGAACCTCATAAATTTTGTGTCTTGTTTATTTATTCCACTGCACACATCGTCAATTTTACAACACGTTATCAACACGAGAAGCTCTCATGTTAGTGGAAAGCACAACGCCACAAATCCTATTCACCTATGTCGCCTGGAATCTCACAGATAAGAAAATATTTTCATTTCATATTTAAATCTTAGTACAATTGATTTTCTTAAAGCAACTATATATATATATACATATATATATATATATATATATATATATATTGTTGGATGACTGCATATCATCCTTTGCAGAAGCAAAATGGTACGGACTCAAAATCCGTAGAAAATCTGATAACCATGAAAACAGCCTCGGAACTCCAACTTGTGGACCTCGGATTGAAAAATTTTCTTCTTGAAAGTTGTCCGTCCGCTTAGTATCTACAACATACAAAATTTCAGAAAACTTTAACGGTGCGATCGTACCAGATGTCTGAAATACCAAACCAGTTTTCAATTTACGCAGAAAATTGGACAGGCACCTGATGAGTACCAAAACTCCATTTTCAGTAGGTCAGATTGAAATTGTTTCTTCATGAAAGTTGTTCGGTATCCTCTTATCCATATCATACTAAAATTTGAGCTAAATCTAACGGTTTTATCTTCTCATAAGTTGCAGACACTCTTGACTCCAAAACTTATGGGAACTGTTTCGATTCTTTCGAAACTCACGGAGGAGGAACACCAATTGGAACTTATTGTTACTATTTCTTTCTAAGTAACAAAAGGACTTGGAATTGTGAAATAAATAAATAAAATATATGAAACAAAAGAAAGTGGCAGACCAAGAAAACGACAAAGCAAAAGATGGGGACTTAATTATTGCATTTTCTGTTTTGACATATTTAAGTGAATGATGTTGGTTTAAAATTCTTTCACAAGTTTTATTTACTTTAAAGCAATTTATTTACCATGGACGGTATTACCGCCTACTACTTTAAGTTTTGATTTATGTGAATGGTGCTGAATCAAAGCCCTTGTCACAAGCTTTATTTACTTAAAAGCAATTTATTTATTATGGCTAGAATTACCGCCTATTGCTTTAATTTAATTTATTGTAGTTCTTTTGTTACGATGAGTATAACAAGGACCCGAAGTTCCTTGATCAGATTAGAACCTGCAGTTTCTTGATCCTCATCATATAAAAATGATTGGACCAGAAGTTCCATCATGCAAATACAAAACGATTGGACCAGAAGTTCCATCATACAAAAAGATCGGGCATGAAGTCCCTTGATCCTCAAGAACAGGGCATGAAGTTCCTTGATGAGTACCTTAAGTTTGAAGTGTCGCAGTGCCTCAACTTAATTGTAATAAAGACCATAAGAGTATCAGTTTACAGACTACTAAATAAGGACCAGAAGTTCCTTATGTCCATACTCAAAATGGTTTAGCAGAAGCATTTATTAAGCGAATGAAATTGATTACCCACGCTCTACTCATGAAAACAAAATTGCCAAGTTTTCTACATAGGGACATGCCATGTTACATAGTGCGTTATTAGTTTGGTTGAGACCAGTTGCAAACCATCAATATTTCTCAGTACAACTCGTTTTTGGACACCAGCCAAACCTTACACATTTACGAGTTTTTGGTTATGTTATCTATGTGCATATTGCAATGCTACAAACGTACTAAAATGAGGCCTGAAGGGAAACTGGGAATTTATGTTGGATTTGATTCACTATTTATCATTCAATACTTAAAACCCTTGACTGAGGATATATTTACCGCATGGTTTGCGGACTATGTTTTTGATAAGACAATTTTCCCGCCATTAGGGGGAGAAAATAACATCGTTCTAGAAGAACGATGAGAAAATATCATTCCAGAAGAATGATGAGAAAATACCGTTCCAGAAGAACGAAGAGAATTTGTCTTGTTTTGATTCACGAAGAAATCAATGAGAAAATGAAGTAAGAATAATTGAATGATGCAACGAAAGTGATGAAATCACATATATTTGCTGCAAATACACTTGCAAGAATTGATGTCCCTGTTGAACAAAATAAAGTGGCAGCGAATGATTCATCTGGTGCATGCCTGAAGCGTGGTAGAGCCCCAGGTTCAAAAGATTCAGCCCCTCGAAAGAGAAAGTTAAGGGCACAGCTGAATCCAAATGAAATCATTCAGGAAGAGAAAATGAATGACAAATCCACAATTCATGATTCTATAATTCTAGAAAAAGAAAATGTCCTTGATGAGACACATGTCCCTGAAGAGATAGTAGTACATGAAAGCAAAGAAATCTCCATAAATTATGCATGTACAAATGAATTGTGGGATCAGAATGAAATAATCATTGATGATATGTTCGCATTCGCAGTAGCCACTGAAATCATATTAAGTGATGATATTGAGCCTCGCTCTGTTGATGAATACAAATAGAGACAAGATTGGCCTAAGTGGAAAAATGCAATCCAGGCATAATTAAATTCCTTGGAAAGGCGATGTATTTTTGAACCAGTAGACCAAACTTCGCCTAAAGCGTGGCAGACCCTTAAACAGAAAGGTTCAGTCATTTAAAAGAAGAATATGGCACTACTGAACTATTGCATTCCCAGAGTATAATTGTTGCATGCCGGAAGCATGACAGTTGCCGTATGGATACACGTCCCAGAAAGGACAATTCGCGGACATGGAAATTTTGATGTCTCATGCATGAAGCATGATAGACGTATAGGTTCCAATGACTCAACTCCTGAAAGTGGAGATTAAAATCCAAGCTTTATAACGCTCAAGAAGAGGTTATGATCCGCATTCTCTAAATTATGGCTATCCTGGAAGAGATAGTGTAATGCCCTTGAAGAGGCAATGGATATCCAAAAGAAATGAAAAGCTTTTTATGCATGCACATGCACATGAGAATATGGGATCACGAATTGATGATAATCAATGGTAAATTTGGTTTTTACAAGTAGCTACTAAATTTCATCAATAAGCTGTGTTGATATTAAGTCACGTTCTTTTGCTCGTCGACGAAAGGAAAAATTATTGGCAAAATGGAGAAAGGCAATTCCATTACAATTTTGTAAGAACGTGGAGAAATAGACCTGTATATTTGAATACAATACAAATAGCCAAAAGATGGTGAACCAAAGAAGTTACATATGGGCATTTGTAATACAGTGAAATACACTCACATGATATGACACAAGGTTACTAATTGAAACATGAAATTATACTCTTGTAAATGAGTTCATATGAATGGAGAATCATATACGAAGGGTTTTGAATCGCCCACATTATATCTCCATAAGTAAATCCCTCAAGTATACATGGGAGCAAATTGCTCTATATAAGTTCTAAAAAGGAAAATATGTCATGAAGTGTAGAAAATCCCAGAAGGATTCAGATTGCTTGAAGTAAGTCTTGAAAGGATAAAGCATAAATTATGTACTCAATACCAATGGATGGTATAAATTGCCTTAGTGAGTACTATCATTATGATATTGTTGCAACATACTAAAATCTCTTGCAAGAGTTAATGACATTAAATTAGAACTCCTGAAGAGTTGATGATATTAAATTGGGACTCCTGAAGAGTCAAGAAAGATTATAAAGTGTTGAGAGAGATATTGTCTCGAACTGCAGAATCGAGTAATATGCCAACACGAATCTTATCCATGATGTTTATGATATTAAAGAATCATATAGATTGAAGATTATGAGTTGAATACTCAAATGATTTAGACACTAAGAACGATCGTTTATCTTCGCGAGGGAACTGATAAATTGATATTTGGTCCAGAAATACCACATCTTAATGAAATATATGTTTTTATTGTATTTGGCACAATACATTGAATGAAATAAAGCTTATCTATTGATATCTCCGTGAAATTACAGATATGTGCATGAGTTCAAACAAACAAACAGGAGGAGGCCTTCACAAAGGTTGCCTATGTGAAGCCTCAGTACTCGGCAGTACCCCAGAAGGGGATGCACTGGAGATTGATCATGAGACGCTTTAGTATTTGGCAAAACACTAGAAAGGGAAGGCATAAATTGCCCTCGGAATCTAGCAACGAACCTCTGGTGATCACTTTGAATCTGACTTTCGGATTCTTGCAGATGGTCAAGCTTTCTTTTCATGCTCGTTGAGTAATTATTTGCAAGCATGTGTAACTCTCTATTTTCGTGCTTGAGCCTTTTGATCTCTTGTTTAAGACTTGCCACCTCAGTCATCAATGATTCAACTTGGTGAGTTCGAGCAAGTAGGCGTTGACCCATATTGGATACAGAGCCCGCACGCTGAACACTGAGAGCCAAGAAGTCTTGAACGGCCGACTCGTCAGACCGTTTTGAAAGGATTCTTTTATCTCTGGGAGTGAGAAGGTTCCTAGCTACTACTGTAGCTGTTATTTCATCCCTCATCACAGAGTCTCCAACTGTAAGATGACTATTAGAAGATAAGAAGGATGGGCGCCATATATTATCCTGATGTAGCTCATCTGTATCAGTACTAAGACTCAAATCTAAGAAAATGTTAGATGAGCAAGCCATTTTAAAAAATGATGAAGAAAAATGAGGTCAGATAAAATCTTAGAAGTACAAGAAGGGGAAAATTCTACAGGCAGCAATTTTCTAAGTGTATCTGAACAAAATTGATATCTTTATAAAAGAAGAGGCAACAGAGTCACCTGTTCAAAAATCGAAGAGACACCGATTTTTGAATTTCAAAAATCGGATTTCCCTGCATGGCGTTTGTCAACATTTCTCAGACGCAACATCAGCTTTTTGGATATCACATGCAACTTTGTCAAATATCTATGATAAAGTTGAAAACGCGTGAATCTTACTGTTCTAATTACACCATAGTAGCTGACAAGAGTAAAAGCATAGCATCACTACATGCTGCTATTGAGAAATCCCTATATATGCCGACCTCTATCTTCCATAAGAAGGCAGACCTGCAAAAATATCTAACTTTTCCTCCTCTCCGAGAATGCATCTTCAACAAAGCATCTCGAAATACTCAGTTTTCTTCCTCTCCGAGAATACCTCTTCAAACAAGTCACACCATAATAAGAGTATCTCATATCATCAAGGTCGAAAGCAAGAGTATCTCATATCATGTTTTCTCCCTGTCCTTTTCTTTGTCTTTGTTATCACCTGCAAGACAAGGAGAAAGAGAGCAATTAGTCGCCACTTGGAGTCAAGCTTCCGATCTAGAGCTGATTGTCTGGAACCCTTCCCCGATTGCTTACCTAGTATTACGCTTGAGTAGTCATCTTCAACTGATGTTGGAAGCTGCCATGCATGATAAGTCGCTGAGAAGTGATGTTTTGAAAGACCATTCAAATGCAAGGTTTGCATTCCGCTCCTGCATCAGTGGACAAATACAACAAGAGAAGATGCTACACAAGCATGGGGGGAAACTAGGGAAAATACCACTTCTGCAAGGGGAACAGATAAGGCAAGTGAAAATGATACATTGAAGCATGTAGAGACAAGCACAGCAAAACACATGCCGATTCATCCCCGACAAAGCCGAAGATCACTTGCTACGTGAAGCTCCTCATTGTCCAATTTCATTCAAGATCAAGGCTCGACGGCCCTTAAAGAAATCACAAGTCCAATTCAAGATCAAGTGTCCACCACTCTTGAATCAAATTCAACTCCAGATAAAAGGAGTAAATTCAGACCTTTGGAGGAAGTCTAGCAGAAAACCCTCCAGCCTAGTTCAAGAACAAGCCTGTGGAAAGTTAACTACCAGTAAAGCACCTCTGTTGGCAACTCTTCTCGCTAAGAGACCGAAGCTGAGCGATCAATGATCAGCCTAAGTGATTTGAAATCAGGGGGAGATACTCATCAGGGGGAGCATCCAAAACAGATCAAGGTTTTAACGAGGCAACGGATGTTGATATGTGGGCATCCAAGGGGGAGTGTTGTAAATAGTGGGTATTGTTTGCCCACATGTAAATAGTATCATATCATATGCTAAATAGTATATTTTGTATGTTTCCATTGAAGTGGCTCTATAAATAGAGCACTTTGATTGTTGAAAGAAGATGATGAGATGGGAAAGAAGAGGAAGGAAGAAAAGAGAAGGAAGGAAGAGGAAGAGAGAAAAGAGAGGAAGAAGAGAGGAAAGAAAAGAGAGAGTTATCTTTGTACTCTTATTATTCCAGATTATAAATGAAAGCACTACTGCTGCCCCGAGGATGTACTCCAGTCACATTGACTGTAGAGGAACCTTGTAAATTTTGTGTCTTATTTATTTATTCCACTGCACACATCGTCAATTTTACAGCAGCTTCTTAATTGATACTTCCTTTTTAATTGTTCGTTTCTCCTTTATTTCATATGACTATGACAAAAGATTCTCTTTAAATCTGGACTTAGACATATATTGGCATTGTTTTGCAAACTGCCTTGAATAAAAGGGAAGGAACTTTTTGCAAAGGCTTGCAGTTTTTTGTTTACGAGTCAAAGTCATATTTGAAGAAGAAATTCGAACTTTTGCATTTTCCTGTTTTATTGAATGAATTAAAGTGTACAATTTTTTTTTTTCATTTTCACTAGTTATAGATAAATTGCACAAATAAAACTGCCATATTTTACTCAAAATTGAACATTAGAAAGACAATCTCTGTTTAGTTAAGGATAGATTAATTTCCAAGGGCTACTAAAGTTTCAGTGGCCTTAAAATGAGCATGTGCTTTGGGTTTAATTCAAGAGTTGACTACAAAAGAGAATTTTGTGAACCATCAGCAATTCTCACATGCGTACACGTCGAAACACCGTGTACCTGTAGTAATAAACTTATGTATTGACTTAAGAGCATGCATGCTTGTGATGGTTCCATGTTCTATGATTTGGTGCTTTTTACATTTTTGCGGTGTACGTTGGTTTTCTTGTGGCAAACGCTACTTTTAATTGTTAGATTTATCCAATATAAATCAACCTTTAAGTGGTCTACTACATGTAATAGGAATGTAATATTGGAGAATAATGTTAATTGTGATTTGATCTCTTAAATATATCAATCCTATATAAGGTGTCTTATATTGGAAATAGGAATGATGGAATCCTTAATTGAATATATGATTATGATATTTTACTTGAGAGCCAAGAAAGGAGAGTTTTATTTTCCTTTATGGACGGAATCTAAGACTTTTTGGCTAGTATATAAACACTGGTCCCTACTAACCCTAGACACGATAACTAAGGCTTCCCATAAAGCATTGTCATAAGGCTAGGAGTTTATAGAAGATTCTGGTGTTGCCGTGATCTGATACTTTTGTATTTGACTTCCATGACTGCCGTTGGAATCAGGTCAGTCACTCATTCGTTTATGTTTTAATTGTATAACCTTATAAGGCTAACAATTGGTATCAGAGCCACTGGTTATATGATTAAAACTTATTAAGTTTAAAGTTTGATTATATAATATGTTTCTTTTTGGACTGCGGTTTTAATCTTAAAATTCAAATTGTGTTCCGGGTTGACGAGGACTTCTTGCATCCGAGATCTACGCCCTGCATTGGTTCAAGGACGTTCACGTGGGAACCGTCCGTATATTGATCCTGATGGAGGTGGGTTAAAGAGTGAATATAGCCAACGAACCGTGCCGAGGCATAAAGACACCGTCGTCCAACAGAAGATAAGTCATGGACGTCACCTCTCAAGACATGTGTAGCCTTGCAGGGAATCACATATTTTGCTATCGGATATATCACTCATAAACTGGTAAACTAATCTTGTTGAATGGTAAGATTTCAAGCACTTCAAGCTTCTTTCTCGAATTCCATTCTCATAAAGAAAATTTGGATCAGTTTGGTCATCTTTATTAAATTAATTATGACTGGATGAATATGGCATGCTTTAAGCTTCCTATTTCGATATTCATTGGTTGAAATGATTTACCATGTGCCACTGATGATCTCAATTTTTGTAAGCATGCTATATTTGTTCTGACATTACTGAAGAGGCCCCTCAGATTAGCAAGCAGAACGAAGTCATCTACCAAGGCAAAATGGTTTGTTTCATTAACTTTGATTTCCATGATAGTTATGGTATTTTGGTTGATATATATTTGGGTTGATCCCTGAAAGCTCAGATTGATAATAAGATAAAGTTATACTTGCATGAGTGATGTGCTAATTATTGTCGAGCATGTAGGTACATTAAATACCATGTTTTAGTTAAGCATGTCACAAATATGTATCCAATTCTTATAAATTTTGGCAGCATGTATATCCGAATGGGCAATGTGTATTTGAATAAGGCTAATAATTATATGTTTGATCAGGTCATATTAGAACTAATTCGGTCAACTCTAAATATGAGCAATTATAAATTTAGGGTATTGCGATTTCTCTAAATTGTTGGCTACAACGAAGGTATCATGTTTGCCATGAATTATATTCTATATGAATTATACTCTACAATTGCTATGCTAATATGACATGAAACAATTGCATAAGTGGCAGCAATTGTTTGATCAAGCAAGTACATGTAAGTTTAAAAATCAATTGATTAGTCAAATTTTATTGCCATCAACAGTTCTGATAAAGGACGATAAAGAAAATTTGATTACTCAGTTCATTAAATTAACTAAGGCTGAAGACCATGGCATGTTTCAAATTTTCTACTTCTATTTTCATGCTAATATTTTTGGTTGGAATGTTATATCATGTATTGTCGATGTATTCACAAGTTGTGTAAGAATATGTACATATTTACATTTATTCTAACCTTGCACTGGAGAAATTTTTGAGATCCATGTACATCAGCAAGTTTCGATGGGAAGGTTCATATATACCGGCATATAAAGGAATTGATGTATGGAATGAAAACATACAGTGGAAAAGACATGAAGGCATTAACATATGGATGTGAAGGTTCATATATATATATATATACATTGGCATATGAAATTCTGTTTCCAGGGTGAACAAACGCAAAGGGGACACTAAGCACCTCCTCAGATGCCCCACGGACAGGTTTTGTAAAACACCCCAAATCCTCATTGCCTCTGACTTCCATGGCAAAATGGACATACGGCGTGTTTTTATACAAGGATTGGGTGGTCATATGTTGCTTTAAGCTTGAGATGATCCCATACAAGACCCAAATATATGTATAATCTGGCAGATAAGGTATAGTTATGCAGTACATTTGTTGCTTATGGTCATAGTGATACTAACTCGTAAGGAATATACATGACTAATCAAATTAGTTTTGTCTACAATATAGCTTTCCTATCTCAGTATCGTCATTTAATTGTACATGACTAATGCATAACTTATGAATTGACTGAGAATGACAGAAAGCATTCAGTGACAAGAACAAGGACATTATACAAATAGAATGAGGTTTATAGTAATTATGTGACAATTCTCATTTGTATTCTATTTATTCGTATATGAGAATTGTGGTTGGTCATGCGATTATAAATATGTTTATAAAGAAGTGGTGAACATATGAAGGCATAAGGTATGTATTTCATTCAGAGCATATGACTAAATTGATAATCATAAGTCTTCAAACTTGTATATAGTTTGTTAGTTTTTCCCTATGTCTAAAGAATTTAAACAATGTTTTGATCAGTTAATTGTTTCGTGCCATAAAGAGGAGAATAAAAGAAATTATTCAAGGCTAATGTATGGCATGTATTGGGGATGTTTCTTTTGGAAGAAAAGAATTTTGGTAGTTCCTTTATTTAATTTGGTATTTACAAGGCTAATGCATGATTTTGATGCCAATGTTTTAGGAGCCTTGTACTACGGAAAGAAAGGTACAAAAGAAAAGGAACCCATTTGACTTAAGAAAACATTTGAGCGATTTAGCTTTTAAATTAAAAGAATGTATTGTTCTTTCCCATTACATGAAGTATTTCTATTAAGTAATTGACTCCACAATAATAAGTTTTGACATTTTTGTGGTGGAATAAAACTTGTTCTATATGTGATTAATCTCTTTCAAGTATGCTGTCAGGTTTTTTGAGATTAATTTGATGTCAAAGGGAGTCATGAAGGAATTAGTGCCATTTGTTGGCAAGACTCGAAGCTCGAATTAGGTTATCATAATTTTGTCACTTACAGTTAATTAATCCATGTGACTTCTTGTATTGTTTCAGGGCACAGTTGACCAATGCCTTTTCAACTAAGCAAGCCGCAACGGCTTAGTTGACGATGGGACTGTGTTTACTTCGGTCAACTTTGTATCTCAATTAGAATAAAAGGGATAATCTTCTTGCCTACAGGTGTGGATTACTTCTTTTAGTTTAATTAAGATGGCATAGTATGGGTTTTATTTCACAGAAGTTGTGAAAATCTTCATCTTGCCTAAAGGTGTTTGATCAGACCATATTTATATACATTTTACATCAAATTTACTCGTCTTTTCTTAGTTAGTTCCTTATATTTTTGAGCTTTTTACTTTGTTTTTGTGTTTTATAGAATTTGTTAAGCAAAGAAAATAAAAATTGAATAAGTGAAATTTTAAGTGTCAAATTCGTCAAAACTACCTTACTCACTTATTTTCTTTGTTTATGTTTTTGATTCGGTTTGAGTGATTGAAATTGGTTTGGTTTGTTTTGTGTGAAAAACTAAAGAAAATGAGTGCATTCAGTGGAAAGAGCTGGCAACCATTAGAAAAAAATAGAAAATAAATGAAAGTTGCCAGTGGGGAATAAAGCAAGGGAGTGCAGGGCTCAACTTGGATCTCACTTATTATACGAGGATTGCATCTCACTCATGTATAAAATGTTCACGAAATTTCTTGATCATATTTTGAACTTAGAGCTTACTATTTTAGTAGTATGTAGATTATCTTTGAGCCAAATCTTCATCCACTTAATTCTGATACATATTAGAATATTTTATACGTGTGCCTTTCTTATTTTTGTGGTTAACATATGTTAAACTACTCCACCGACTCCAGTGGCTTAATCATGTGAAAAAGATATGCATACATGTCCTAATGTTGGTGACGGTGATGATAAGAGTGGGCAGTGGGGATAAAATAGTGGCAGCCAGCTGAAAGAAATAAAAAAAACAGAATAAAAAAAGAAACAAAGGGAATAAAACAGAGGCGAGTAGACGGAGCCAGAAAAAGGATAAGCTACTGCCTCTTGGCAGCGAGAAAGCAGTCAAGCCTCGGAGAGGCGCAGTCTAGAGGAAGCTTGGGAAGGGAAACGGTGAGCTGCCCAGATTGGCAGCGAGCTGGCAGCACACTTGTCACCGAGAGAAGAAACAGGGCAGGGGAACAGAAGGCTGCCTTTGGCAGCCAATTGGAGAGGCCTCGGGAGGACAGAAGACACGGAGCGCGACAGCGAAAAGGGGGATTGGAAGCTGCCATTAGGTAGTTTTGGCACGGAGACAGAGTGCAGAAATCAAAGGCTTGGCAATAGTGCAGTCTTGCCCAGCAAGCCTCGGGGCAAAATCAGAAAATCTGTGCAGTGGCACAGTGCACAGAATTGCACAGATCCTTGCACCCCTCAATTCGGTTTAATCCTCCAAAATTCATGTTTAATTTAATTTGCTTTTCAATTATGTTAAACATGTGGAATTAATTTCTGTTTAGTTAGAAGTGAATTTGAAACCATGGATATATGTTTATTATAATTTGATTTACTCCAGTTATGAATTTACGAATGTTGGATGTGGTTTACTTTTCTGTTTTGATTAAGAACTTGTTTATGTATGTGGGTTGAGGGTCGACACTTAATTTGCATGCTTAGACTTGATGCTAGGATATAAGGGAATTTCACCTAATCGTTATGAACTTATATTCATGAGTAGTAAAAATCGCTAGTCACGATTGTGTTTAGTAAACCCTAGGTTGGATTAACATGCGTATTCCATAGTTATGAATGCCTAGTCGATGTTTATGATTTCCATTGAACTTAATGATCTTTGATATGTCTCTCTATCATGCGTATTCCATAGTTAGGGAACTTGATAAGAATAATTTGGTTGTGATGCGTATTCCGTCCAATTCAATGAAGCTAGGGAAATCTGAAAGTTAATTTAAGCGGACCTAATTAATTTGGAGCATTGTCATTCATTCGTTTGTTGAATTCATAACTGGGAATCAAATTGTATGCATATGTTCATGTGTGGATAAGGACCCCTCTAACTAGTGTCTCATCATTCTATTTCTTAAAAATATATTTTCTTTGAAGTTTGTTTTTAAGTTTTTGTTTTAAATTCAGTTTCGTCAAAAAACCAAACCCCCCCATTATTAAATTATATTATTTAGTTAATTTTCATTGTTTTTAATCTTTTAATTCAATTTCCGTCCATTTCAATTCTGTCCCTAGTGTCTAGAGTGTTTAATTAAATTGTTTTCATTATTTTGAGTCATTTTAAGTGTGTTTCGAGTTATTAGAGTTTTTAGCCTAGTTTTGTGTCTTTGAGTCTTGTTTAATATTTTTAAATTAATTTAGAGTAGATTAGCAATCCCTCCTAATCCCCGGCTTAGAACGATACCCTACTTACATCTATACTACAATTGTCAAAAAGAGGGATAAATTTGTGCGGTTTTAAAATCCCGTCAGTGTTGAAGTTTTTTCATGAAGGTAATTTTGTGACATTAAATCTAGTACTAGAAACTAGTTAATTTTCTTGCCTACAGGTGTAAATTAATTTAGTTTCATGAAGTTTATTGGGATAAAGTTCCATGCCATTAGTAACAAATATTTCCACAATGAGCCCCATAAAAGGTTGTGGTTTGAAGGCATGGAAATCGGTTGCATCATGACGTGTTTTGTGTCTCTTCATGAGACTTGTTGATGCAAAGTATTAGACCCATGAAGGTTAATCAAGGATTGCTAAGGTACGCATTGTTTAAGTCTTATGCTTGTAAATCTTTTCAATTTGAAACTATGATGTCGGTTTAGAGGATGAAATTTGACTACTAGGATTTCCTTTGGACATCGAAATTGAAATGATATGAAATTGAATTTGTTATGGATGCATAAATTCATGATAGATGCACATAATTGTTTCTGGCAGATTGCGTGTCTTGATTTTAATCAGATGAATGACACGTTTAATGGTCACCAAATGACCTGAAGTTTTTATATGTTTAACATATAGATGTCTACTATGTGTCTGCAAAGTTTCGTAATTTTATGCCATGTATTGTAATTGTGGTGAATTTATTAGTAACCCATGCTCGTATAGGCAGTTTTACTGGCAGATTGTGTTGGTCTTTTTGAGACATGACTTTAGACTACTATTTTGACCCAAAACGGCTCTGTATTTTTTTATTTTATGAAGATTAGTATGTCTATTTTGATTAGTATAAATTTGGTAGAAATCAAGCTTGTAAATTAATTATGATAAATTCTAAAGTAAGTGTAACTCATTGCTGAAAATTCTGTTGAACAACTTTATGTTGATTGTAATATCTATTTTGAAATAAAGCAATTTTCTTTAGGTACATCTTTGAAAGAATATATATTAACGAGTGTTTGCCCAAGTGGGAGAATTAGTGAACGAAAATTGGGCTTCACACTCATTAACTTATTTGCAAGTATAAACTCTGAAAACTTAGTGGGAGTTCTAAAATTTGAGCACTAAGTGGACTTGCATGAACCTATTAAAGGATTATTCTATCTTCCATGAATTTGTGTTACTCGAATGTCTATAATATGTTTAAGTTGCATGAATGGATACTTGGTATATGCGTACATTTTTCTGTTACTTGCAATCATTTGGATTTCTCACTTATTAATACATATAAGATGGTTGTTGGATGCATGTTTTTTTGTGGAACAACAGCGAATGCTTTCATTGAGGTAATATGCATTTATTGACTAAGTAAGGCTACTCCCAAAGGCATATTTTCAGAAGTATGATTTAAGTATTGATTTGCAAATTAAGTAATGATGTTGCAGATAAGTGGGAGTTTGAGTTTCGTGTTAGTAATGCCTTACATTTGCAGATGACCTATAAGGTATGTATAGAATCCATGTATACATTTTAATCTCCAGTTGGATTCATTAAGTCACATTTTTCGTGTGCTAGTCAATTATCTGATGAAATATATATCAGATATCAAGTTGTTATCAAACTGCATATTAAATGGCATGGCATGGTTTGTGCACTACCTCAGTTGTGAGGATTTCCATCTTGCCCGCAGGTGTTGGAAATCACTATGAAAGTAACTGGTATGATGCATAGATCAGTGTCAAAAACATATTAATTCATCTTGCTCACAAGTGTTGAATTAATTTGTTTTGTGAAGTTTGTGGGATATTTTACTTGGACATGTGCCTATTTGGTATTTTCAGTTGTGTCCGTTGGCTACAAACATTGTTTGTCTTGTTATTGGTCTAATGAAAGCGATGCATGATTGTTTTGGAGATGTATTCACACCTGCAGGTTGTGGTGGGTTCATTAAATGAAGGATATCTGCAATGGCAGATTTAAGGCTTCAAAGAAGCATAAAGTGTAACTTGTGAGTTACAATAAGGTGGACCTGAGATGATATAAAGTAAGACATTCTGGTTAATTTATAGTTTCATCTCTTGATCATAATTTGTGTTTCATGTGAATGAGGATCTTAGCATGTGTGATTATGAAGGTTCTGGGTTGTGTCAATCCTACAACCTTGTTAGTTCCATGTTAAGAAATGCATTTGACAGAAGCTGCATCAAGGACGAGATGTAATCACTGTTACATGGCCACTAAAGTGACATTAGTCTCCAATCTCAAGTATAAATGTGAATATTACATTTTGTAGACCAAGTGGAAGAATGTTGGATTTATCCAATATAAATCAACCTTTAAGTGGTCTACTACATGTAATAGGAATGTAATATTGGAGAATAATGTTAATTGTGATTTGATCTCTTAAATATATCAATCATAAATAAGATGTCTTATATTGGAAATAGGAATGATGGAATCCTTAATTGAATATATGATTATGATATTTTACTTGAGAGCCAAGAAAGGAGAGTTTTATTTTCCTTTATGGACGGAATCTAAGACTTTTTGGCTAGTATATAAACACTGGTCCCTGCTAACCCTAGACACGATAACTAAGGCTTCTCATAGAGCATTGTCATAAGGCTAGGAGTTTACAGAAGATTCTGGTGTTGCCGTGATCTGATACTTTTGTATTCGACTTCCATGGCCGCCGTTGGAATCAGATCAGTCACTCATTCGTTTGTGTTTTAGTTGTATAACCTTATAAGGCTAGCATTAATTATTTTAAATTTTTTTTGTTTGAATGTGTTCTTCTCACTTTGTATAACAGTGCGAATACCACTGAAGGAAAACTTATAACCAAGCTTGACCAGATTTTACTCGACGGAATCAAGAAGTTTAATACAAAATACAAAGAGAGTGCTCATGAATCACAAATATAGAGAAAGCTAGGCTCTCCCATCCCATGCTTACTCATCTGATTGGAGTGCTATTCATGATATGGAGTTAAGTCTAACTAAATCTGGGCAGCCGACCAGTCAACATTCGGTTAATTGTAATTGTAGCAATCAAGTGAAAAATTTCGTATTTGAATAACCAAGCATACCTACACATTATATCCCTCTCCTTGGTGCAATGTTTTGCAGACGATCACACATTTTTTTTTATCCTTGTACACGTAGTATATTGGGAAATCGTAAATAGGATATACAACATGAGTTATTGCAAGAGTGAGAGAGAGATGAGAGATGAGTGAGAGAACTGCGAAGGGACCGATGTCGGATGGAGCAGTGGTTTTCCATTTAGATTAAAATAAAAGGAAAAGAAAATTTGAAGAGGGGTATTTTTGTATTTTTACTGTACTGAAGAGCAATGGTTTTTTATTTAGATTTAGTTATATAATTTGTTTGTACCATATACTGAGCCTCCGTATTTAGACCTCGTATAAATACTCGGAGACTTATCCAGTACTTATGTAATACAAGAAGGGCAAATATGTAATAAATGAGGAGCCCTTATTCTATAAAAGGACTCCTCATCCTTTCATTTGAGGGAGGCCAAAACATTTAGGGCCAAGAGAGAGGCTCTCACATCCAGAGAGCTCCCTCAAACCATACATCCATATTGTAATCCATACATCCATACAATGAAATGGAATCAACATCAGTGTGGACGTAGCCCAAGCATTGGGGTGAACCACGATACATCTTTATGTTCTTGGGCCTTCTTGCAGATTAACGGTCGGATTTACGTTGTTCGAAGATCCATCCGATTTTATGCATCAACATTTGGCGCCGTCTGTGGAATCGACACAAAAAGCTATGTCGGTTCTTTTCCATTTTTTCATCACACCACCGTGAAACACTCACACCCTCCATCGTGAATTTGCAAAAATGAAGAAAACAAAGATTCAGTCTGTAACCTCCAAACCTCTCCTAGTCTCTCTCTCCCTGCAAATTCTTGATGACTGTGCGAGAGTCTCCCTGCAAAGTTAAGCACAGCAAAAATGGATCTGAGAGAAAGCATCATAAATCCCAAAAGCAAAAATTCTTACTTCATAACAAAGGAAGAAGACCAACCACGGTCTTCGATTTTTTTGCTACTGCTGCTTCGAAACACCTCCGAGCCAGCTGACGCGCCAACTCGGCCCAACTCGCTCGAGGATCCTTCAAAACGCCTTCGAAAATCCTTATCCCTCTGCTCAAACAGTCGTCTCTCCCGCTGCTCTGCAACCCTTTGCATGCTCAAAAAGTCCTACATAAATGGCAACAAGTAGCTGCCACTGAGCTCGATGAAGATCTCTGAGACTAGATCCGCCGGGTCAGAACTCCGAGATCAACCGTTCCAAGTCGCCCAACTCGCTGACCTGACCCACGATGACGGACCTTGCCCAGGCTTTCAAGGCCCCAAATCAAGACGAATCGGTCCGGGTCATCGTTCTGTCTGGGTTCGGTCGTGCGTTTTGTTTTGGCGTCAATCTTGCATATGAAGAACCTCTGACATTGATGGAACTGCTACTGCAAATGAGGGTAGTGAGCCCCTTCCAGATAGCAAGGAAGAGGTGGCGGTGCTCATTTCAGAGATAAGTTATTATTTTGAAGGAGGAGTCGGACAAATTGGGCCAGAAATAAGAAGTTTCAGAGAGCCAGAAGATGCAACTGGCGAAGAAAATAAGGGTCGCAGGAACCGACTTGTTCCTCTCCCTTGAACTCTCAACCTCCTCATTTCGGCAAAACACCTACCCAGATAAATCACTTTTCCTATAAACACTTATCTCTCTCTCTCTCTCTCTCTCTGTGTCTTTCTCTCTCTCTCTCTCTCCTCTTTGAGACTACAACAACAAGTACAATAACCAGAGGCCCCTATTTCCCACTCACATATTCTTAAATCCCAGAAAAAACCCAAAACTTCTGCTTCGATTCCCGGGAAACAAAAAGAAAGAAGATCAAAAAAAAAAAAAGAGCAGATCTCACTTCTCTCTTTCTCTCTTCCTTCCAACACTGGGATCTGTCTTCTTTCTCCTCAATCTGCAGAAACCCAAACCTAAAAGTCCACCACAACAACTCCATGTTTGACATTACTCTTTCAGCCAGACAGTCCATCTCTCTCCCATTGTTTGTTCAGCAACGACAGGATTTTGATTGGGGCAAGATGACTCGGAGATATCGCAACAGAGCTGAGCCGCACCGCCCGATCTCATCTCCGATGACAAACGCTCCGTCACCGCCGACTCATGGTTTACCAAGAGTGATTATGGAAGCACTCTCGACGATGACCAGCGCCATGCCGACGCCGCCGAGGACCTCTCTGCTGCTAACCTCCGTGCTCCTTCCGAATACAGTTCTGACAAGGAGGAACCAGATGCTGAAGGGGTGACATCAATGTTAGGTCTTCAGAGTTATTAGGATGCTGCATATGCAGATGAGTGGGCTAATTTTCGGGAGCATGGTCATACCGGTGAAGTTTGGTTTGAAGCTGACGTCAGTGAAGTAGTCGCCTGTTGGACCAAAAGCTCATGCATTAATATTTCTAAAGGTCGCACACCAAATCATGTTGATAATAATAAGTCTGATCCTGTGGAACAAGGTGATAAATATCTTTCAGGCTGGAGTGTACTTGACATCGAGACTGGCAATGGATTGCTTCTTCAAGAACTTTCCAAGCAGGGAGCAGAAGCGACGACACCACAAAAATTATAGAGGGAGCAACTCTACCAAGCTCTTCAGCTACACCACCAACTTACAAAGCTTCACCTTGAATTTCCCGACAAGCCCGCCATTGGTTTGAATTTCCCGATAAGCCTCGTCGCCTCCCCGACGAAATCGAAGGCGGAAAAGTCCACTGCAGAACTCCATGATTGCCAAGGATGCTAAGACCAAGGGCCAGATTTCCATTGGATTTACTCCCGAGAGCTTCAAGATGCGAAGGAGACAAATGATCGTGGCCATCATGGCAATGGGCGACTACTTTACCAGGGACATGGAAAAGGAGAAGCATTTAGCCGTGTTGGTAATTAAGCATTTTAGCTGAAATATGTATCTGTCATTTAAAGTGAGCCTTTGGATCACATTCCAAATGGATGTTTCAGATTGAGTGACAGGTGTAACTATCTCATAGTATAGATGAAATGTAGGGCTGTGATTGTTCATTTCTGTTGTAAAAGAGAGAATGAAATTATTCCTTTATGTAGTGGAATTGTAACTGTCACAGTGTGTGCAGTGTGTGAGAATCAATAGAGAAAATAAAGCATTCATTGATGCTTCCATTTCAGTGAATGTTCTCTGCAAGTCTTCCATTTTCTTCTCTATTTTCGTATTTCATTCCTCACCAAATCTCAGTGTCAAATTCACAATCTAACATGGCCTCAGAGCCAGGTTGCATCATCTGCAACTGGGCGTAAATCTGTGAAATCACCGGGACGAACTTGAACTGATCGTCGAGCTTCGGAGTTGAAGAAAATTAGAGAAGAAGCTTCAGAGATCTTGAATCGAGTCTCATATGGCTGGATCAAGTGGTGCAGATCTTCGAGCACCGATATTCAATGGCGACAACTTCGATTTCTGGCAGATTCGGATGAAAACAATTTTCAGATCTCACGAACTCTGGGATATTGTCGAGAAGGGTTTTCCCGTACCAGCGAAGAAAGAGGAAAATCTTACTGCAACAGAGAGTAAGCAGCTCAAGGAGAACATCGTCAGAGATGCCAAGGCACTTGGAATCATCTAGGGAGCTGTCTCCGATCAAATTTTTCCGAGAATCACCATTTAAGAAACTGCTAATGATGCCTGGAATGTTCTGAAACAAGAATTCGTGGGAGATAAACAGGTAAGAGCTGTGAAACTCCAAGGCCTACGCCATGATTTTGAATATACTCGGATGGGTGAAAATGAAGCTTTCTCTGCATATCTAGTTAGATTATTTGATCTGATTAGTCAAATGAGAAGTTATGGTGAGAATATTGGAAATCAGAGAATTGTTCAAAAGTTACTGATTAGTCTACCTAGATCGTATGATAGTATTGCCTCTGTTATTGAGAATACTAAGGATCTAGACATTGTAGATGTTCAAGATGTTGTAGCTATCTTAAAAGGGTATGAACAGAGAATTGATAGACATGATGAATCACACATTGAGAAGGCCTTTGTTAGTCTTAACTGTGCCCCAAAGCAAAATAAGTATAATGGAAATCAGGGATTCAAACCACAGAAAAATTGGAAGTCAAAGTGGAAGAAAGGGGACCACAAACCTGTGAATCAAGCTGGAAAAGCTGCAGGTATCTCTGAAGGAGCTAAAAACCCTTGCATTCACTGTGATAAGTTGCATTTTGGTGAATGTTGGTTCAAAGATAAACCTAGGTGTCATAATTGTCATAGGTTGGGACATTTTGCAAAGGATTGTCGTGTCAAGAAGATTAATCAGCATGCAAACTTTGTAAATCAAACCAGTGACACTCCCACAATGTTTTATGTCTGCAATAATGCCACAGTGAAGAAATGTGAAGACACATGGTATGTAGACAGTAGGTGTAGCAACCATATGACTGGAAGGGATGATCTATTGGTTAGCATTGATAGATCATTGACTGCTAAGGTTGAAATGGGCACTGGTCAGCTTATTGAAGTCACAGGGAAAGGAGATTTGGTAGTTGAAACCAAAATGGGCAGAAGATACATCAAGGAAGTGATGCTAGTTCCAGGGTTAAAAGAGAATTTGCTTAGTGTTGGGCAAATGATGGAGCATGGTTACTTTCTTGTGTTTGGAGGTAGAACAGCTTCAATATATGATGATTGCACCATGTCAAACCTAGTTACTAAAGTGCCAATGAAGGGAAACATAAGTTTTCCTTTGAAGCTACAACCTGAGGTGCATATTGCACGAAAAACTAGTGTATGTCAATCCTCTGAAATATGGCACAGGAGGTTAGGCCATTTGAATTCTGGTAGCTTGAAGCAACTTATAGAACATGATATGGTGATTGGATTGCCTGAACTCAAGATGACAGATGAGGTTTGCACTGGATGTGTTTTTGGGAAACATTGCAGGGAGGCATTTCCAAAGGAAGCATCATGGAGGGCCTCTCTTCCTCTAGAACTCATTCATTCAGATGTGTGTGGGCCTATGCAAACCATCACTAAAGCTGAAAATAAGTACTTCCTTACTTTTATAGATGATTATACAAGGATGTGCTGGATCTATTTCCTGAGAAACAAGTCTGAAGTGTTTGGTATCTTCAAGAAATTCAAGGCCACAGTTGAGTTACAAAGTGGTTATAACTTGAAGAAGCTGATGAGTGATAGAGGAGGAGAATACACATCTACTGAGTTCAATAAGTTCTGTGCAGAAATGGGGATTGAAAGACAATTGACAGTAGCCTACACACCACAGCAGAATGGTGTGGCAGAGAGGAAAAATAGAACAATAGTCGAAATGGCAAAGTGCATGATGGTTGAGAAGAGAGTTCCACTGATTTCTGGGCAGAAGCTGTCAACACAGCTGTCTACATCTTAAATAGGTGTCCCACTAAGTCTCTTGACAAGAAGACTCTTTTTGAAGCATATAGTGGAAGGAAGCCCGGAATCAAACACTTAAAAATCTTTGGATCTATATGTTATGCTCAGGTTCCAAGTCAACAGAGACAGAAATTGGATGAAACCAGTGTCAAATGCATCCTCTTGGGTTATGGTACATGTGAGAAAGGGTATAGACTTTATGAAATTGTCTCAGAGAAAGTGTTTGTATCAAGGGATGTCATATTCGATGAAACTGGTTATTGGGATTGGAATTCTCAATCCAAGAAAACTCTCTGTGTACCATTGCCTGAAGTAAGATTGTGTGAACAAGGGGATGAAGGGAGCTCAAGTGGCAGGTGTGATATTAATGATGAACCTTTGATCTCCACTTTTGAAGTCTGTGAGTCAAGTCAAAGCAGCTTAAGGATTCTTCCAATGCAGACTGACACAGGTCCCCAAGAATTTGATCGCACATCTCTAAAATTCAAAAATTTGACCGAAATATATGAAAAATGCAATATGTGCATTGTCGAGCCTGAGAATTTTGAGGAGGCTGTGCAAGATGAATCTTGGCAGAAAGCAATGCAGGCAGAAATTGGTATAATAGAAAAGAATTGCACCTGGGAACTTGTTGATAGACCATTTGATAAACCAGTAGTTGGTGTCAAATGGATCTACAAAACAAAACTGAACCTTGATGGATCTATACAGAAGAACAAGGCAAGATTAGTGGCTAAGGGATATTCGCAAAAGCCTGGAATTGACTTTAATGAGACCTTTGCCCTTGTGGCAAGGCTTGACACTATAAGAACTCTGATTGGTCTTGCTGCACAGAAAGGATGGAAGTTGTTTCAGCTTGATGTAAAATCTGCATTCCTAAATGGAATTCTAAATGAAGAAGTATATGTTGAGCAACCACCTGGTTTTGTGATTAAGAACAAGGAGGATAAGGTATACAAGCTTAAGAAGGCTTTATATGGTTTGAAACAGGCACCAAGGGCCTGGTACCAGGAGATTGATTCATATTTTTGCAGTGCTGGTTTTCACAGAAGTCCAAGTGAGGCAACTCTTTACATCAAAGCTACTGAAACATGAATTCTCATTGTTTCCTTATATGTTGATGACATCATATACACTGGTAGTTCTAGTGTATTAATGGATGAGTTTAAAGCAGAAATGATGGGGAAGTATGAAATGTCTGACTTGGGTCTTCTACATCACTTCTTGGGACTTGGAGTCATTCAAACAAAAGGTTACATCTTCCTGCATCAACAGAAATATGCAAGAACTCTGTTGGAGAAATTTGGATTGAAGGAGTGCAAATCTGTTGCAACTGCACTTGCAGCAAATGAAAGATTGAGCAAAGAAGATGGAACTGAAATGGCTGATGAGAGTCTCTATAGGCAGATCATTGGTAGTCTGTTATACTTAACAGTTACAAGACCAGATATCATGTTTGCTGCAAGTTTGCTTGCTCGGTTCATGCATAATCCAACTAAAAAGCATATGGGAACTGCAAAGAGGGTGCTAAGGTATATCCAAGGCACATTGGACTATGGAATAGCATATGAAAAAGGCAAAGAAGCTGTCCTTATTGGCTATTGTGATAGTGACTGGGCAGGAAGTGAAGATGATATGAAAAGCACCTCCAGATATGCTTTTAGTTTTGGTTCTGGAGCATTTTCTTGGGCTTCAATCAAACAAAATAGTGTAGCATTGTCCACTGCAGAGGCAGAGTATGTAAGTGCTGCAGAAGCAACTGCTCAAGCTATCTGGTTAAGGTTTGTCTTATCAGATTTTGGAGAAGAACAGGTTGAACCTACTCAAATTCTATGTGATAACACTTCTGCCATTGCAATTTCCAAGAATCCAGTAGCAGATCACAAGACCAGACACATAAACAGAAGGTTCCATTTCATCAGGGATGCATTGCAGAATGGAGAAAATTGATCTGATTTATTGTAAAACAGAGGAACAAGTTGCTGATATATTTACAAAAGCTCTAGCAAGGGATCGTTTTGAGTACTTGAGGAAAGCTCTTGGAGTAATTTCAGCTAAACACTTAGAAGGGAGTGTTGGTAATTAAGCATTTTAGCTGAAATATGTATCTGTCATTTAAAGTGAGCCTTTGGATCACATTCCAAATGGATGTTTCAGATTGAGTGACAGGTGTAACTATCTCATAGGATAGATGAAATGTAGGGCTGTGATTGTTCCTTTCTGTTGTAAGAAAGAGAATGAAATTATTCCTTTATGTAGTGGAATTGTAACTGTCACAGTGTGTGCAGTGTGTGAGAATCAATAGAGAAAATAAAGCATTCATTGATGCTTCCATTCCAGTGAATGTTCTCTGCAAGTCTTCCATTTTCTTCTCTATTTTCGTATTTCATTCCTCACCAAATCTCAGTGTTAAATTCACAATCTAACAGGCCCAACCTACACCTCTGGGGATATAGTTGAGGTGGCATCAATTATGATTCACAAGAATTCTTTTTCAGTGGGAGCAGTGCCCAAGAATTCTTTTTCACCGTGCTGTAGTGGGACCGTTGCTGGAATGTGTAGTGGTAAGGGCCCTTATTTCCTACCGTTGCTGTACACAGCCAAAATGAGGAGGTGCACGTTAAACTTAGGACAACACACTTTTGACTAAAAGAAAAGGAAAGTAGACCGTTGCTGGAATGTGTAGTGGTAAGGGCCCTTATTTCCTACCGTTGCTGTACACAACCAAAATGAGGAGGTGCACGTTAAACTTGGGACAACACACTTTTGACTAAAAGAAAAGGAAAGTAGAGAAAGAGAGAACAAGACACCTGAGAGCAGCTGAGAGTGACTTTGTTGGGTAGGCAGCCACGCGTGATACGCGCACACTGAGCTAACATATGCGTAGAAGCGGGACCTATATCCGGAGATTTGCTCGCTCGGCAGTCGCACAATTACATCACCAACTTCCATAGAATACAAAGGTCATGTTGGGAGGTTGCTTCAACATTTGAGTGTGCAGCTTTGTCGGTATTGGGTGGTCTATCTACTGTTGGTAGGGTCACAAGTGGTACTCTGGACATGCTTATCTGTGCAAAGTCACATCCTAAAAAGCTGGTGAAATTGATAAATTCACGTGGTCCAATTGAAGATCCTTCTCCAGTTGCCCGAGCCCCCAAATCCTTGATTCTTGGTCAGACAGAAGGAATTATCGAGCAAATAGCTCTATTGATCAACACCGTTGTGGATTAAAAGAGGTCTACCAACTTACAGACCCCATATACATAAGCCAACCGAGCTTCAAAAGGGTTCATTATACCCCAAAATTATTCGGCAGCCTGCCGCTATTATCACCAACCAGGTGATCAAAAGTACATCCAGTACTCCAAAATTATTCGGCAACTTGCCGCTATTACCACTAACCAGGTGATTGAAAGTACATCCAGTACTCCAAAATTATTTGGCAGCCTGCCAATATTATCACGAACTAGGTGATAAAAAGTACAACCCGTACTCCAAAATTATTCGTGAGCATCACTCATGTCAATCACCATCCTACATGAGCATCACTCATGTAAATCATACATAAACATTCATGAGCATCACTCATGTCAACATTCATGAGCATCACTCATGTCAATCAATACAATCATACATAAGCCAGCTAAGCTTAACCATCAAAGCTTCAAAGCTTCAATTACAAAAGCTTCAGCTTTAAAGCTTCAATTACAAAAGCTTCACCTACAAAAACTCAGCGTCAAAGCTTCAATTACAAAAGCTTCAACTTCAAAGCTTCAATTACAAAGCTTCACCTACAAAGCTTCATCTTCAAAGCTTCAATTACAAAGCTTCACCTACAAAGCTTCATCTTCAAAGCTTCAATTACAAAGCTTCACTTACAAAAGCTTCAAAGCTTCACTTACAAAACTTCACCATTAAAGCTTCAAAGCTTCATTTACAAAGCTTCACCATCAAAGCTTCAAAGCTTCATTTACAAAGCTTCACCTACAAAGCTTCAGTGCATGGTATACAAAAACTGCCTCCAGCCGAACAACCGCCACTTCGGCCCATACATGGATTGAATTTGAAGTCTCCAGCCAAAAGACTCTCTTGACTGAAGACTTGGGGGACTACACTGTGTACCATATATTGGGCCTCCACATTTGGGCTTCATGAAAGTATTTGGGGCACTCAGCCCATCATTTAAGTATTGAAGAGCGAGCCCTTATTCTATAAAAGGGACTCCTTCACCCTCATTAGAGATGATCTTAGCCTATTATTCATGTATTGAGGAGTGAGCCCTTATTCTATAAAAGGGACTCCCTCACCTTTATTAGAAAGAGACTCTTAGCCCATTATTTGTGTATTGAGCACCACCTCATGTCAAGTACCAGTTCTAGACAACATCTAGTTACTTCGGCCCACACATGGACTGAATTTGAAGTCTCCAGCCAAATGACTCTTTTGACTGAAGACTTGGGGGACTACTGTTTGTACCATATACTGGGCCTCCGTATTTAGACCTCGTATAAATACTCGGGGGACTTATCCAGTAATTATGTAATACAGGAAGGGCAAATATGTAATAAATGAGGAGCCCTTATTCTATAAAAGGACTCCTCATCCTTTCATTTGAGGGAGGCCAAAACATTTAGGGCCAAGAGAGAGGCTATCACATCCAGAGAGCTCCCTCAAACCATACATCCATATTGTAATCCATACATCCATACAGTGAAGTGGAATCAACATCACTGTGGACGTAGCCCAAACATTGGGGTGAACCATGATACATCTTTGTGTTCTTGGGCCTTCTTGCAGATTCACGGTCGGATTTACGTTGTTCCAAGACCCACCCGGTTTTGTGCATCAACATAATTTAAAATGGCATTCATGAGCTATTGTAATTAATTCGAGGTTTATTTTCAGTGACGCCTCTAGAACTCTATTTTGATTTCATTTTTTCCCTTGTAACTTAAAAGTTATCATTCTTTTTTTCCTTGAAAAATTCGTTCCACTTTGACTTGTGGACTCTCTCTTCTCCCGAAGACTTATAGGTCGCCTCCTAAAACATATGTGGGACCCAACACCTAATAAGACTATGCCACATGTGCAATAAATTTGATTATAAATCTTCATTATGAGTTAACATTCAACAATAAGAGAATATTAAGTTTAAAAGAAACTAAAGAAATTCAAAAAATGAAAAATAAATCGATTAGCCTAGCGCACCCAAATCAAACCCACATAAGAAATTAACATATCTAAGGCAATTTGAAGCGAATTTTAGGTTTCATAGACACGACTTGCAAGTTTCAGGGGACAAAATGGGATCAAAATCAAGTTTCAGGGGACAAAGTTAAGCGAACTTTGAGTTTCAAGGATTAGAGTGATGACTTTTGAGTTACAGAGAGCAAAATGAGATTAAAATCGAGTTCCAAAAAGACATAACTAAAAATAAGCCTTAATTCAATCGGCATAGATTAAAAATGGGTGGGAGAGAAGAACAATAATATAGGACTTGCATACTCTTCTGTTCTCCACAAGCAAATGACATCTTCAAGGCTTTAGATGATGGAAACGTTTTTCCAATTACTATTTTCTTTCATGACTTTGGAGCCTTCTATAAATTAACTTACTCGATATCAAAGTCTTTGTCTCTTATATATAAGTCAAATGCAATTTGGAAATTTGTCTTCAAACTTTTTTCTTCAAAGACTAAGAGCTTAATGATGCTTAATTGATATTACCTTTTTTATTTTTTGTATTCTCCTTTATTTCATATGACTATCACAAAAGATTTTCTTTAGATCTTGACATAGACATAGATTGAAATTGTTTTGCAAATTGCCTTGAAAAAAAGAGGGAAGGGATCCTTTTGCAAAGGCTTGCAGTTTCTTTTACGAGTCCAGGTCATCTTCGAAGAAGAAATTTAAACTTTTGCATTCTTCTCCTTAATTAGATGAATTGAATTCTTCTGAACTTTTTTTCTTTTTCACTAGTTACAGATAAATTGCACAAATAAAACTGCCATACTTAACTCAAAATTGAACATTAGAAAACAATCGCGGTTCAGTTAAGAATATAGATTAATTTTCAGGGGCTGCTAAAAGTTTGAGTGGCCTTAAAAATTGGCGTGTGTATTGGATTATGTTTGTTTAATGGAAGAAATGCATGAAACAAACATGTTGGAATATTGGTCTTGGATGACTAGTGAAGTTAGGCTAGTCAATTTTCTTGTGCAAGTTAGGCAAGTTAGCAAGTTAGGCAAGTTAGGTATATGTCATTTCTTTTCTTCCTATATATATGTTTCATCTTGTAATTGTTAGACACAACAATGAATGAAATACAATACATTCCTTGAAAATCAACATGGTATCAGAGCAGGAAAAATAACCTGCTTCTGCTTCATCCGAACGTGATCAATCTTCAAGATGGCTGAAGACAATCCTCTTAGGTCGGATGCTGAAAGTTCACCGGTTCTTGCTTCCGGGAATATGTCTGAGGTGGATGTCAATCCAAATCAAAGGTTAAGCTCAGTCTTGTTAAATGAGTTTAATTACTTACCTTGGTCGAGAGCAGTGAGTCTTGCTCTAGGTGGAAGGTCCAAGCTAGGGTTCATAAATGGAAGCATCGAAGTTCCTGATGCTTCCTCACCAACATATGAAAACTGGCTTTGCAAGGATCAACTAGTTATGTCATGGCTCCTAAATTCCATGGAGCGTAAACTAGCTGAAATATTCAGTTATTCTGAATCATCATTTGAGCTATGGGAGACAGTCAAGGAGATGTATGGCAGTCAGAACAATGCTGCACGTGTGTTTCAACTGAAGAAAGACATTTCCAACCTGCAACAAGAAGGAAAGCCCTTTGTTCAACTTTTAGGCAGCATGAAGAGCATGTGGAATGAGTTGGAAATGTATCGGCCTCATACAACTGAAGCGTCCATGCTACTGAAAAGGGCAGAAGAAGACAAGATATTCCAACTCTTGTCAAGCCTCGATTCAGGATACGAAGACCTACGAAGCCACATACTCATGAACCCCGAACTACCTTCCTTCACCAGTGTATGTGCACCAATCCAACGTGAAGAAGTACGAAGGAAAGTCATGAAAAATTGGCACAAAAACCAATGTAACTAAAGTCAGGTCTTACCTAACCAACGAAAGAAAATACAAAGTGAAGAATCCACACTTGAAATGCCAACACTGCAACTATACTGGTCACGTTAAGGAGACATGCTGGATTTTACATCCAGAATTAAAGCCAGAGTTCATGAAGGATAACAAGGGCTCACAAAGACTGAACCGTGCACCACACAGAGCCAACAATGCATCTACCTCAACCTCACATGGGTCTGACGCATTCAAGAGCTTCACAGCAAATCCGGCTGCGCTCATAAATGAGTTTGCAGCGTATCTTCAAAGTAAGAAAAAGGAGGATAAGAGTGATCAAACGGTCATTTTTGAAGATGGAAACTCAACAGCTTTGCTAGGCAAGTTCGCTGGTTTTCTGACGGACACACAACACATGCCCCGAGATGACATGCAAGGTATCATGACTGCTTTCAAAACTGCTCTTAATATGATGCATGATTTTTGGATTGTTGATTCGGGTGCCACAGATCATATGACCAATCATGTTTCTAAGTTTCACAAGTTTGAAAAATTTTCACAACCTTCTCAAGTCTCAATTGCCAATGGTGAGAGTTCCAAGGTTTTAGGCAAGGGAAATATCCACTTAATGTCGGACAAAATTGAGTCAGTAGCCTTATATGTACCTTCTTTTCCATTTCAACTTCTATCTGTGGGAAAAATCACCAATACCTTGAATTGTTTAGCCATCTTCTCTCCTCACAATGTCATTTTTCAGGATTGTCTCACCAAGAAGACGATTGGTGAAGGGTTTTATCTAGATGGTCTCTATTACCTATCAAAGAGCAGTCCCAAGGGATTTCAAGCCAAGTCCAATCCATCCCAAGATAGTCAATTGTGGCATCAACGTCTAGCTCATCCTTCTCAACCTGTTTTGTCATCTTTGTTTCCAAATTTAGGGAATGATTTAATTTCGTGTGAAACCTGTCACTTGTCTAAGGACACTAGATTGCCTTTTAACCCATCCTTATCTAGGACTAGTAAAGTTTTCGAACTAGTTCACTCAGATGTATGGGGACCAACGTTTGAATCTTTTGATGGTTATAAGTATTATGTGATCTTTGTTGATGATTTCTCTAGAGCCACTTGGTTGTACCTTTTAAAGTCTAAGAGTGAAGTGATGGAAGTATTTGAGGATTTTCACAACCTTGTTAAGAACCATTTTTCTTCTCAAATTCAAACTTTAAGATCTGACAATGGCACCGAATACATGTCCCATCTCATGTCACAATATTTGAGCAATCATGGTATCATGCATCAAACAAGTTGTGTTGGCACACCTCAACAAAATGGTGTAGCCGAAAGGAAAAATCGTGACATACTGGAAAAAACGAGAGCATTAATGTTACACATGAATCTACCAAAGAGATTTTGGTCCCAAGGAGTCATGGCGGCTGTGTACATCATCAATAGACTTCCTAGCCGAGTCTTGGGGTTTAAATCTCCCCTTGAAGTCATGAAAGGAAGAAAAATCGACCTCTCACATCTTAGAACCTTTGGTTGTGTCTGTTTTGTTCATGTTCAGTCACACCATCGAGATAAATTAGACCCTAGAGCTCTCAAATGCATTTTTCTTGGTTATTCATCAACACAAAAAGGATATAAATGCTATGATCCCCAACTGAGAAAAATCATTGTATCCAAAGATGTTCGATTCCATGAAGCTAACCCTTTTTTCAGCAAGTCACTTGAAGCCACAGGTCAGGGGGAGTGTATCTTTGATCTGCTTCCTCTACCAAGAATCAGCACTCCAGATGTTTTAAATGAAAGAAGTTCTAACCATGACAACAAAGATGAATCTCCTACACCACTCACTGAAGTCAACAATGAAGGCACTCATCCTGATGGTTCTGTGGATAATGATGACAGCGGCAACCAAGAAAATCTTCAAAATGTGGCTGATAATTTGAACGAGGATGAGACAACTCTCCCAGTACCTCGACGCAACCCTCGGCGTGATAGACAACCTCCCACAAGATTTCAAGATTTTGTCACATATAAACCGAGGCTCCAATCTCCAATTGCGTGTCGTATCAAAAGGTGACTCCATCTCATGCTGCTTTTCTTAATACCATTTCAAGTCACAGTGAGCCGCAAAACTTTCATGAGGCTAATAACCAAGTTGTGTGGAAAGAAGCAATGCGAGATGAACTCAAAGCATTAGACCAACACAACACCTGGAGCATCACCAAACTTCCAAAAGGAAAAAGGGCAGTGGGCTGCAAATGGATCTATAAGATCAAGTTTAATTCTGATGGTTCAATTGAGAGGCACAAAGCCAGGCTGGTGGCTCGAGGATTCGCTCAAACATTTGAGGTAGATTACAAAGAAACATTTGCTCCTGTTGCAAAAATGAACTCAGTTAGGGTACTATTGTCTGTTGCCGTCAATAAGGGTTGGTCCATGTACCAAATGGACGTGAAGAACGCCTTCCTACATGGTGATCTTGAAGAAGAGGTTTATATGAGATTGCCACCAGGACACCTTCAAAGCCAGGAGCCTGATTTGGTGTGTAAGTTGCATAAGTCGATTTATGGATTAAAGCAATCGCCTCGTGCTTGGTATGCTAAACTAAGTTCAGTTCTTCATAGTGTTGGTTTCAAAAGGAGTAATGCAGATTCATCATTATTTGTTCGCACGGGAGCTGGGAACAAATTAGTTGTGTTGATATACATGGATGACTTAATAATTACAGGTGATAATGCTGCAGAGATCTCCACACTCAAACAGTCACTTCAACAAAGATTTGCAATTAAAGATCTTGGGGTGCTGAAGTATTTTCTTGGAATTGAAATGGCATCTTCTCATAAGGGACTATGTCTTAATCAACGAAAATACGTCATGGACCTACTCAAGGATGCTAATATGAGCGATGCTAAGCCTGCACTTACCCCTCTCGATAGCAAGCTCAAACTTGACTTAAGAGGCACGACACTCTCGGATATCAGCTCCTATCAGAGGCTTGTCGGTAAGCTGATTTACCTAACAATCACCAGACCTGACATCTCATATTCAGTGAGTATCGCCAGTCAATTCATGCACTCCCCTACCATCGAGCATTTGAACCTTGTAAAAAGGATCTTACGTTACTTAAAAGGGTCCGTTGGTCTTGGCATCCTCATGACGAAGAATGACAACACTCAAATCATGGGGTACTGCGATGCAGATTGGGCAGGAAACGCCATCGATCGCAAGTCCACCACTGGTTACTGTACCTCTGTTGGTGGAAATTTAGTCACGTGGAAGAGCAAAAAACAAACTGTCATCGCAAGATCAAGTGCAGAAGCTGAATATCGTGCAATGGCCTCAACCGCGTGTGAGCTGATATGGCTAAAGGGACTTCTATGTGACTTAGGTGAGTTCACGACTCAACCAATGACCTTATTTTGTGACAACCAGGCTGCCATGCACATAGCATCAAACCCAGTATTTCACGAGAGGACGAAGCACATTGAAGTCGACTGTCACTATGTTCGTGAACAAGTACAGTCGCAGGTGATTCAAACGCATTATGTAAAAAGCTCAGATCAGTTGGCCGATATATTCACCAAACCTATGGCCTCTCATCAGTTTCAACGGCTCCTCTCCAAGCTTGGATCCATCAACCTCCTGGATCCAGCTTGAGGGGGAGTATTGGATTATGTTTGTTTAATGGAAGAAATGCATGAAACAAACATGTTGGAATATTGGTCTTGGATGACTAGTGAAGTTAGGCTAGTCAATTTTCTTGTGCAAGTTAGGCAAGTTAGCAAGTTAGGCAAGTTAGGCAAGTTAGGTATATGTCATTTCTTTTCTTCCTATATATATGTTTCATCTTGTAATTGTTAGACACAACAATGAATGAAATACAATACATTCCTTGAAAATCAACATTGTGCTAGGGAATTTTGTGAACTAGGAACAATTCGCACATGCGTACACGTCGAAAAACCATGTATTTGTACTAATAAACTTTATTGACTTAGGACTTAGGAGCATGCATGCTTGTGATGGTTCTATGTTCTTTGATTTGGCTTTTTTCACATTTTCTGCGGTGTATTAGAGAAATCATGGAAATCCGAAACACGAAATCTTTATCTTTGGCCTTGATTTTGTATACATTAATATGAAAGTGAAATCTTTATCTTTGGCCTTGAAATCTTTATTCAAAACCCGAAATCAGTTTGACAGTGCTATTAGCTATGCATTTCCAAATGATGACCTTTGGCAGATTGAATGCACATATAATCATGATTGTCTCAATGTTGTAAATATTGCATCAAAGAGAGTGATCACGGATGATTCACCTTCAATAATTCTATGGTATCGAAGGCTGGGACACATCTCAAAAGATAGAATGTTGAGACTTATAAAGGATGGTGCACTGCCAAGTGTTAACCTTGATGATTTTAAGAACTTCATAGATTGTTTTAAGGACAAGACCACTAACTTAACCAACAAAAATAAGGCAAAAAGAAGCAGCGATCTTTTGGAGATCATACACATAGATGTGTGTTGTCCATCTCCAACCAAAACAATATGTGGCAAATCCTACTTTCTCATTTTCACTGATGATTTTTCAGGATACATTTATTTGTTTTTGATTTCAGACAAGTCTCAAACATTGAATTGTTTTAAAATCTTTAAAGTTGAGATTGAAAAACAATTGAAAAAGAAAATTTAAATAGTGAGGTCTGATTGAGGAGGTGAGTTTTTTGGAAGATACACAGAACAAGGACAGCTTAAGGGACCCTTTGCTTTGTATTTGTAATAGTAGGGTATAGTAGCTCAATATAATACTCCAGGTACACCATCACAAAATGTAGTGGCTAAGAGGCGCAATCGCACACTGAAATATATGGTGAGGAGCATGTAGCAAAGCTTCCTGAGTTCTTGTGGGGTGAAGCTATTAAGACAGCTAATTATATACTTAATCGAGTGCCTACTAAAATTGTTCCAATTACACCTTTTGAAGCTTGAACATGAAGAAAGCCTAGTTTCTCAACTTTGATACATGGGGTTGCAGATGTGAAGCAAGACTAAATAATCCAAATGAGAGAAAATTGGATTTGAAAACCACTACTTGTCATTTTGTTGGTTATGCAGAAAGGTCAAAGGGTTTTCGATTTTACTGTCCTCATTCTTTTACAAGAATTACAGAAAGTCACAATGCCAAGTTTATTGAAGATTTTGTTAATAGTAGTTTAGCTACCACTAATTCATTTGCTTTTGAAGAAACAACTCAAGCTCCAGCATGTTCTTCCCCAGTTTCAAATCCAGTGAATGTTTTCTCCTTACCACTTGAAAGTCCTAGGATGGGCACTAATTTAATCTATAATCACTAAAGCAAATTATGAATTAAATTAATCAGTTATGCAAACTTAATCCTACTCAAATATTTAACACAAATATAAAGAGCACACGCACGATGTAGGATTTAACGAGGCAAAACCCACCACTGGGAAAGTCCTCGGGCTACCAAGCCAGGAAGCACTAAGAAAGAACGAATACATAAAGACTTAAAAAACTCATCAACTAGACACTCATACCAGTTGGCAACTTTGTCTCCGTGCTTTGCTACTCGATCTTTTTCAGTCTTCGAGTTGAAGTGGCACGACACTAACGCAGCCGTCAATCACCTTTCCCTCGAACTTTGCAAGATGCTAACTCGATCATGCAGAATGTTTATATGATGAAGTGTTTGTTTGAAAAACAATCAATTACGAAAATCACAAGGCACATTTTCATAATTGACATTCAATTAAAAACCAAATGAAACTGGCATGAAAATAATATTTTCTCTTTAAACATGCATGCTATTTAAACCGTAAGATGGCAGCAACATAAAAAATAATTTTTCTTTAACAAATCACAAAGCTGCTGCCTTTAGTTGCTTTTCACCAAGAACTTAATATTCATGCATATGCGGCTCACCCTTTGAAGTCCCCTGACTTCACATATAAATACAAAAAGCACCGCAACCGTTTAAATTGATAAGGACGGCATCCATGTGGATAAATGACTCCCACCAACATGCAATCAGATAAGTTCCATGCACACAGATGAGTCCTACCAACATGCACACACTTTTGTTTGAAAACACGGTTTGACAATGAATATAGATGGAAGATAAAAGTCCTATCCCGAATACAATAACATGCGATAAAGATGAATGTAGTTGGATACATGCATGCAACGTACCTGAGTGAGTATCAGTAATCTCTTCGTATCGAAAGTGTGAGAACCCTCCCTAGACTTAAACTATTACAATCGAAAGTATGTAACAAGTCTAAGCTATTACAGACTCAGGCATTTTGTCAGGGATTGCCAATTTTACTCTAACACCACTGCTATTGTCACTCACTGATACTACAACTGTTACTGCATCAACAAACCTTGCCAACTTCATTTCCCATTTCTTTTGAGATATATGAACCTTCTTAGTCATTAGTCTCGAAGCCTCAACAAGACACTCTTGATCAACCTTCCACTAGTGCACTTGCAAGCACTTCACAACATGCACCTTTTTTTGCTACTGATCAATCATTACTCCCTTCCATAAAGTGTTCAAGAACTAGGAAATCAGCCATTTCAAATGACTAAATGGTTTATTTACAAGAACTTGAATATGATGTTGGTGATTCAGATGATCCAGTTACTTATCAAGAAGCAATGACAAGTACTCATGCTTCTTTTTGGCATAATGCAATGGTTGATGAATTAAATTCTATGTCTAGTAATAATGTATGGAATTTAGTGGAATCAACACCAGGGATTAAGCCTATAGGCTGCAAATGGGTGTTCAAAACTAAAAGAGATTCCAAAGGCAATGTGGAGAGACATAAAGCAAGGCTTGTAACTCAAGGTTTCAGTCAAAAGGAGGGCATGGATTACACTTAAACTTTTTCTCCAGTTTCCACCAAAGATTCATTTCGTGTGATTATGGCATTGACTGCACAATTCAACTTAGAACTTCACCAAATGGAAGTTAAGACAACCTTCTTAAATGGTGGCTTAGATGAGAATATTTACATGAAATAGCCCCTTGGATTCGTTGAAAGGGGGAAGGAAAATTGGGTTTACAAACTCAATAAGTCTATTTATGGACTTAAACAAGCCTTAAGACAATGGTACAAGAAATTTGACCGAGTTGTGACAGGTTTTGGTTTTATGGAAAACAAGATAGACAACTGTATTTATCTGAAAATGGTAAAGTCTTAGTTCATTTTCATGGTTCTTGATGTGGATGATATCTTGCTTGCAAGTACAAATTCTCATTTGCTTGTAGAAACCAAAAGTATGTTATCAAGTCATTTTGATATGAAGGACGTGGGTGAGGCTCACTATGTTTTGGGTATTGAAATTTATAGAAACAAGCAACAAAGAGGTTTGGGGCTAGCACAAAAGAACTACATTAGTAAAGTACTTAAGAGGTTTAATATGGAGCATTGCAGCAATGGAGATGTGCCAATTCGTAAGGGAGAGAAACTATCTACCAAGCAATGTCCCATAACTGAATTTGAGATTCAATAGATGAAAGACAAGCCTTATGCTTCATTAGTTGGCAGTGTAATGTATGCTCAAGTTTGTATCAGACCAGATCTTGCGTTTGCATTAAGTGTTTGGGAAGGTTTCAATCGAATCCAAGGCTATCTCCTTGGAATGCTACAATGATAGGTACTTAAAGAAGACACAATCTCATGTACCATGCTATCACTATGTTGAAGAGCTAGAGTTAACATGTTACACAGATGCTGATCTTGGAAGATGTGTGGATGATAGGATGTCAACTAGTGGTTACATTTTTATATTAGTTGGAGGTGCAATTTCATGGAGAAGTAAGAAGCAACAAACTAGAGCAGTGTCAACCATGGAGTCTGAGTATATTGGATGCTTCGAGGCAATGAGACAAGCTAACTGGTTGAAGAATTTGATTCATCATATGAAAGTAATGAGAAGCATTGAAAGACCAGTGAAGATTTTTTGTGATAATACATCTGTAGTGTTCTTTGCCAAGAGCAATAAGAGGTCTGAAGCATCGAGATTGATGGATATTAAGTATCTAAAAGTGCAGGATCAAGTAAGGGAAGGTGTTACAGAGATCGAGCACATTAGCACTCGTGATATGATAGCTGATCCTCTTACAAAAGCCATACATGTTACAAGTTTTTTTAAGCATGTTATGATTATGGGGTTGCGTGACTCATTGATCAATTTTGAATGTGGGAGTGAAGGATCTTATGTATAACATCCTTACTACTTATATGATAATGTGAATGTACTGAACTCATTTATTTGTGTTCATTTTGAAAGTACAATATTCAAATGAAAAATGATTATCATTTAAATGTTAATCCTTGCAAAATTAACATATGCAGGATACCAAAAGCTGAGGTATCTTAGGACCAAAGAAATGTGGGAGTATAAGATGTGTACCTTATAATTCTGCCAATTGTGTGATGTTCTCTCAAATATAGTTACACTAATATGTCATTGTAGAAAGATTGTAATTTTGATAGACTGATGCAAAGTACCGATGTCAATGTCTTCAAGGTTGATTTGATGTGTTGATTTGATAAATGTTCGAAGCATTTTAAATTTATAACTCTATGATCATACTTAATTATATTATTACAATCATGACTTAATGTTTGATATCACTCATATGGGAGAATGTAAGAAAATCTTATGTGAGTTTCATCAAACATTATAAAGTACTAGCCTTTCTGCACGCGCATCAGCATTTTTTACATCACAACATTGACATCAATTTTCGACTCCATTTTCAATGCGCTTAAAACTGAACCCAAGCAGAGCAACATGTATGGAAAAAGAGGGAAACAGAGTTTAGGTAAACAAAAAATTCAGCACTTGAACTTCTTATCTGCATAATTTTCTTAAAAAAATAATCAATGACTTGAATTTTGACATAGTCTAGAATGTCAATTCCTCCTGATTGTGTGTAGTGACTTTCAAGGGAGATAAAGCCATCTGCAAAGCAACTTTGAAAAAAACCTAAATCTTGCAATAATCAAATCACTGCAAGAAAAAACAAAATAAAAAAAAATATAACTTTAACATTCTTTTTGCCTGAAGCAACAATCTTGCCGATAGAATGAAACGAAAGCAGAGAGAAACATGAATCAGTCGATGTTGAGGAAAATTTTCGAACTTTTGTCATTGATTTGGTCGCTCAATTCTTCTCCCGATTCTGGTATGTTGGTTGTTCTTCCTCTGGAGAAGCACCAAGTTTTCACTGAAAAGTAAATAATCGAAAACAGAAATGAAAATGAATTTGGTGAATAGTAGACAAACACTGGATGGAGAAGGAATGCATAGGAAATGGAGAATCCGAGATTGAAAGTTACGTGCTAGAAACAATGAAAATAGTGTGGTGATTGAAAGCAGCCACTAAGAAAGTGAATTGCTCTACTTGGGAGAAGCAAAACATGCGAAAAACCCAATTGCTCCCTTCCTTCTTGTGTTGGAAATTCCTCTACTCTTCTCGAGCTTCTAAGGCAATGAACCTTAAAGTTTGTACCCATTTTGAGAGAAGGATGGGGATTTCTTTTTTCCATCCAACTGCCCCGCTTTGTGTGTCAGCGCAGAGACATGGAGGAATTGTTTGTGAGTGCTGAAACGTGGAGAAATAAGGAATGAGTAATACATGTGCAAGGAAAAATTGCACAATCCAACTCTTGATTTTTAAAGGTTGAATTGTCTTATTTTCTGTCATATGGATTACAACTACACCGAAACATATATAGAAGAAAAACTGTGGAGCCTAAGCTATGGAAAGCTACGGGTATAATGAGGGTAGAGGCCCATTCACATACTAATTAATCTTCTCAATCATGAAACCTCCATTCTTACCTAACAAACCATTATCAAGGTTTGCATTATTCCTAAAGAAGGTATTAAACTAATATGCACTAAAGGCATTACTAACACCTAGCTGAAAGGCTGCATTATTCCATTGTTGTTCCAGCTATGCATTATTCCATTTGTTGTTCCAGCTGGCTTGCACTACTAGCTTTCCATGATGCTCCATGATGATGCTTCCACCTTCTTCCGTCCAACACTTCCACTAGACATTTCCAATACTCCCCCTCAAGCTGGATCCAGAAGGTTGATGGATCCAAGCTTGGACAGAATCCGTTGACACTGATGAGAAGCTAAGGGCTTTGTGAAAATGTCAGCCAATTGGTCGGAGATTCTTGTGCAGTGTGTCTGAATCACTTGCGACTGTACCTGTTCACGAACGTAATGGCAGTCAACCTCAATGTGTTTCGTTCGCTCGTGAAACATGGGGTTGGATGCTATATGCATGGTGGCCTGGTTGTCACAGAATAGAGACATAGGAAGGGTTGCAGGAAACCCTAAATCACACAGAAGACCCTTGAGCCAGATCAACTCACACGCTGTTGAAGCCATTGCACGGTACTCAGCTTCGGCACTTGATCTGGCGATGACAGTTTGCTTCTTACTTTTCCAGGTGACCAAGTTTCCACCGACAAAGGTGCAGTAACCACTTGTGGACTTGCGATCGCTGGCATTTCTTGCCCAATCTGCATCGCAGTACCCCATGATTTGAGTGTGGTCGTTCTTCGTCATGAGAATGCCACGACCAACAGACTCTTTTAAGTAACGTAAGATCCTTTTTACAAGGTTCATATGCTCGATGGTGGGAGAATGCATGAATTGACTGGCAATACTCACTAAATATGAGATGTCTGGTCTTGTGATCGTTAGGTAGATCAACTTACCAACAAGCCTCTGATAGGAGCTGATATCCGAGAGTGGAGTGCCTCCCAAGTCAAGTTTAAGCTTGCTATCGAGAGGAGTAAGGGCAGGCTTAGCATCACTCATATTAGTATCCTTGAGGAGGTCCATGACGTATTTCCGTTGATTAAGAAATAAACCCTTATGAGAAGATGCCATTTCGATCCCAAGAAAATACTTTAACACCCCAAGGTCTTTAATCGCAAATCTTTGTTGAAGTGACTGTTTGAGTTTGGAGATTTCTGCAGCATTATCACCTGTAATTATTAAGTCATCCACATATATCAACACAACTAATTTCCCACCAGCTCCAGTGCGAACGAATAATGATGAATCGGCACCACTCCTTTTAAAACCAACACTATTAAGCACTGAACTTAGTTTAGCATACCAAGCACGAGGTGATTGCTTCAATCCATAAATTGACTTATGTAACTTACACACCAAATCAGGATCCTGGCTTTGAGGATGTCCGGGGGGCAATTGCATGTAGACTTCTTCTTCAAGATCACCATGTAGAAAGGCGTTTTTCACGTCCATTTGGTACATGAACCAACCTTTATTGACAGCAACAGACAATAAAACCCTAACTGAGTTCATTTTTGCAACAGGAGCAAATGTTTCTTTGTAGTCCACCTCAAATGTTTGAGTGAATCCACGAGCCACTAGCCTGGCTTTATGCCTCTCAATTGAACCATCTGAATTAAACTTGATCTTATAGATCCATTTGCAACCCACTGCCCTTTTTCCTTTTGGAAGTTTGGTGGTGCTCCAGGTGTTGTGTTGGTCTAGAGCTTTGAGTTCATCTCGCATTGCTTCTTGCCACACAACATGGTTATTAGCTTCATGGAAATTTTGAGGCTCACGGTGACTGGAGATGGTGTTAAGGAAGGCAGCATGAGATGGAGTCACCTTTTGATACGACACGTAATTTGATATTGGATGCCTTGGTTTATATGTTTCAAAATCTTGAAACCTTGTGGGAGGCTGCCTATCACGCCGAGGATTGCGTCGAGGTTCTGGAAGAGTTGGCTCACTCTCGTTCAAATTATCAGTCACACTTTGAAGGTTTTCTTGGTTGCCGCTGTCATCATCATGTATGGAACCATCAGGATGAGTGTCTTCATGGTCATTTTCATTGAGAAAAGCATCAGTGTTGGTATGACTGAGCTCTCGTTGATGCGGACCCTCAGGTTCGATTCTTGGTAATGGGAACAAGTCCAAGATGTCATCCCCTTGATCTGTGATTACACTTATCTTGCCAAAAAAAAAGTTAGTCTCATGGAATCGAACGTCTTTGGACACAATCAATCTCTTTAGTTGGGGATTATAACACTTATATCCCTTTTGGGTAGATGAATAACCAAGAAAGATGCATTTAGCAGCTCTAGGATCTAGTTTATCTCGATGATGGGATCGAACATGTACAAAGCAGATGCAACCAAACACTCTAAGATGTGAGAGATCAATTTTCCTTCCTTTCATGACCTCTAGGGGAAACTTGAATTCCAAGACTTGGCTAGGTAACTTATTGATGATATATGCAGCTGCCATAACACCTTGGGACCAAAATCTCTTTGGTACATTCATTTGCAGCATTAGCGCTCTTGTTTGGTGCATGATGCCATGAGTGCTCAAATATTGTTTCATGATATGGGACATGTATTTGGTGCCATTGTCAGATTGTAAGGTTTGAATTTGAGATGAGAAATGGTTTTTAACAAGGTTATGGAAGTCCTTAAACACTTCTATAACATCATTCTTAGACTTTAGGAGATACAACCATGTGACTCGAGAGAAATCATCCACAAAAATCACAAAATACTTGTAGCCAACAAAAGATTCACTAGTTGGTCCCCATACATCTGAATGAACTAGTTCAAAACACTTACTAGTTCTAGACAAAGAAGAGTTAAAAGGTAATCTAGTGGCCTTAGACAAGTGGCATGTTTCACAAAAAATAGCATCATTCCCTAAGTTTGGAAATAAAGGTGACAAAATGAGTGAGGAAGGGTGAGCTAAACGTTGATGCCACAATTGATGGTCTTGGATGGGGTTGAACTTGGCTTGACACCCTCTGGGATTGCTCTTTGATATGTAATAGAGACCATCTAAATAAAACCCTTCACCAATCGTCTTCTTGGTGGCACAATCCTGAAAGATCACGTTGTGAGAAGAAAAAATGGCTAAGCAATTCAAGGTATTTGTGATCCTTCCCACAGATAGAAGTTGAAATGGGAAGGAAGGAACATACAAAGCTATTGATTCAATTCCATCAGACATCAACTTTATTTTTTCTTTTCCTAAAACCTTTACATGCTCTCCATTTTCAATTGAAACTTGAGAAGGCTTTGCAAATTTTTCAAACTTTTGAGATTTAGACACATGGTTGGTCATATGATCTGTGGCACCTGAATCTACAACCCAAAAATCATGCAACATATTTAGTTTAAGAGCAGTTTTAAAAGCTTTCATGATACCTTGCATGTCCTCTTGGGGTACAGGTTTCGTGTCTGCCAAGAAACCTGCAAACTTGCCGAGCAATGCCGTCGAGATCCCTTCTTCCATGCTATCTGCAAGGTCAATTCCAGCCCCTCCTTTCTTACCTTGAAGGTATGACATAAACTCGTTCATGAGTTCTGCTGGGTTTGCTGTGAAGTTCTTGAATGGATCTGACCTGTTGGAGATAAAGGTAGATGCATGATTTGCTCGATGTGGAGTACGATTCACCCTTTGTACGCCTTTGTTGTCCTTCATGAAATCAGGCTTTAACTCTGGATGTAAAATCCAGCATGTGTCTTTAACATGACCGATATTGTTGCAGTGTTGACACTTCAAGTGCGGATGCTTTCCTTTGTACTTTCTCTCGTTGGTTATATATGCCCTAGCCTCAGGTACGTTAGTCATTGTACTCATGTTCATGACTTTCCTCCTTACTTCTTCACGTTGAATCGTTGCACACACACTTGTGAAGGAAGGAAGTTCAGTGTTCATGAGTATGTGACATCGTAAATCTTCATATGTTGAGTCAAGACTAGACAAGAGTTGGAATATCTTGTTTTCTTCTGCTCTCTTTCGTAGCAGTGCTGCATCGGTTGTATGAGGACGATAAATTTCTAACTCATTCCACATGTTTTTCATGCTTCCTAGGAGTTGGACAAAAGGCTTGCCATCTTGTTGCAGATCGGAGATGTCCTTCTTTAATTGAAAAACCCGAGCAGCATTATTCTGGCTGCCATACATTTCCTTGACCGCTTCCCATAGCTGGTACGAGGATTCTGAGTAGCTGAATATTTCAGCTAACTTTCGTTCCATGGAATTCAAGAGCCATGACATAACTAGCTGATCCTTGCTAAGTCAGAATTCATAATTTGGTGAGGAAGCATCAGGTACTTTGATGCTTCCATTTATGAACCCTAACTTGGACCTGCCACCCAGCGCCAAAGACACAGCTCTTGACCATGGCAAGTAATTAAACTCATTCAGTACGACTGAGCTTAACCTTTGATTTGGGTTGACTTTCACCTCATGCACATTCACAGAGGAAAGCTCCGGGGAACTTTCAGCTTCTGATGCTAAAGGATTGTCTTCAGACATTTTAGAGATTGAATACTCTCGAATAGCAGTATAGCAGAAGCATGTTAATTTCCCTGCTCTGATACCATCTTGATTTTCAAAGGTTGAATTGTCTTATTTTCTGTCATATGGATTACAACTACACCGAAACATATATAGAAGAAAAACTGTGGAGCGTAAGCTATGGAAAGCTACGGGTATAATGAGGGTAGAGGCCCCTTCACATACTAATTAATCTTCTCAATCATGAAACCTCCATTCTTACCTAACAAACCATTATCAAGGTTTGCATTATTCCTAAAGAAGGTATTAAACTAATATGCACTAAAGGCATTACTAACACCTAGCTGAAAGGCTGCATTATTCCATTGTTGTTCCAGCTATGCATTATTCCATTTGTTGTTCCAGCTGGCTTGCACTACTAGCTTTCCATGATGCTCCATGATGATGCTTCCACCTTCTTCCGTCCAACACTTCCACTAGACATTTCCAATACCAACATATTGAACTCGAATTATCCAACAACTGCATGGAATTAGTGAAGAGCAAACCTGTAATTCGCTTCAAATTGTGAGCGAGCAATGGCTTTTGTATCTTCTCCTCCTGCAAAACTGTTTCGTTTTTTTTTCTTCAGGTTCTTATTTTGTGTCCTTCCTTCTATATATATCTCATCCCGCAAACTGCTTCTTTTTGCACGATTAGGGCGTTTCTTTTCCTCTTGAACACCACTGCACGTTCACAGTTATCCCTCCTTCCGCAAAACGGTTCCCGGTTAGACGCATAGCAGTTTCCAGTCTATTCCCCACATTTATCTTATCTTATCTTTTTCTTTTTTCTAATTTTTAATTCTCTTTTTGTTTAACATATTTTTCTTTTTTGTTTTTGACAAAAGTATCCTGCTGTTTTGTTTCTATTATTTTCAGCTAGTTGTGGATTTTTTTGTTTAAGGGGCTTTATAGTCCAATTTTTTTGGTGAAGCTTTGAGACACCAAATTCTCATTCTGGCTTTCTAATATTAGAGATTAGAGATAATAATATAAGGCAAGTGAGTTATAAAAAGTAAGGCTTTACAATGTATTATTTGTAACCCGACAAATAAAAAATTGGAGGGAAATTTGATGGTTTTCAAATGTATTTGAAAATATGCAGTTAACTGGATTTGATAACTGCTGATAACTTCTTCCGTAATGGGAGGAAGAGATAATCATATAAAGGGTGATCTTCTTGGTCCCTTTTCTCGGTGTGGTTGGTTACCATTTTCGCAGACTTGTCCCATTGAGAGTTGAGTAACCTTTCTGAACACAAGAGAAGAGAAGATCTACTTCACAACGTAAACATCATGGCTTCCAATGCAGGTTAGGATTACTGAGTCATTATATAAGTCATTAGTGTTCATGCATGGCCATTTATTGTCCATGCACAGTCTAGGGTTTGATGGTTTCGATCTTTGAATGGCTTACACATGCTGCTCTGGTCGAAGCAGTTAAGCCTCATACAATCTTACGCACTAGTCCATACTGCAAGAGGATTTTCTCAAAGGACCTTCTGAAGAAGTGATGTGTTTTAGTCTATATCGGAGTGTTTGTTGTTGTTCTCTATGTTAATTACTAATAACTGCTTTCTTTTTGGCCCTAGCTAAGATACGGGATGTTCGTCTAAATCTCTTACCGATCCTCAGATGATGAGTGCTGCAATGTTGGTTTTTGGGATGGCATTAAGAAGTTTGAAAGAGTTAAAACAGAGTTCTGATTCGTTGATGCAGTTGCTTCTTGTAATACTCTGTTGTTTTTGTGTTTTTATCTGAAGATGTATGATATTCCACCGTCGGAACTGTGGATTTCTGATTTGATGCTGTGTAAAATGTGATGACGGGATTTCTTTCTTGAGGTCGAGATAGTTTATATATGAACGGACAATCATCTATTTGGTGTTATATACATGAACCGCTCGATATTCCTCTCACATTCCACTCCTCTAGTATGTGACAGGTCTTGTGAGACGAAAGTTGTACATTGCAATTTTATCCAGGAATTTCTTTCCTCTAAGAAACCTTCTTGAGATGTATTATAACGCTAATCATTTTGGCCCTATGGACAAGAATGTTTAACTTGAGCTGCAAGAAAGATGCATTGAAACAGTGAGAAAAATGCTCTTCAATTGTAAAACGAAAACAAGCTTCCGCTATAACTATCTATCTTTAAAAGATTAGGAAACTTTCCTTTAATCTCAAGTTAACTATTTATTTCAAAAGACAAACAAGTTATATCAGAATTCTGTAGATAATTTGACTCAAACGGGTAATAAACAAAACATAGCCGTAAAAAGAACATATCAGATTCAGATATATTGACTCCGTCCAAAAAGAACCACAACTGTTAGATCGCAACGGTTCAAGCATCCTCATGTCCAACCAGGGCTAGAAGCATTAATCTCAAGTGTCCTTTTTAATGGCCTAATCAAGCACTAATCATGGCCCTTAGTAATGCAAGGTACTCATCCTTGGGGTCAGCATTTAGATCCAGGGCATAGAAACACTCATCAAATCCAAACCTCAGCCGATTCTGGGCAAAAATGGAATTACGCAAAACTCAATTGCATACCTTGTTGATGTCATTCCAGAATTTTTTTTTGCAGTGACTGAAAGTTGCATTGGTCTGTGATTTGCTCCGCGTAGCCAGAATCCTGATGATATCGTCATCATTGTAAGCCTTGTCCGAGATCTTTTCATGGAGCAGCTTAGCTTCGGATTTTGCCAATGTGAGGTTCACCTTATCTCCCTCATACTGTATGAGCTAACAAGAGGGGCCAAAAGCTGGGAACAAAGGTAGGTAGTAACTTAGTAATTCTTTCTTCGGTGCAAAGACAATGAAAATCTTAAACGAAATAAAACTTGATATGGTAAGTTCATACCAAAATTTACTTTCCAATCACGAAATTAAACATCTTCAGTTAATACCCAGGTGGCTCAAATATATAATAGGGAAATAGAGAAATATGACATTTTCTTAATCTTGGGACAAAAAAGGACAAACCGGCCATGCACAAATCATGCACACCATGCACAAAAGTAAAATGACGAAAATACCCACATATAAATAGTAAAAATTCACAGCTGATGGCGTCATTTTTTTATATTTCAAAGAGAGGAATTTTGAGGGAGAGCTGTGAGCTCTAGGTTTTTGGGTTGAGTTCAGATATGTGAGTTCTAATTTTGAAGAGAGAGAAGTCGAGAAAGAGCTGTCTACCTCGTTCCTTACATGTGCGCTTGGAGTGATTACTCCCGCTGAAATTCCAAGTCTTTTGGGTATTTTTTAATTGGGTTTTAATGGCGTTTTGGTTTGATTTCAGGTGGTCGAAAGAGGCTGTAGACATGTAAATTTCGTTGCATACAAATAATGCATCACAAAGCTGCATGTGGCATATGACTCATCACAAATGGACAAGTCATCAATGACATGTGGCACAAATCAAGCAAAGGAAACTCAAAAGCATTCCTACAATTCGGCAAATGGGAAGAAATCTCCTGAAAATAGGCAAGGGTCCAAAATGCTCCCAAAATCGGAAAGAAAGCTGAAGCATCTTCACAAAACAAGCAAGAATTGAAGATTGCTCACAAAATAAGCAAGAAAGCCCTATAATTCGGCCAAGCAAGGGAAAATGGATGAAACAAGACACAAAACATGCCTAAATTCTCCCATGGACGAATCAAGACACAAATCAAAGCTAAATCCACCCAAAGGCAAGATTTGGGAAGTCTACAAATAAAAGGCTGACAATTTCTACATTGAAGGGTCAAAAATTCTACGTTCAAGAAGAACCTCTGCCAAATCTTTGAAGACTACTACGCTGCCAAAGCTCTATTTGAAGAACGTTCAGCCAAAGCCGAAGCTTTCTTTCAACCAAAGCCGAAGCACTTCCTTGAAGAATCAACAAGCACTCGTGCCGATTCCTTCACGACTTTGTTGCAAGCTCAAAACTTGTAACGATATTTGTTTCAAGATCAAGTCGCTAAGACCTTTGAATCAACGAAATCCCGCATCAACACTACCTTTGCCGCACCCTAAACATGAGGTGAAGACTATTCACGCATTGTTTCAAGCTCAAAACTTGAAGCAATCGTTCAATCGTTCGTCCGAGATCAAGTCATCGCGACCCTTGGATTAACAGCCTACACATCTACATCAAATTTGAAGACTGAATCAGAGGAAAGTTGTAAATAGAGATAGTAACCCTACAAATTCATTAATACAAATCTACTTTGTCCACGTGTTCTCATTTCATTCGCTATATAATTTTTGTGTTTACAAATTTGGTATGCCCGGTGGGATATCTCTGCCTCTCATCTTTGTCTTCAAATCGACAAGAAACACACATAGCATCAAGAAAGGATCAAGCTGTTCTTGCAACCAACGCAAAGAACAAGAACATCCTTGCTGCAAGTGGTGGCACTTTGGGCGCCACAACCCGAAGCAAGATATTGCCCATTTTATTGAAACTTGCAACAATGCTGGGACGAAGGGAGACTACCACATCAAGCAGTTTATGCGCTCGCTAAAAGGTAACACCTTTGACTGGTACACAGACCTCGAGCCCGAGTCTATCAATGGCTGGGATCAGCTTGAAAGGGAATTCCTCAATCGTTTCTACAGCACCGGCCGCACCGTAAGCATGCTAGAGCTGACGAGTACAAAACTATGGAAGGATGAACCTGTTGTTAACTACATCAATAGATGGTGCTCATTAAGTCTGTATTGCAAATATCGGCTTTCTGAGACCTTCGCTATTGAGATATGCATTCGAGGCATGCATTAGGGGTACATTACATCATTTAAGGCATAAAGCTGAGAACATTTAAGGAGTTAACTACTCGATCCCACGACATGGAGCTGAGTATCGCCAATCATGGGAAGAATGAGCCGATCACTGACTTCAAGAAAGATAAGGTGTTTGCCCCAAATGTAGATATGACTGGGAAGAAGCCCGCCAAGGAAGCTTTAACCGTCAATACTACCCCCATCTGACCTCCTCCGCACCCGTCAAGATCTCCTCCAAAAAACAAAACGAAGGAGATGAAGAGAGGTCAGCCTTCTCGCACCCAAGATAGGTACAAAAACACCTTGAGGGAACTAGAGCAGAAGACGTACCCTTTTCCGAACTCTGATGTGGCCGCAATGTTAGACGACTTTTTGGAGAAGAAGGTGATCGAACTGCCTGAATGCAACCACCCCGAAGAGATGAATCACGTTAACGATCCTAAGTATTGCAAATACCATTGTATCGCGAGTCATCCGGTTGACAAATGCTTCGTCCTTAAGGAACTCATCATGAAGCTCTCATAACAAGGGCATATCGAACTTGACCTTGAAGATACGGCTGCAACACATATGACTATGATTGTGTTTGGATCCTTCGATCCCGTGCCTAACGCATAACCACTCCCATCCCTGCTCAAGCTACACGGCACCTTTTGCACAGCCATCACTGGGGGCAAGTGACCAAAATGCACTAATCGACGATGAAGAAGGATGGACACTAGTGACCTACAAAAATACAAGGAAGCCAAGACCACAAGCCACATGGCCAAAAGTGGAGCAAGGGAGAAAACACCGCCGCTACAACAATAGGAAGCCCAAAAGGAGCGTAAGAGCTACCAAGCTGACATACGCTGGGGAATCTGTGAAGCAAGAGCCACGTATTCCTGTCTCCTGACATGAGTACTTCCTGAATGACTTCTTCCAACAGTGCACTGCCGCTGCCTGTCACATGGTTGAAGTGAAGATAGAAGAGCCTTCAAAAGGCAAAGTTATCATCGTCGAGAAGAATAAGACCCTCACGCCCGAAGAAAGCCTGCTGGCATACTTTAGCATCGAGGAAGCATTACGATTGCCTAAGAAAAGTGCAAAGCACTAATAGCAGTTTTGGCGAGTCCTGACGACCACGAAGTGCAAGAAAGCAAGAATGAAGGCTTGAAACTTCAGCCACATGAGTATGCCAAATGCTATGCTGCCCATAACGCAATCAACTTCACTGACAAAGACTTGCTAATGGGATTAAAGCCTCACAATCATTCTCTTTTAGTCTCTGGGTACCTAAGGGAGCACAAAATCAGCCGCATGCTTATGGATGGTAGATCGGCTATAAACATCATGCCAAAGTAAACAATGACCACAATCGGAATCAAGGTAGATGAACTATCCCAAAGCCATCTGCTAATCCAAGGTTTTAACCAAGGAGGATAAAAAGCAATTGATCCGAGTTGAGATGACCATTGGCGAACTCAAGTCACGCACGCTATTCCACGTGATTGATGCAGGAACTTCATACTGCTTGCTATTAGGAAGGCCTTAGATCAATGAGAATAGAGTAATGCCATCCACCATTCATTAATGCTTAAAGTTCTACCGAGAAGGAGTAAAGGTGATACAAGGTGACACCAAGCTATTCACCAAGGCAAATTATACTTCGCATACGCCATGTTCTACATGGATAAAGGCATGGTGCCTGAAGCCCTTCCAATAGAAATCAAATCCACAGGCAAAGCCACACCTAAGAAACAGGAGTGGAAGGCCGTGCCCGAGAAGTAAGAAGGGGAAGACGTGCCATCTTCAGGCAAAGAGGATGATGAGCCTGCCAAACCCATAACAACCAAAGGGAGTGTAAGGCCCTCAGAAGGACCCAACACACTTGTCTTCCAGTACATCCTAACTTCGAGAAGAAAGAACGGGCAATCTCTATTAGAAACTGGAACAAGCAAAGCCGACACACAGTTACACAAGGATAATGTAAAGCTGCTTAACACAAATGCAGTTTTACCTCTGACACAACTAGGTGTTGCTAAAGTTTCAAAACCACCACAAGGTTTTCTAAAACCCTTGCCAAAGGGGGCGGAACCAAGCTCTCTTCCAACCAAGAGGACTGAAGAAGGTTTCGACCGAAACGCCTACAAACATATCTCAATGGCTGGGTACAATTTCGCCTCATCTTCAAATCTTGGAAAGAAGATAGCAAACATCATCAACGACAAAGAACGTGACCTCACTGAGACTAAAAAAAAGTTGAAGGAGCATAGTTACAGAGTTGTCAACAACAAAGCTGGACTTGGCTTCACACCAAATACACTCGTGAAGATTTCAAGCAAAGTGAAAAATGCTAACACTTAACACATCAGTGTGAACGTTGAACAAAATCAGGAGGAGCCTAAACTTGCCCCTCGAGCGTCAGTCTTCGATAAGCTAAATCGTTCAAAACCTAGATTTTTGGCACTTGATTACATTGGAGGTTAAGACCGAACTTTCGTTTTTAAACGATTTAACATGCCAACACCCGAAAGCTTTGTTTTCGAAAGGTTGTCAAAACCTAAGAAACAAAGCAACGTGGATAGCTCTCTTTGGCGACGATCGACCTTTGAAAGACTTGAAAAAACCAAGAAGCCTTCTAGGAAGAGGAAGAAAACACCAAAAGAAGGAAAGCTCGATGGTTTAGTAGAAAAAAATGATGTTCGAAGCTCGACTCCTTCAAGGATGAAGCGCCAGGAAACTTTGAAAGTTGACGCAGAAGGGCAACTGAAGGTAATGAGGCACACCACTGTCCACACTGGCCAATCTTTATGCCAACAATCCTAAGAGGATAACACTGAAGAGGAGGTCCAAGAAGTCTTCCACATCACGATTAAAGAAAAAGAAGAAGACAAAGTACCTGAGGAAGACGTCACTGTTGCACCATCACAACTCGATGATGGAGGGCAAGCCACAGTCGATGACCTCAAGGAGCTCAACTTAGGCACAAACAAGGAGCCAAAACCTATCTTCGTAAGTGCACTAGCTGCAACTGACTACTTCTCCAAGTGGGCTGAAGCCATGTCCCTAAGAGAAGTCAAGAAGGAAATTGTTGTCCATTTCATCAAATAACATATCATCCATCGATATGGTGTGGCTCGCTATGTCATCACCGACAACGAAAAATAGTTCTCCAACCGACTCATGGATGAACTCTGCGAGAAATACAAGTTTAAGCAGCATGAGTCTTCCATGTATCATGCTCCGGCCAACGGTCTTGCAGAAGCATTCAACAAAACGCTGTGCAACCTCCTGAATAAGGTAATTGGACGAACAAAAAAACACTACCATGATAGCATGAGTGAGGCACTTTGGGCATATAGGATGACACATAGGACTCATACCCAAGCCACGCCTTATTCTCTTGATATGGCATGGAAACTATTCTACCTCCAACAAGTCAAATCCCCTCACTAAGGATGGCTATACAAGAAGGCTTAACTGAAGAGGAAAAGGCAAAGCTACAACTTCAAGAGTTGGAAGCACTCGACAAAAGGAGGCTTGAAGCTCAACAACACTTGGAATGCTACCAAGAACGGCTATCCAAGGCATTCAACAAGGAGGTCTACCCAAGGTTTTTCCAAACTGGAGATCTTGTCTTGGCATTACGAAAGCCTATCATCACAACATACAAGATGAAAAACAAGTTCACGTTAAAGTGGGATGGACCTTATGTAATACAAGAGGTCTACACCAACAGCGTCTACCTAATTATGGCAGAAGATGGCTTAAAGATCGGCCCCATCAACGGTATATTCTTCAAGCGCTATTACCCCTAAAACAAACACTCAATTCTCCTCGCTTGCATGAGCCTAAACTGCACACGACATAAAGCTCCTCGCCTGTATGTACCTAAACTGCACACGGTACAATGCTCCTTGTTCGCACGAGCTTAAAAGGCGACACACAACGCTCCTTGTTCGTAAAAGCTTAAAAGCCTGGCCTGCAAGAGCATAAACTGTGTATGGAAAAACAAAACCAAAATCATCATCAAAATCCTCTCCAAAACTGCTAAAACCATTAAAACAATCCATCACCACTTTGAACTATGTCATGACTTGATCCCTCCTCAACCGAGGGTACGTAGGCAACTTGAAACTTTAAAACTTCAAGTACAGTCAGACCATCAACAAAAAAAACAAGCACTTTGAAGAATAAATGGAAAATTCAAAGTGTGAATACTTTATTTCTTTAAAGGAAGAATTCAGCAACAAAGCCATATTACAAAATGAGCGAAAACAAAGAAGGCTTAAAGTACAAAGATTGGAAAACACTACTTGAAAACTATGTACCTAAAATTGTGACGATGGCCTTCAAGCAAGCCTTCCAAAGTCTTCAAAGTCTCCATATGGGTAGGAGACAAGGTGGGCACTTCCATGGTCGCACCTTTCTCTTGCTCTAGGCGTGAAATCTCATCTTGATGCTGAGAAGTTGTAGCTTCCTGCTCCGAGAGAACACCTTGAGGTCGCGATGCTTCGATTTCCAACTGCTCTTGCTCTCGTGCCAATGCTTCTATACGCACCTGGATAGAAGCTAAAGAAGTTTTTAAGACTTGATAACCTTCCGAAGTAGCTTGCTAAGAAGACCGAACTTGGGAAATTGATGTCTATAACTGCGTGAAGGTTGATGCGATGGATGAGCTACTCAGTGCCACTAAGGTTCAGCCCTCTAAGAGAGATCTTAGAGCTAGCTGGCAAAGGTATTGAATGCATGACAAGCTCTTGCATGCCCACAGCTACATTCAGCAACCTTAGGTCACTTCGCAAATTCGAAACAAGCTCTGCATCGGGCGGATCTCTAATCTCCTCGTCCGTGGTAGACTGCTTCCAAATAACATCTCTATAAAGGAACGAACACCCATGTTCGCCAAGTCAAAAGAACAAGAGAGCCCAGCCTAAAGAAGACAAGAAAAATGTTAGAAACAAAAGCTAAACCAATGAAAACGGAAGAAATCACAAGAAAGAAAGAAATACATATATCTTTCTCAAGTGATGCATGACCATCAAATTGAGGACGCAAGGCCTAAACACTTTCTTCTGCTTATGATGAAAATTCACATCGCTGTCATCCTGAGCACCTTCAAGCGGTCGCTTGTTCAAAACTTGTTGACGCTGCAGCAAAAGAAGTTCATCTTCATGCGATTCAACTTCGTCACCCTCATCTTCAGAAGCATCCGAATGATGAAAAGACAAACATGGAAGTTGATGAGCTAAAGTCACAAGTCCATCTTACAAATAAGTTGCACTCGCACAATCCAAATGTGCCAGCTGCATAGGAACCACAGAACAACCATCTCTAGGCACATCATTACGTGAATGTGAAGAATTAGTGCCACTTGCCATCCCAAGTCTTCATGATGTACCTTTGACCACCAATCTACGTAGGCACATGTCACTGGATTACTCTTGCACTCATCCTTGGCCGGCAGGGTGATAGAAGTATTTGTGCATGCGCGGGTACAAGACTTCTAATGTATACACACGACCTGCAAGGATCCTGTTTGTGCATTCTCCTTTAGCTTGCCTGGCACATGTTGGATAAAACCAAATTACCTGCTGAAACAGTGAGGGCTATACAACTAAACAATACATCGGTCTCCTTGCCGCAAAGAAACATACCCCGAACGAAACTTGAAAGGTAAGACAAGTCTGAGAAACGAAGGTGTGAATCATCTATGAGGCCTCACCATGCCAAGCCAACCGTTGCCAGATGGTCCATTCACAAGCCCTCATAGCTTCTAAACAAAGCTTGCACCTGCAAATCATCAAGACTTTTTGCAGAAAGCACGCTAAAGTACTTTGTCATCAAAGGCCCTAACTTGGCTGAAGATGATGAAGAAGGCCCCAACTTGTCTAAAGTCGACGAAGAAAAATGAGTGCCAAAGTACTCACCCAACCAACCGTACACATAGTGGTAGGGAAGTACCGTAGCACGATCTTCAGTGCTCATTGGGTTCGAAACAACACTTAAGCTGTTCATAAATATTGGCTAAAACTGGATAGCAAGGCTAAAAGATTCACCTACAGCCATCTTGCTAGCCACTTTGAAGACTCCGGGACGGATAAAGTTAACGTTGTCTTTGGGGAAAACAAATTTACAAAGCCAACAAGCTAAGAAAGTGGCTAGGTAATATTCTTCCATGTGCTCTGATGCTACGCCAAGTTCGTTAAACTCTTTCAACTAGGCAGGGGCACAACACCTAGTTGGACCAATGGCACTTGACAGATCTGAATCTCCCTTTAGCTTGGTTGTCTTGTTGTGGCCATTATCCTTTGAAGGCTTCTTGTACTTCATGGAACCTCACTACCAAAATCAGATTCATGAAGATATCTTCACGCTTGACTTGCCCTGCGGCTCATGGGAAAACTTGTGATCCGCCTAAAACAAATAGTGGCAACTCGCAGGTAATCCTCAACTATTGCGATGAGAAAATTCCTCCATGCTAGGAACAACCTTATAGTAAAACTTACCATGAATCGGAAAGCCTCATATCTTGTGTGACATATCCCCTTAAGCCATGTGCAGTGTGTTGCTCACTGAACACCAATGCTCAAAGAATGCACGAAGGATGGAAGGATAACAATTATAACTAAACAAAGATGCCTACACAGCGTGATAAAGGCCAACGTTGGTAAGCACATCCTTGGATCGGCTCAAGACATCTTCAAGCCACTCCTAATAAAACTTAGCAAAGACAGCTTCTCTAATAGTCGACAAGATGCCATTCCAAGTCCTAGCTCCGCTACAGATGCGATTACCAAGAAGCTAAAACGAAGCCGGTGAATTCCCACGAACATGGTACAAGGGATTCAAGTTAAGAATTCTCGACGTACATGCCTTCTTCTTCGTATTCGGTCGACCAAAATCTATCACCTCCTAAGATACTTCAGAAGACCACGACTGGATGTGCATAAAATTGTCTTTCGCATGAAGAACAAACACCTTAGGGCCAATCAACAACGTACAACGTTTCAACGTCATTCCCCTATCTTACGAATCATCTTCGTTTGCAAGAATAGTGATGGTATTGCTCTTAAAGCATTTGAAAAATACCATGGCTGCAACAAAATAAACAAAACAACATAGGCATAAGAGTAGGGCGGCAAGAAACAAGATCGCTTCACTAAAGCAAAAGACATGCGAAACAAACTTCGTAAGCGTTGAAGGATGATGATGACAAAGTCGCAACAATGAAAAGAAATCAGCCACAAAAGCTTGAGCAGCACGGCAAAGAGGGCAGCTACAAGATGGACCTTCAAAGCACGCTACAGTAGCAAAGAAAACCAAAATGCTACGCAATTGCACTACGCAACCCTGCAACGATTATGCAAGCAATTTCTTGCATTACATGACAATGTCATCACCGAGAGAAATTGCTACCAAAAGGCACTACACAGAATGCACTGCAACAAGCACCAAACAGTAAAAGGCACGGCTCCAAGCAGTAAAAACCACGGCACTAAGCAGCACAAAGCACATGGCAAGCACAGAGGCAGTGCATGGCAAGGGTGTTTTGTGACAAAAACACACACCCAATTGTCCTCTAAATAAGGGTCAATTACTGCCTAGTGCTATAAGGGGAATACATACCAAATAGCAAAAAGGAAAATCAAAACAAGGAAGCACATTCCAGTTGCAAGAAGGAAGCAAATTTCAAGAAAAAAAAGGCAATGTAATTTCGGCCAACAAGGGAAATACATGCTGTTTATGCAACAAAAATCAGCAAATAAAAGAAAAAGAAACAAAAAAAAAAGAAGGAAAGGGCTTCAAAATTTCCAAAACATCAAAGGAAAGTACCCTTCCTTGCCAAAATACAAAAGGAAATCCCTCCAAAGTAAGGACAAGTCTTCAAGTTTCCCAAACCAAAGGAGAAAACACCTCCTTGGCCGAAAAAAGATAAAGGGAAAAGGGAAAAAAAATGAAAATCCTACTTATACAAGGACAAGCATTAAAGCTTTCCAACACTTTGAAGGAATCACTCTCATTACCAAAATTGAACGCGATTCCTACCTAAGGATAGAAAAGTATTTTTATTACACCCCCAAGGAAAAATCCAAGTCTTATAATACACTAAATGTATTTTGCCAAAGATTATGGAAAATTAAAAAAAACGCACAATAAATATGTGTCGATTTATCCATTTTCAAAATTTTCATTCAAGATCAAGCCTCTACGACCCTTGAAGAAAATTTTCATTTCATTCAATACCAAGCCTCAACTACCCTTGAAGAAATATTCCGTTCAAGAAATACTCCTCAACGGCCCTTGATGAAGTTCATCATTTCAATTTAAGAAATACGCCTCTACGGCCCTTGAAGAAGCAAACTAATTCAAGATCAAGTCTCGACGACCCTTGAGTAACATTCACATTGTAGGACTTCAAAACATGTTTCCTACATGTGACAAGCACATGACTACAACGCGCCTTGAAGTGGGGGCATTTGTGGACATGTAAATTTCGTTGCATACAAATGATGCATCACAAAGCTCCACGTGGCATATGACTCATCACAAATGGACAAGTCATCAATGACATGTGGCACAAATCAAGCAAAGGAAGCTCAAAAGCATTCCTAAAATTTGGCAAAGGGGAAGAAATCTCCTTAAAATCGACAAGGGTTCCAAATTGCTCCCAAAACCGGAAAGAAAGCTAAAGCATCTTCACAAAACAAGCAAGAATTGAAGATTGCTCACAAAATACGCAAGAAATCCCTATAATTCAGCCAAGCAAGGGAAAGTGACTGAAACAAGACACAAAATATGCCTAAATTCTACCATGGACGAATCAAGACACAAATCAAAACCAAATCCACCCAAAGGCAAGATTTGGGAAGTCTATAAATACAAGGTTGACTATTTCTACATTGAAGGGTAAAAAAATTCTACATTCAAGAACCTCTGCCAAATTTTTGAAGACTAATATGTTGCCAAAGCTCTCTTCAAAGAACATTCAACCAAAGCTGAAGCTTTCTTTCGACCAAAGCGAAGCACTCCTTTGAAGAATTAACTGAAGGAAAATTTGTGAAAAACAAGTTCATTTGAGCAACATCTACAACATGCAATTAACAATTAAAGTTAACCAATCTCGTTGATGGTAGTCACCTTAAGCTACCAATTAACTATGAAGGTTTCACTATTTCGGTCCAAATGGTATTATACCATTTCCTTGAGTATATGCTGTATATACACTCAATGTAGTCATAAGGATTTTCATTCTTATTTCTTTCAAATTAAGAGGTGTAACTCTATGACATAGTCATAAAGTTCAAACCATTCAACTGAGACGGTTTATAGATCTTTCTCGACTACCTTGGAGCTAGTGGTGTAGGAACTAGGTTGTTATATTTGTTGATTATCATCTTGTCTCTCAAAGAACCCATTCTTTGAGTTCTATCTCTCGTTCATTTGCTCTATTTTAGGCAAATCCTATTGTAGGATTACAATGAACTACCCAACAAATAACATTTGTTGGTTGGTTTATAGAAGTGATATCCAAAGGTTAATTTAAGGATATTGCACAAGATTGTTCTCAAACAAATATTATTAGCACACAACCCCAAATCTTAACAAGATTAAGACTTGTCTTTCTTTCCAACTACTTCCTATGGAGTCATGAAACATTTTGGAAGATCTTCTAATTGACAATCATATTGTCTTAGAAGTATATATCCTACATATATGGGTAATTGATAACATCCAACAAACTGCATCTTATTCGAGTTCGTTCTTCTCCGAATGGAGAAATTCATTATCTTATGATGCTACTTTCCTTGATATCTTTCAAGGAAACTTTCCTCAAGTGTTCTTTTTTCTTGGATCAAATCTAAGGATGTAAATAGTTTAGACGTCTTACTCATCCACTCACATTCTTGAATTCTTTAAAACCTTTTGCAAAGTATTCGGACTTGTATTTATTCAAAATAAATGATAGTCCAACCAAGAGCGATCTTCGGTGAATCTCATACAACATGAGTAGTATTATGTTGTGAACAAGTGCCACTAACATCTAAGTGAATTAAACTCAATAACTTTGTGATTCTTTCTTCTTTTCAAAACAATAAAGATTTGAACATTTCGCCTCTATACAATTTTAACAAGAAGGCATTGGATCCGGATCTAACGATCTAAAGCATCCATTTATGACCAACTTGTAATTTATGTTTTTAGAGGTGTCACAACTTAGTGGGATTAGTCACTACCTTGCAACCTTTTGGGTTTTAAGCATCGTTATATTCTAAAAAGTTAACACTACCACATCATCTCTACTATAGAAACAATCAATCAGATTACAATAATCCAATCATTCATTGATAAAGACCAATGTTTTGTCAAACAAAACATTCATCCTTCTCTTAAAATTATAGTGATGGAATTAAGTTTTTTTATTCAAATTGGAATGTAAAGACAATCTTTGGTTTTCCAATTTCTTTGGTAGTTCATATGAGGAAGTAAGTACTATCTGCTTTCGTAGAGATCTACATCAGGTTCACATTCCAAGTGTGAACTACTTTCTCTTCTCTCATTAATCTTCTACTTCTTATTAGCCACACTTTTACAATGATTGTAAAATATAGTTACATATATGGAATCAAGCATTCAAGTAGAAGAACCAACTGTTTTGAACTATTCAAGAACAATTTATAACACCTTCAAAAGGTGTGTTCTTGACACTTGCAAGACATTTCTTGCAAATACCCCTTCCAGTGTCCATCCTTTCATAAAGAAAGTTTGTTCCCTTGGGGTTATTTCGCCTTCTTCATTTGACTTCTCCATTGACTACAATTGTCATGGTGCCTAAACTCCCACTGTCTCTCTTGAAACTTATTACAATTGTGTTATACACATCAAACTATTTGGAGAGCTTGCGGTTATTTTTCACTATATAGTTTACAATAAACTTAGTGAACCATAGGGACACAAAGGTGAAGTCTTTGCCTAGTTTCCATCTCCTAAAGTGGTTTAACACTTCAACACTCAATGATTGAAAATCATCATAAGTCCATGTGGATGGACTATTTTTGTCAATCAACCATTATGTTCTAAACATGATTACAAACTTTCAAGAGTTGTTCAAGGCAACTCTCATTTCTTCATACAACAATTTGTAAGTGAAGAATCATGGCACATAAAATGTCCATGCCCTTGTGCTTACTTCTCAAGTTTCTTGTTCATTTAACAAAGAAACAAGCACTAGTGTTTGCGTTAACTAAGGGTTGTTCAAAGAAACTCTTATTTCTTCATACAACAATTTGTAAGTGAAGAATTATGACACTAAAAGTGTCCATGTCTTTGTGCTAATCTTCTCAAGTTCCTTTGTTCATACAACAAAGAAATAAGCACTTGTTGTTTGTGTTGTCTTCTTTATGATAGACTTATCTAACAGTTCTTCCAATGATACATTATCAATAGGAAGATTGTGAGGATGAGACTACTTAGGTACATATACAATCCATTCAAGACAATCTATGGGACTATGGTCGGCTTTTCTTTGTCAAGTTGTGTATAGTGTTTTGCAAATATATCGGTAAACAAATACATAATGAATATAAATTGATTGATTTTAAGCTATTTGATCTGGGTTTTTAAATCAAATAGCACCACCCACTATTTTTGGCAAATTCCAAATCCCTCATTGGAATTCGAGAGTTTTGGAGGAAACTCTTAGTAGAGTATGAGAGACTCACTATTACCAAACCCACCTCACAATGATATGATGTTGGCTAGCATCAATAATAATGAGAGTACGCTTACTCATTTACATCTCATGTAAGTACCCATCTTATTTGGCCTCTAGAGAATGATGCCTCACAGTGATATGATGTTGGCTCCATTGCACTTAGTTAAGTCATTCCCACCATGCAAGTTCGGGTAGGGGTTCAAGAACAACCTCACAATGATATAATGTTGATCATTCTCGTTGCCTACCTTCACAACATCATGTATGCATATAGAACTCCTCCTGAGTGTAAGCACATACTTTGTACTCCCCCATGATAGGGTGAAGTCGGTGTATGAGTCACAAACGATTGGAACCTACCACGGTGGAAGGCCATGAAAGAGTGTTCAAAACACTCTCAAGCTTGTCAACTTAATAACGGTTTGGTTGAGGGTTTATAGGTCACATCACATATAAGCATGCATTTTAATCTCATTAAAACAATTTGGACCTATTGGTCCATATGATTGATTTAGTAGTATATGATACTCCTACTATGCTTGCAAAATGATTTTTAATTGTCATTAGGTACCCTACTATTCCTTAATCTTTACATTAATCTGAATCTTATGGGCACAAATGAAATGATGGCAGTGTTGTTCTTGACTAATGATAAGGAATGATTATGATATTATGTTGCCATGGCTTTAATTTCGTTTATTTTTACAGGAGGCTTTTGCAGAGGCTTCCTTGCATACATTGTCAGGCAAGCCATTTGTTACCTTTATACATGAAATAGATGCACTCTGTCCTCGCCGTGATTCTAGGTAACAACTAGTGGTGCAAGAGTGAACTCTAATGAACTTCGGACATGCCCGGCTTAACATGGTTAAGTTATGTTTGAATTGCAGAAGAGAGCAAGATGTTCGTATCACCTTGCAACTCTTCACGTTGATGGACTCCAAGATATCCCCAACATCAGTACCACGGGTTGTGGTTGTTGCAGCCACTAATAGGAAACTAGGCATATAGTGTATATATTCCCCGACTCACGATAACAAATGCGTAAGCAAATTCATAGATAGCTCAATTTTCCAATCCATTGTTTCCTTTGTAGTAGTGTGTAATTTGTGTTTGGCTACATAGAAAATGTGAATGAGTGAAGATTTGGAATTAGAATGTCGATAGTGTCTACATGTCGGTTATAAGTGCAATGCATTTTAGTTATCTAGTGAAATTTGCAATGTATATTCTGTAATTTTTAGATGCCATGGTTGAGGTTTTGGTGGAATGGTCATCAATCAGAAATTAAATGACTACGTTATTTTTGTCTGCAGGTTTAACGTTAGCACCACTTGTTGTGAAGGTGGATCCAAACCTAATTGTAGTTTTGACTGCATGTCTCTGTTAGACTGAGCCGTGTTTCCTCTCCCAATACAAACTCTTAAGTTTGTTCACGAAGTCAATGGTCTTATCTGATAAGCTTTTCTGTTTTATTTATTTGTTTTTCAGAGGTATGCTTGTAACCAGTTTGGTTGTACAGTTAATCAGGTTGTGATTATAGTTTTGAATTTTTGAATTGTTGGTTATAAATATATAGTACCCTGTGTTGTTGAGGGTGTGGAATACAGTGAACACTATCTGAGTTCTTAAGTTATTTTAGTCTCACAGTTTTCGTGGGTTGCTACCAGTCCGTGAAGCCAACTCCACCTTCCGTAAGTTCAGCTGTGTATTTCTTTTTTTTCTTTTTTTATGCATCTATCCGATTCTTCACTGCCCTGCCTTGAATTTTATAAACATGTTATTTCAATCATGCAGAAGACAATGTCCAATGAACATGCCATGCGTTTCCCGATTGTCGGGAGTGCAATGCTGTTATTACTATTTGGATAAATTATAAAAAATTACCTCAACTATTGGGTCAAAAACAGTTTTATATTTCATATTTAAAAAATTTCAATGTCATACATTTGCTTACGAATTTGTTGCAATGTCATACCTCCCGTCAATTGATTGTCAATTCCTCAGTTAAATGCTGACGTGGTGTGTGACGTGGCATACTTTTTATTAAAAAATTAATAAAATATTATTAAAAACTTTAAAAAATATTTAAAATATTAATTAAATATATATTAAAAAAAACTGTAGAACCTGCAACCCGAAGAAGAAGAAGGAGGAGGAGGAGGAGGAAGAAGAAGAAGAAGAAGAAAAAGAAAAAAAAAGGGTAGCGCCTACAACCCGAGGAGAAGAAGAAGAAGAAGAAGAAGAAGAAGAAGAAGAAGAAAAAAAAAAGGGTAGCTCCTGCAACCCGAAGAAGAAGAAGGAAGAAGAAGAAGAAGAAGAAGAAAAAAAAAAAAGGGTAGCTCCTGCAACCCGAAGAAGAAGAAGGAGGAGGAGGAGGAGGATGAGGAGGAAGAAGAAGAAGAAAAAAAAAAGGGAAAAAGGGTAGCGCTTGCAACCCGAAGAAGAAGAAGAAGAAGAAGAAGAAGAAGAAGAAGGAGGAAGAGGAGGAGAAGAAGGAAGAAGAAGAAGAAAAAAAAAAGGGGGTGGGGGGTAGCGCCAGAAGAAGAAGGAGGAGGAGAAGGAGGAAGAAAAAGAAGAAAAAAAAAAGAAAAAAAAGAAGGGGGACCGAACCCCCTGCAACCCAGAAGAAGAAGAAGAAGAATGAGGAGGAGGAAGAGTAGGAGAAAGAAAAAGAAAAAAAAAAAAAAAAAAAAAAAGGTAGCGCCGAAGAAGAAGAAAAAAAATGAAAAAAAAAACTTTTTAAAAAAATAATATTTACTTAATATTTAATTAATATTTTAAATATTTTTTAAAGTTTTTAATAATATTTTAATTTTTTAATGAAAGGTATGCCACGTCAGCATTTAACTGAGGAATTGACAGTCGACTGACGGGAGGTATGACATTGCAACAAATTCGTAAGCAAAGGTATGACATTGAAATTTTTTAAAGATGAGGTATAAAACTGTTTTCGACCCAATAATTGAGGTAGTTTTTTGTAATTTACCCTTACTATTTTTACTTTTGAAATTCTCCAAAGACTTGTTTAATGCTGTCTTGACGAGCTATTTCTTTGTTCTTGGAATCATCGCCCTCTCATAAGTCCTTTATTTATAGTTTATTTTCAACTGCTATATTATTGTTTGTAACTATTCTTTCCTTAATATAGTAGGATTATACATGATTATATATACCTTAGAATAAGAAGAACAAAATATGTGTTGAAAAGCATTCTTTCTTCTTGGCACCAGAGCGCGGTCGTAAAAAAAGAAGAAAAAATAAATTTCGACCCTTAATTGGGTTGGTGTTGCCATGTTGTGCCCAGCACCATTACTGTGCCTTTGTCTTGACGGAAAACAGCGAGCGACGTGTGTCGTTGCTGCTCAATTTTTTGTCCAGGTTCGTGTGTATCTATCCCATTCTACCTGTTACCAGAGTCTGCTAGATTCCACCGCTGAGTTTCTGTTCTAACTTCTGCCCCTGTTGTTGCACAGTTATGGTCCAACGATGTCTACTGAATATAGGAAGGTGGTTTCCGCTCCTGCTCCAGTTGTAGTACAATCCGATAATTCCAATTTCAACATTGGGATGGTTTTGGATGAGAAGAATTATGATCTATTGGCTCCTTTCATTCAAATTCATATTGTTGGAAGGAAGAAGATGGGGTATCTTTGCGGGTCCATCAAGGCACCTAACGAGGACTATCCGAAATATAATGATTGGTTATCTGAAGATAATAAAATTAAGAGTTGGCTCTTGTCGGCAATGAAGCTGTACATTCGACTGCCAACTTTAAAAGAAATTTGGGATTCTCTAAAGACTGCCTATTTGACGAGGCTAGAAGTTATTCCTTGAATCAAAAGGCATCACGTCTTCGGCAGAATGGACGGTCTTTAGCTATCTATTTTGAGGAGCTAACAGAGATTTTCCTGGAATTGGACCACTTCAACAAAGTGGCCATGGAGTTTGAAAATGATAACAAGATTTTTTCACAAAACTACTGAGTGGCAAAGGGTGTATTTGTTTCTTGGCGGGCTAGATGATGTGTTTGATCAAGTGCGTGGAGAAGTGTTACGCAAAGATCCACCGCTTAGACTTCAAGCTGTGTATGCATATGTCCGTCAAGAAGTTGATCGCAAGGAAGCCATGAAGATGGAAGGGCACAACACCGAACTTGTGGCAATGGCAGCCAAGGCTTGCAACCCTTCCACCCGTACTAACTGAGGTGGTTCTGAGAGCATGTCTAGCCAGCCACGGACAAGCCAGACAAGCTGGGATCGTCCTCTGAGTAAATGTCCGCACTCTGGTATGACTGGACACTCCACGAGTTGGTGTTTTAAGTTGATTGGGTATCCCAAAAATTGGGATAAGACACGTGATCTTCACTTTAATGAGCCTCGAGCCTCTATTACGGAAGCCAAGGATGATTTAGTAGATGTTGCCAACTAAGTATCTACCCTGATTGTTGCGGCAGGTAATGATGGTAAGGCACTTCATGTCTCCATCTCTGTTATGAATAATATATCGAGAATTGATTCAGGGGCCACTGAATATATGACTTGTGATTCTAGACAGGTTTCATCACTAGAAAATACCACCCACATCGAGGTCAATGTTGCTAATGGCAATGTCTCCCCAATTATTAAGGAAGGCACAGTTTCTCTTTCTGATACCATGAAACTTGATATTGTCCTTGTGGTTCCCTCCTTAAATTATAACCTTTACCTTACATTGTTTGGTGATTTTTTGGCTTTATTTTTGTGTGTTTAAGGACATCCGGATGCGGAAGACGATTGGTTATGGTACTAGATGAGGGAAGTTGTACTTCCTAGAGTTGAATTCAAGTAGCTCGAGATTCTCACTCAAGCTTTGTCGATGAATGTATTTCAGGAGGAGACTAATAAATTGTCAGATGTATGGATGTGGCACCGTCATCTTGGACATGCTTTGCTTGGTTATTTGCATAAGTTATTTCCTAGTTTGTTTGTGAAAAACGATATTTCTCAATTTAAGTGTGATGTGTGTGAAATGGCTAAGAGCCATCGAACTTCTTTTCCTCTAAGTTTGAATATGAGTTATGTTCCTTGTATGATTATGCACTCTGATAAGAGTTCTGTTCCTTTTATGATTGTGCACTCTGATGTTTGGGGCCCTTCAAAAATCGCCTCTCGTGGTGGAGCTCACTGGTTTGTCACTTTTATTGATAATTGTACGAGAATGACTTGGGTGACTTTGTTAAAAAAAAAAAGTGATGTTAGTTTGGCTATTCAAAAGTTTCAAAAAATGGTCTCTATAATATGAATATTCAGGTTCTTTGAAGTGATAATGGTGGAGAGTATGTAAATACAAAACTTCATTCTTTCCTTGATATGCATGGGATTGTTCATCAGACCACATGTCCGTACACTCTTCAGCATAATGGGGTTGCAGAGCAGAAGAATCGACACTTGTTAGAAGTGGTTCATGCTTCTCTTCTTAAGGCATACCTTCCCCTGCATTATTGGGGTGAAGCACTCACGTTCGCTGCCTATCTTATTAATCGTCTCCCATCTCTCACTATTGACTTTCAGACAAGTGTCGATTCTTCATCATCTAGAAACTCCCTCTGAAGTGAAGACTCATAAGGACAGGTGTCGATTCTTCATCATCTAGAAACTCCCCCTGAAGTGAAGACTCATAAGGACCAAAAAACATTTCTTGGTTGAGGGATAATAGCAACAATAACCCTTTTGAGTAGTAACATACCCTAAAAACACACAACGAAGGGCTCGAGGTTCAAGTTTAGTGTGTCGTTAGGCAGAGTGCTCATGGACGAAGCCAACGTATCCTAGGATCCATGGGGCAATATTAGGAACTAGTGGGCAGTTAGTCAGAGACATAAGAGATGAAAGCAATTTTGTTAGTCGTATAATCTTGAGTTTTTGTTTGATCTAGTTGACATTATCTTGCGTGCATCACGCATAATGATTATTTTCCTTGCACCGTTTCTTACACAGCTGTGGAGACTGGGTTCACATAATCTCATATTGTTGCTGCAATCCCTGTGTTTGAGTTAATATTTAAACATTGGGATTTGCATTTTGGGAGGCCCAGTGGCGCCAAAAGAGGTTGAACATGCCCAAAGCCCAGTCGACAAGCCTAAAGCAAATCAAGGCCATCTCAACCAAGACATAAGCCATATGTCTATAGATGAGGTGATAAATGATGGAGGCCAACTCACTCTTAAGACAAAAAGCCATTTCTAGTGGCACTACAAGTAAATAGATGATGACTCACTACCCTTCAAGAGCATTTGGGCAACATTAAGGCTGAAAGCAGTCGGGCCAAAACGCCTATAAAAAGGAAGAGAGACATCAACATCAAGGACACTCAACCAATCAAACAAAAGACATACAAACTCTGCTCTCAAGGTAGTTCATGCCCAGAAAGCTTAAACTTGTCCAGATTCAGTCCTTTTTAGCCATAGTTCCTTTAGAAAAGTTATCTTTTGTCCATTGTAAAAGCTCTGCTACTTTAACTTAATATCGTAGTATCGATTCTCTCATATAGAACCTAGTTATCTATCACCATTTTATAGCATACAAACCTTTGTGAACACAAAGAAAAGTCACTGCAAGACGTTTCGACCTTGCCCGACAAGGTGTAATCTTGCCCGAGCCTTTTTGTATGTACTTGTATTTAGTAGATTTGTCGCTTTATATGCTTTTTATTATGTATTCAAGTCATTTCTAACTGCTTTCTAACTAAGAAGTTCCATTTACTTTTGAATATGGTTAACTTAATGAATATCAAGATCAAGCTGTGTTTTAGGAGATAGTTAAAAGGGTTTTGGACTCCCTTCATTTTGAACATACAAGATTATGAACTAAAAGTCCTTGTTTACGAGGCAAAAAAAAAAAACTTAATGCAGATTTAACCCATCTGTGACAATCCTTTGATAACAAGAAGTCTGAGTAATTTGGGGCGCAAGTAATCAACTTATATCACACTCGTTCAACATCTGTTATACTGAGATAATAGTGGCACGCCTAAATCCTTGTAAGTTTTGATTGTGAGCCTCAAGGTCTATACCAAAGGCTCTACAAAGGCACCTTTCAAGCTAACTTTGAACCTTTCTTGTAGCACATCAAACAACAAGAACAAAAGCAACACACAGCTTCAACCAACGTGCCAGAACCTCCCAGGGGAGCTTTGCTAGGGCCAAATCCTTGCCCAAACATAGTTTGGCATGCCTGGTGGGATCTTCTGAAATGTGTATGCCAAGAAGAAAGAATAAGTAGACTTTCAGGTGGAACACAGAGCACGGGCAACCACATTATTCAAAAGGATCAGACATGGCAGATCACTCGAAAAATTTTCCATCCTTACAAGGTCCTATTATCTTGGAAAGCCCAACTTCTTATGAGAAGTCGGGCGGGAAAGTTACAAATGAAGACTTGCAGGTCACCATGGTGCGAGTACTGAATAACATGGAGAAGATTTCCTTACAGACTAGAGGAGAAGTTAGCAGACTCTGTTCATTAACAGCGAGTCTGCAGAGGATGTTAGAGTTGGAATACTCTACGCCAAATGACGGTCATGCTAGGGAAATGATGAGAGAAGCCAGCCCTAAGAAAGAACCGAGGATTCCCTTATTTCATTTGCTTGAAGAAAAAAATAATAGAGGGAAGAAGAAGGAAGAGCCTATGACCAGTCAGCTAGAAGAAGAGATCCAGGTGACAGATTTGCCTTACCCTTTGTTATTTCTAATAGATAAGAGTGGGGAGATTGGGTAAGATGGGAAGAAGTATGGGATGACTCGGAATGTTGGATAATCTAGTGAAAAAGATGTGCCCACAGCCGCAGGCAAACTTCATCTTTATAGGCCACCAACTTTGGCTAATAAGGAAGTGGAAGCTAGGCGGAGGAAGCCAGAGCCGCAGAAACAAGATCTCTCGGGCAATGAGCTTAGCCTGAAGTAGGGACCTCATTATACCTCACACAATAATGCAGCTAACCAGCAACTTAGAAATGAGTTGGCTGAGTTGAGAAGAATGGTGGTTCAGAATGCCGAGCCCCAAGCTCACCTGCTGTTCAGGATCACTTATCAGAAGCCCTACCAAGAGTACATTGATGAGCAGAACCTTGTTCCCCTCAACTTCAAGATGCCCGCATTTCTTACTTTTAGTGGAAATGATTGCAATGTGTCCTCTAGAGACCACATTTTCAAGTTTTCTAACTATTGTGTGGTATTTGAAGACAATCCTAACTATAAGCTGAGGTTGTTTGGAAACTCATTGGTTGGCTTGGCATCTCAGTGGTACTCTCTGTTACCCCATAATTCCATCGCCAATTGGGGGCAAATGGAGATGGCTTTACATGAGCAGTTTTATAGGATGGAGCCCGAGATGACTATCAATGATCTAGTGGAAGTAAAACAGTATGAGCATGAATCTACAGAAGACTTCATGATGAGGCTTAGAAGGACAAGGATGAGATGCCAGTTCCCTATCAACCATGCTTAACTTATATCTATTACTCATAAAGCATTGAGATTACCATTGAGGAAGCAGTTCTATGATGCACAGTTTAATGAGCTACCGGAGCTGGTAATAGCCACTACCAAGTGTAAGAAGTTGTAAGCCGGAGAGCAGCAAGTGAGGCATTCATCTAAAGTGTCACCTTTCTACAAAAACAAAGCCGTAATACATCAGTTAGAGTTTGAAGGTTCTGAGTTGGGAGAGAATGACAACAATATGGGAAAAGGAATTGACCTATGTGTAGCTGAGATAACCACTCCTTTTAAGCCTTTGACAGTGAAAGGATTGGTCCAGCCAATCAAAGACCAAAAAATAGTGATGAATGATGAAGGATTCGTGCCTATTCAAACCCCCAAGTACCATACTTATTCTTTTGATCTAAGCAAGGCAGCAGAAATGTATGAGGAGTTGGTAAGGGCAAGAGTGATTATGCACGACAGCACCAAAAAATGCCAAAGCCAGAAGAGTTGAGAGGAAATAAGTATTGCAAACTGCACTATACCTTTAACCATTCCATAACCAACTGTGTACAATTCAGGACTAGATACAAGACCTCATAACTATACCTTTAACCATTCCATAACCAACTGTGTACAATTCAGGACTAGATACAAGACCTCATAGTAAGGGAAAGTTATTGCTGGAGAACCCATGCAAATATGATGATGGACATAAATCCCTTTTCCGGAGGCCTCAATTAACATGATTAACCTGAATTGGGTTGAGTAAGGAAAAACAAAGGCTACTTGGGAAATAAAGGGATACAGAAAGCAAGTTGCCCGACTTACAGAATGAAGTAGAGGTTTGCCCAATAAACCTAAAGCAGCCATAGTAAAGGAAGTGATGTTACGTAGCAAGTGCCAATGTGAAAGTGAGCTAGAAGTACCAGTGACAGGAGCTATCATTGATCAAGAGTTGATCAGAAGAAAAGAAAAAGAAGAGCAGGAAGCCCACATGAGTATTATACAGGCAGCTAAGAAAGAAACCTCAAGAAATGTCTTCCAAAGGCTAAGAGCAAACTCTGAGTCTAAAGGCTTGTCTGAAGTATTCAGAAATTATGAAGCCTCTGAGGAAGTGAAAGACAAAGAAGCGAAGATGCCAAGATGGAAGGATGTAAGACCTCCCCAGCCAGGCTACCATGGCAGTATAAAATAGGGGTGGAGAGAGAAAACAATAAACCCAATTTCTCTAGTCACTAAGAAAGATTCAGCCTCACTCGAGCGAAAATGGTGTATTGTGGGGAAATATTGGATTCCAATCAAAGAGATAAGGGCTTCTATGATTAGGAGGGTTTAGAGGCATCACAAATCTCACATGAACTCACTGAAAATCCCTTCCATATAAGAAGCCTATGAGAATGTCAAATTTAAAATAGTGTCTTAAGGGGGAAGACAACAACTTCAATTAAAGAGTAAGAAAGAAATAGAGAAAGCTAATAGCAAGACTGAGGGGGAAGTATAGAATCTTAAGGAGAACACAAGAAGAAATGGTGATGATGTCAATGCCAAGATGGAGTCCCGCACCACTCTGTTTTAGAACCATTTTACCTGAAAGAGAAATACATTCACCTCTGTTGGTTGATTCTCTATGCAAGACCCCAAGAGAATTACATGACTTTGGTATAACCACAAAAGAAAAAGTGCTCGAATTAATGCTACCAAAAGATGCACAGGATTGGATGGACCAATTTGTGTACCAGATTGGGGCAAGGAAATAGGGAGTACCTAGACCCAGCAACTTCCACATAAAAGCCATGTTTTGCGCTGAACCAGATTAACATGCCATGATGGAAGGTGATTATTTGGCAACAGAACCAATGATGGCACTTGTTAGTGTTGAGGAAGTTGTGAGTGAAGAATTAAGCATGACAGGCTTGCCCGAGCCTACAAAAAAAGGAGCTCGAGAGGATATATTCAAACATAAAGGTCTTCAGCAATCCAAGCCCAGCCTTAACTAACCACCTTAAACTTGTATATGTAACTGCTTACTTGTAGGGGGTATTCTTCAAGAAAGAGTTGATAGATGGTGGAGCTGCGGTCAACGTGCTTCCCCTTAAACAAATGAAGAGGCTATGTATGAGTGAGGAAGATCTTATTCCCACTTACCTAACAGTGTCTAGTTTCTCTGGAGCCAATACTAGGACACATAGGATATTGCCCTTGGAAGTTGACTTGGGGTATAAACAAATCATGCTAGCTTTCTTTGTGGTGAATAGTAGCTCTACTTATGGAGCTTTACTTGGCAGAGATTGAATTCACCAAAGTCTATTAGTGGCATCCATTTTACATCAACAAGTTGCTATCTAGCATGAGTTACAAGGCAAGAAACCAGGATTCTGGGAGATGGTGGAGGCCAAGTCACGGCCATTCCTCCCCACAGCCAATGTTGTAGAGGCAAACTTATACAACCCTAATATTGGAATCTTGCAGTGCTTAGAAGTTGATAAGAATGACCGCCCGACTAAGGTGACAGTCCAAAAGCTCCTAGAACAAGGATTATCTCTTACCAATGAGGAATGGGACAGGCTTCACATTGTCCCAACCCACCAACATTAATGATGTCAGAACAAAGGAGAAATGACCAAGTAGTTGCAATCAGGTTTTTAATCAAAACACAGTTCGTGTATGAGAGATGGAGCATAAGTGAGAGACAGCAAGGCCAAAGAAGAAGAAGAAGAAGAATAAAAGTTTTTAGAAAATGAGATAGAAGCAGCTATACATATGGCTGAGTGTATTTATAACTTGGACTGGCCAGGTGAGGTGCCCAAGGGTCCAGAATCAGTTGAATTTTTGTGTACCAAGGTTGATAAGCCAGCATTAGACGTACAAGACCCCTTGGAAACCATTAATTTGGGGACTGAGAAGGATTCAAGGCCAATACAACTCAGTGGTTTGCTGGAGGCTGAAGATCAGGTAAACATAGTGAGCCTTCTGCATGAGTTTAAAGCTTGGCACTATACAGAGATGCCAGGTTTAGATTCCACCTTAGTAGAACACAGAATACCTATTAAGGAGGGATATAAACCTGTGAAGCAAGCACCAAGAAGAATGTCGAAAGAGATAGAAGAAAACGTTAAAGAAGAGATTGAAAGATTGGTAAAGGCTGGATTTATTAGGCCTACTAAGTATGTTGAGTGGTTGGCCAACATTATACCTGTATTAAAAGCTATAACTAAGGCAGTTCGATGTTATGTTGACTATAGAAACATTAATGGAGCCACACCTAAAGATGAATACCCCATGCCCATGGCTGACCTATCTATAGATGCAGTATCAAAACACAAAGTTCTATCTTTCATGGATGGGAATGCTGGTTATAATAAAATAAAAATGGCTAAAGAAGATATCCATAAAACAACATTTAGATGCCATGGACATGTAGGAGCCTATGAATATGTTATCATGTCATTCTGGCTCAAGAATGCTGGTGCAACCTATCATAGGGCAATGAATGCCATTTTTCATGATTTAATTGGGCATAGCATGGAGGTGTATATTGATGACATTGTGGTCAAGTCAAAAACTGAAGAACAACACATAGTAGACCTCAGGCAAGCTTTAACAAGAATAAGGACCCATAAGTTGAAAATGTGTCACATCCCAGACCTGATCCGCTGTAGCACGATATTGTCCACTTTGGGCCTGACCCACACGATTTTGTTTTTGGAAACTCACACGAGAACTTCCCAGTGGGTCACCCATCCTCCGAAGCCAGTGAGTTCCCAAAAGGCCTCGTGCTAAATGGAGGTGGGCATGTACATATAAGACACATCACCCCATCTCCGTTGGTTAAAGTGGGATGTTACAATCCACCCCCCTTAAGGGTCCGACGTCCTCTTCGGCACACTCGCACCACACAGCAGAGTGACTCTGATACCATTCTATCACAACCCAGACCGGCTACATCGTAGCACGATATTATCCTCTTTGAGCTCGACCCGCACGGTTTTATTTCTGGGGACTCGGCACGATAACTTCCCAGTAGGTCACCCATCCTAGGAATGTTCTCGCCCGAACTCGCTTAACTTCGGAGTTCTGACGGAATCCGAAGCCAGTGAGTCCTCAAAAGGCCTCGTGCTATATGAAGGTGGGCATGTACATATAACGCACATCACCCCTTATCCGTTGGTCGATGTGGGATGTTACACCCAAAAGGCCTCGTGCTATATGGAGGTGGTTATGTACATATAAGCACATCACTCCCTCTCTGTTGGTCGATGTGGGATGTTACATTCAGTCACATCCCAGACCGGCTTTAGCGTAGCACTATATTGTTCATTTTGGGCCACGAGCTCACAGTTTTGTTTCTGGGAACTCACACGAGAACTTCCCAGTAGGTCACCCATCCTTGGATTACTCTCGCCCGAACTCGCTTAACTTCAGAGTTTCGATGGAATCCGAAGCCAATAAGTTCCCAAAAGGCCTCGTGCTAAATGGAGTTGGGCATGTACATATAAGGCACATCACCCCCTCTCCGTTGGTCGGTGTGGGATGTTATAATCCACCCCCTTTAGGGGGCCGACATCCTCGTCGGCATACTCACACCACACGGCAGAGTGGCTTTGATACCATTCTGTCACATCACGGACCGGCTCCGTCGTAGCACGATATTGTCTGCTTTGGGCCCTGTCTGCACGGTTTTATTTCTAGGAACTCACACGAGAACTTCCCAGTGTGCCACCCATCCTAGGATTACTCTCGCCTGAACTCGCTTAACTTCGAAGTTTTGATAGAATCTGAAGCCAGTGAGTTCCCAAAAGACCTCGTGCTAAATGGAGGTGGGCATGTACATATAAGGCACATCACCCCTTCTTTATTGGTCGATGTGGGATGTTACAATCCACCCCCTTAGGGACCCGACGTCCTCGTCAACACACTCGCACCACACGGCAGAATAGCTCTAATACCATTATGTCACATCCCAGACCGGCTTTGCCGTAGGACTATATTGTCCATCTTGGGCCACGCACTTACAGTTTTGTTTTTGGGAACTCACACTAGAACTTCTTAGTGGGTCACCCATCTTGGGATTGTTCTCGCCCGAACTCGCTTAACTTCAGAGTTCCAATGGAATCCGAAGCAGTGAGTTCCCAAAATGCCTCGTGCTAAATGGAGGTGAGCATGTACATATAAGGCACATCACCCCCTCTCCGTTGGTCGATGTGGGATGTTACAATCCACCCCCTTAGGGGCCCAACGTCTTTGTCGACACACTCGCAACACACGCCAGAGTGGCTCTGATACCATTCTGTCATATCCTAGACCGACTTTACCGTAGCACGATATTGTTCGCTTTGGGCCCGACTCGCATGGTTTTGTTTCTAGGGACTCGGCACAGGAACTTCCTAGTGGATCACCCATCCTAGGAATGCTCTCGTCCAAACTCGCTTAACTTCGGAGTTCCTACGGAATCCAAAGCCAATGAATCCCCAAAAGGCCTCATGCTATATGGAGGTGGGCATGTACATATAAGGCACATCACCCCCTCTCCGTTGGTCGATGTGGGATGTTACAAAATGAATCCTAAGAAATGTGCTTTTGGGTAAGATCAGGCAACTTTTTAGGATTCCTTGTTCATCAAGGAGAAGTGGAGGTGGACAAAAACAAAGCTCGGGCTATAATGGAGTCATCATCCCTCACCAATAAAGTACAGTTGCAAAGACTACTGGGAAAGATCAACTTCTTAAGGAGATTCGTTGCTCACTTGGCGGGCAAGATTCAACCACTGACTCCTCTCCAACAGTGCTTATGCCCCCTCAAAGAGGGAAACCTTTAAAGCTTTACATCTTTGCCTCTGAAAAGTCGATAGGAAGCTTGATAACTCATAACACTGAAAGGGGGAAGGAACAAGCAATATATTACCTCAATAGAATCCTTACTAAGGTAGAAACCAAATACACCCCAATTGAAAAGCTATGTTTGGCTTTGTATTTTACTGCTTAGAAGCCGAGGCATTACACGTTGCCTTGCCACATCCATATTATTGCTAAGACTGATGTAATAAAGTATATGCTATCAAAACCAATGCTGACTGGAAGGATTGGGAAGTGGATTCTAACACTGTCAAAGTTCAGTTTTCAATATATCCCTCATAGAGCAATAAAAGGGCAAGCAATTGTAGATTTCTTATCTGAGCACCAAGAATCATAGAAGGAACTTGTCAACATCCCAAGAACTCTGGAAGTGGCCAGTCTTTGGATTCCCCCAAGCAAAGTCCTTTCGAGCAAGGAAGAATGGATTCAGCAAGAAGTAAAAAGGATAACTAGCTTATGGATCACTCATTGGAGGTTGTATTTTGATGAATCTTGTACTCAACATGATGCTGGGGCTGGGATTGTCATTATTGATCCCAAAAGAGTTCATCATTGTTATTCATGCCACCTAGATTATCAAGATACTACCAACAATCGGGCAGAATATGAAGCACTGATAATTGGTTTAGAGATGTTAATAGAGTTGGAGGCAACTGAAGTTAAGATCTTTGGTGATTCTGAGCTAGTGATTAATCAGTTAAATGGAGACTACAAGTGCAGACACATCACCATGGCTAGGTATTACTTGACAGCAACTCAACTATTGAGTTTTTGGGGTACTGAGGTTTCAGTTAATCATATTCCTAGAAGGAAAATCTAATTGCTAATGAGATGGCACAATGGCCTTCAGGAGCACAGACTCAAGAAAGAAGGTGTGAGGTGGATGTGGAGGTACAAAGAAGGAATCCCCCTTCTATCTTTGAAAGAGGATTCAACTTGGATATAATGGCCAAAGAACCTAAGATGGAAGACTGGAGAACTCCTATCATCCAGTACTTGAAAGATCATTCTTTCCCAACAAGTAAGAACATTAGGCAGCAAGCAACTAAGTTTGTCATGTGAGATCAAACATTGCTAAGAAAAACTTCAGATGGACTTCTGTTAAAATGCCTAGGCTTGGAAGAATCAATGAAAGTGATGGCTAAAGTGCATCAAGGCATTTGTGGAGTGCATTAAGCTAGAGCCAAGATGAGGTTGTTGTTAAGAAGATATGGTTACTTCTAGCCTAGTATGGAGAAGGATTATAAGGCTTATGCCTGAGGTTGTGAAGAATGCCAAAGACATGGACCACTTCAACATGTGCACTCAGTACCCTTAAATCCAGTTATGAAGTCATGACCTTTTAGAGGATGGGCAATAGACTTCATCGGGCAAATTCACCCAACCATTAGTAAGGGGCATACTTTCATAATTGTGGCAACAGACTATTTCACTAAGTGGGTGGAAGCTTCAGCTGTGAAGACTATCACTTCAGCTGCTGTGATAAAATTCATTGAAGCCAAGATCTTACACAGATATGGGGCACTTGAGACAATTGTTATAAACCGTGGGCCATCTTTTATCTCAAAAGAGGTAGAGGAATTTGCAAACAAGTTCAAGATAAAGATGATCCAATCAAGTCTTCACTACCCCCAATCAAATGGATAAGCAAAGGCTAGCAATAAGGTCTTGGTGAATATTATTAAGAGAATGATAGCAGATAGTCCAAATAATTAGCATGGGAAATTAGGAGACACAATGTGGGCTTATAGAACTTCAAAACGAGTAGGAACTGGAACCACTCGTTTTGCCTTAACCTTCGAGCAAGATGTTGTGCTTATAATGGAAATCAATGTAAGTTCCATCAGGCTTCAAAATCAGTTTGGTCTACACAGTGAAGAATACATTCAAGTTATGTGTCAAGGAGTTGAAGATTTGGATGTAGCCCAAATTGAGGCCTTGAACAGAATTCAATAGGGGAAAAGAGCCGTTGCCCGAGCATACAACAAGAAAGTAAAGTTGAAAACCTTCAAGGAAGAAAAGTTACTATCGAAGGCAATTCTGCCCTTGGGAGCTAAATTAGAGGTTTTGGGAAGTGGAGTCCCACTTGGGAAGGTCCTTTCATTATTAACCAAGTGTTAAATAGAGGAGGACATTACTTAGTAGATTTGGAAGGAAACTTGCAAAGGCATCCAATTAATGCTAAGTTTCTGAAGAAATATCACCCAACTTTGTGGGATGTCAGAAATTGTTATATTGAGGAAGTCTAGGCATTTTGAGAAAGTTAAAGTTAGTTTGTGCATTTTTCAAATGATTAAGCATCAAACATCAATAAGACAAGCTGAAGTAAAAAGGAAGTCATTTTATTTCATCAAATGAAGAAGTTACAAAAGTTTAACTCAACAGTTGTACATCTTTTGCCAAGACAGTTATCTTAGAGTGATTTTTGCATAATAGTAAAGATCTTGCCAAGCTCTTCTAAAGCGATGTTACTGTTGGATAACTGGGCATCAGCATCCTTAACTTCAACATTCACTTTCTTCACTTCCTCAATCTTATGGTAGAGTTTGCTGAAAAATGATCATCTGCTCAGCCTTGAGTGCAAACAACTACTCCTCCAACTTTTGAATTTCAAAAGTCACCTCTATAATCCTTGCATCCATGGCTAAGCCTTCATCCACTAACCGCTGCAGAGAAGACGAGGTTCTTGAGTGTTTCTCTTTGTAGCACCTCACCTTATTGGCTTGCCTCTTTGCCTGAAGATTCTGGTCCATCAATGCCCTTAAATTCTCAAAGAATTTGAAAAAGGACTTGAACTGAACCTTCGACATTTGTTGAGCCTTATTTAGCTCATTCAAAGCCTTTTTCAGCATCTTGGAGACCCTAGTGACTGAAGGAGGCGTTGAAGTCCCTCTGCATCCACTCTTGAAAGATCGGCGTTGATCTTGAAGGTGTTGAGGCTCATAATGGCGCCTTGGAGATCTCAGCTTGGTTTTGATTTGCCCGAACTCTCTGACAAGCTCGAGCAATGAAACAATGGCTGGAATGGATGCAAGAGGTAAAGCATTGCTTCAACACTCCCAGAGGCAGCAGTAGTGGAAGCAACCTCAGTTGGAAGTGGATGAGGAGGAACAGAAGTTGAGGAAGCAGCAACAACAGTCTTGGTTTTCTTCAGCCGAGGGATAGGAATCCCTATGATCCCAAAAGCTTTGGGAGGACCATGAAGAACTTCCTTGTGCACTGCAGGCTGAGGATGCTTGCCCGAGCTCTCACCAGAAACCTGTTTTACATAATGAAGAAAATGAATTAGAAATTGCGATTTACTTAAGCTTGAGAAAGAGCAGAATGAAGAAGACTTTATAGCTGAGTTGGATCTTGAGCTAGTGGATGAGGCACCTCTGCTGCTACATTTACCTTAGGAAAAGCCCATGGACTTGTCTGAGCAGCAGCTTACGGAGCCCACATGCTAGTCACTTCTAAGACCACTTGTCTGAGCAGCAGCTTGGTGGTGGTTGATTGACTTCATGCACTGGAGAAGACTGGAAGAGAAAAAATATATATGTTAATGAGAATCTGGGAAAAACTTAAAAAGAACTTAAGAAGAGGAATACTTACTGAATTGCTATTATCCTTAACATAATGGAGTAACTCCCCAGTCTTTGGATTGAACTGGTGACGGGATTTTAAACCGCACAAATTTAACCCTCTTTTTGACAGTTGTAGTAATGATGTAAGTAGGGTATCGTTCTAGGCCGGGGATTAGGAGGGATTGCTAATCACTCTAAAATTAATTTAAAAACGTAAAAACAAAGTTTAAAACACTAAACTAAAATAAAAACACTTAACTAGAATAACTCAAAATAAAACTAACAGATAAACTAAAACAAATCAAAAGACTCAAAACAACTCAAGACTCTAGAAAACACAAACTAAGCTAAAAACTCGAAACACACTAAAAATGACTCAAAATAATAAAAACAATCAAATTAAACACTAGGAATTTAAAATGGACAGAAATTGAAATAAAAGATTAAAAACAATAAAAACTAATTAAATAATAATATTTTAATAATGGGGGGATTGATTTGGTTTTGACGAAATAAATTAAACTTAAATAAATTACAAATTGACAAAAACATGAAATTAAAAGTGAACGGATAGGCGACGGATTGGCTAGAGGGTTTTTCTCCACACATGACACAAATGCAACCTAAATTGATTCCCAGTTATGAATTCAACAAACGAATGAATGACAATGCTCCAAATTAATTAGGTCCGCTTAAATTAACTTTCAGATTTCCCTAAATTCATTGAATTGGACGGAATACGCATCACAACCAAATTATTCTTATCAAGTTCCCTAACTATGGAATACGCATGATAGAGAGACATATCAAAGATCATTAAGTTCAATGGAAATCATAAACATCGACTAGGCATTCATAACTATGGAATACGCATGTTAATCCAACCTAGGGTTTACTAAACACAATCGTGACTAGCGATTTTTACTACTCATGAATATAAGTTCATAACGATTAGGTGAAATTCCCTTATATCCTAGCATCAAGTCTAAGCATGCAAATTAAGTGTCGACCCTCAACCCACATACATAAACAAGTTCTTAATCAAAACAGAAAAGTAAACCACATCCAACATTCATAAATTCATAACTGGAGTAAATCAAATTAAAATTACAAATATAATCATGGTTTCGAATTAACCTCTAGCCAAAATAAATTAATTACACATTATTATAAATTAAAAACAGAAATTAAAAACATTAAGTTGGAGGGGATTAAACCGAAAGAGATTGCAGGGATCTGTGCAGTGCCATGTTAGTTCCTGTGCTTTCCTTTCAGCTGCTTTGAAAAGCAGCCTTGACTCCTCTTAATTCCTGTGCTATGGCAGCCCCGAGGAGCTCCGCCTTATCTCGCTGGTTCTTAGCGCGCTCAAGGCCTCGAGGCCTTTCTTCTCTCCTTATGCTCTGTTTCTTTTCTGTTCTAACTGCCTTCACGTCTGCCCTCTCGTGCCAATCCCCCTCTACTCCTTTATTCCCTGCGCAAGACTCTCGCCCACCAAAGGGCAGCGTCCCCCTTCAGCTGCCAAAGGTAGCAGCTCTCTGGTTCTCTCTCCAAACTGCCAGGCAAGGCAGCTTTAGTTCTCCACTCCCGTGAGGCTCTCGAGAGCCCTCTGGCTGCCTTCGTCCTCTCTCTTCAATGGACTCCTCCGTGGAGCTGTGTTTTATTCCCCCCGAGCCTTCCTCATTTCAGTTCTATATATTTTTCTATCCGCCTTTTTCTGCTTTCCTCCACCGACCCCCCTTTTAATTATGTTATCCAAATGATTCCCCCCGAGTGCTTCCTCCAGTTTTCCACCGAAAGCATGTCTTATCTTTTCTCCTTTAGCTGGCCTTCCACCGAGAGCATGTGCATGTGACTTTCATCATTTTTTTCTGTTTTTGATCACATGTAATCACACACACACACACAACATATTATATATATAAATATAAATATATAAATATATAAATATTATTTTCCAAATGATAAATTCTAATCAACAAGCAAGATAGTTTAAACGAATTAATTACTTAACACTTCATTTATTCTATTTTTATTTTCTTAGCTAGATACATTCTAAAAACACAAAATCAACGTAAATAGCTCAAAATATAACGAACTAACTAAGAAAAGACGAGTGAATTTGATATAAAAATATATATAAATAAGGTCCGATCAACTGGGAAGTGGGGGGCACCACCATCACCGGAGAAAAAGAATGAGGGATAAGAGCTGAGCCTTGCCCGACAGCAGGTGCTGAGGTTCCCACCTTGGCCTATGAAAAGACAAGAGAGGTTGATTAATCTTCAAGTTAAAGAAAAGCTCAGATTAATCAAGAATAAAGAGAAATATTCCTTTGACGGCTTGGCCCAACGAAGGGAAATGCGTGATGCTCAAGCTCGAACTTAGACGACTCCACCACAATGGTTATTGCCCATCGAGGTGAATGAGTCTCCACACCAAGCCAAGCTTTGTCCTCGGAGTCTCCAAAAAGTTCAAAGATGTCTCCAACATCTCCTGCAACATGGCTGGTTGCCTAGCAGCCTCAGCCTCGGCTTCCTAAAGAACAAGAGAATTTGCAGCTTCTTTTTCTTATCCGACATCCACTTCTTCATTGTTGCCTTGGGCTGCAAGGTTAGGAGAATCAAAATAGGATTTAGTAGATGACAGATCATGAAGCATTTTAAAAATAGAAGAGAAAGTAATAAAGTATACCTATTAGAATAAGCTGGTTCTCTGATGGATCATCTCCTTCCAATTCTCAAGCTCATCCTTCTTGTGGAGGGACTTGAAGAAGAGTTGCCTGAAGAGACGATCGTGGGCTTTCATCAAGTCTCTTTCATACTTCTTTTGCCACTTGGCCTCCCACCAAGTAGGGAACTGAGATCGCCTACCTGAATCCCAGCTGTCTACCACAGAAATTAGGGTGGTAGACTTCTACCTCACGCTCGTAACCAGTTCGATCACTGCGCATCCCCAGGCCAAATCTCTTTGTTGGATGCAGCTTATAAATTTCTCCTTGCATAGATTGCAGACATCCTCCCCAAATACATCTTGGTAGATCTGGTTTGAGAACCATGGATACCTACTGAGCATTAAAGCACACCATTCCAGGTCTGCCCGAGCCCTACAAACTCTGAAGAAGTAAAGGCAAGCAAGGGTGGAATGGTTGGTGGGAAAAGCCTCTACTAGAATGCAGGTTGGAGCCACTCCTTCACGGAACTCCAGGTTGGGCGCCCGAAATTTGGGAAAGTACCATTAAAGCCATAGCTGAATTATCCAAGTTGGCCCGTTGAGGTTGGTCTTAAAAGGTTCACCTTTGCTCACCTCACAAAAGAAGTGGTAGAGATTTGCGATGAGGAAAAGCCCCATAGCCACATCATTGAAGGAGTGGAGGGTTTCAATTAGTGAGATCTATTCCAGCTTCACTCATTTGGATTTGTTGGGGAAGACATGCTTATTCAGCCAGCATAGAAGGAAGTACATATGCTCCTGATCTCTATTGGCAATGGCTGAAGGCGGGCTAAAAGTCTTCTTTGCAAATGGGATGCAGCCCGCGAAGGAAGTCTCATAGCTTTTGAATGTGGAGGGAGTATACTCTAGACAAGTAATTGCCTCAGATGTGCCTGAGCCTTCAGCAGTCAGGTAAAAGGGGGAGGAAAAGTCGTGGGTGATGTCCACATACATGCCTGAGGGCTTTAGCCCAAATACTTGAGCCATGTCAAGCACAGTTGGAGACATGAGACTCATTCTGAAATCAAAGGTGCTAGTCCCATTATTCCAGAAGATAAAAAGTTATGGTTAAGAGCTCGGGCTTGGCAATCACAGTGTCCTTGGAGAGCATTATAAGCTCGTAAATCCCATTAGCCATCCGTTTCTGCTTCCAAATGGACTTAAGTTCATTCACCCATTAAGACTAGGCTTCATCCTTCATCAGTGGGAAGCCCCTGCGATGACATTTGGAGGTTGAAATACCAGGGAGTAAACACCCCCTTCCTCGAAGAAAATTAAGGAATTCAGGCCTATCCGAGGGCGATGAAGGTTGTTGAGTCAATGGCTCATGGTGGCAATACCTTCACCAAACTCACATGCAGGGCGAGTTTTGGGTGCCATGGTAGGTTTCTGGTTGAAAATTGAAGAAAATCTCTGGGTAGGAAGCAAAAAAGAATTGCAAAGGCAATGGAGTTCTGGAAAATCTGTGAATTCTAGAAACTTAGAGAATAAGGATTGCTAAAGGTATTTGGCTGAAAGATTTAAATGGAGGTTATATAGTAGGCAGTTAGTTAACGTTGGAGATCGTGGGTTAGTGCAAAGGTTTATTCGAAAACAGCTGTTTAAATGGAGCAAGTCCTTAGTAAAAGCATGCAGTTAGTTTTAATCATCATTAATGTCTCGGTTTATAAACTTAATAATGAATAAATGGGGCACTATTTGGGTTAATATTTAAACATTGGGATTTGCATTTTGGGAGGCCTAATGGTGCCAAAAGAGGTTGAACTTTCCTAAAGCTCAATCGACAGGCCTAAAGCAAATCAAGGCCATCTCAACCAAGACATAAGCCACATGCCACATGCCTATAACGTCGTTGAAATTGTACTGAATTTGAAGGGGAGAAATGTAGAAAACACTAAGCATATTAAGTGTTAAGCTAATCATAATATTTATTGCCAACACTATCAACACCTACAAGCCTTGGTCCAATATTGTAGATCTTAGTTTGCCAGAAGCAATCAAATAAAATTTGTTAGATACACTATAGAAACAAGAATGACAAATGCACCACTCGAATTCACAAAAATACTTGCCCTACAAATGTACCCGACGTTTTCTTGTCAAATGCATGTTCTCATTTTACCAGCGTAACCATACTTAATAGTCAACACTGGACATTACATAATCAAGTTACAAAATATCATTTCTCCAAGTCCCAGGACAGATGCACCCTAACGAGAAATATGAATGTAATTGAAGTTACAAATCCAAGACCTAACATGCAAATGATTGTTGAAAGGTCAATTATACACTGTAAAACCAAAACAAAACATAATCACTGAAAATGTATGTTTTGACAAGTGTGCATGTAGTACACATGGTGTGCATATCATGTGAATATCATGTGCATATAGAGTATATAGTGCTGTTAACCCTAAAAACTACTTAGCCTACGTGGCGCGCAGGCCAAGTAACTAATTAGTTAACTACGTCATTCAGTTGTGTGCGGGGCGTGCCAACTCGTCGGCCAAGCTCGGCTGAGGAGTAAAATATGTTGATGTTGTGTTGGTCGCGCTACTGACTTTTTCATCTTGCGATTGCGGCCGAGAAAGGAACACGTCTCGGCCTCTGGATTCTAAAGCCTGAAGACAAGACTGCTACTTTTACGAAGTTTAAGGATCGTCGTCGTCGGCTTTGGTCACAGTGATAGTATTTGTCAAAGTGAACTCACGCCGAATTGACACCAAGGTATAAGGGCACAGGTACTCAAAGCAAATATAAGTCTTGATGGTGAATATGGTTCGGCCGTCTGAATGCCGAACTCTAAATCCCATTGTGAATATGCAATCATAAATCAACTCGGCGTTCAATGTGCCGAGCTCAATATTCTGTAACACCTTATTTCACCGAGAAGGCTAATAAGATGACCTCTACCAACAAGGATTCAAAAACCCTTGTCGGCCGAGACTTGGATAGATAATCAGTCAGCCTCGACGCAGTGCTGTTTATCCAAATTGAAGGTGCTCTGAGGTCGGCTGATTCTACGGCGATAGTGTTGTTTATCCAAACTGAAGATATCACCGATTGCCTTCACAGTGCTATTTATCCAAACTGAAGTTGTGTCGGCGAAAAGGAAAATAAAAATCTCAAGGGTGTTGAGAGGTTTCGTGTAGAGCGAGAGTTTGCGCAGGGCAGATTTGTGTGTTGAATTGGAGGTCCCTTGAATGATGCACTCGCTCCTCTATTTATAGTAGCAAATCCCCTCTGATTGAATTGGAACTCCACCTGGATTAGGACTCCTTACCCTAATCCACCCTTATCTCGATCATTCCTACTTCCACCAGGATTCTGAACCTAGACTTCTATCCGGCCACGTTCCTTCAAGTTTCCGTATTCCAGTCTCGACGAGACTCCTCGCTGTACTAGGATTCTACCATCATCCATCTCACAGTAAGACTTTGCCTCCCTTATCTTTATCTGACAACTCCCTTTCCTAATAGGACTTGGCTAACCTTAAATAGCCGGCCCACAAACTGAATACCTCTCAGCATCTTCCAAACTAAGCCTCTGGGCCGAGAAATACTCCCCTACTCGGCCCAAACCAATATTTGGTACTTTTGACATTAAGGTAGTTTAGGACATGGTAGGCGCTCAAGATAACCAGGATACATAGTCCTCCTGTTTATTATCATAATAGTTAGCAAATACATTGCACAACTATATTACATTGCTTAACATTCTAGTAGTTGTTGATAATTTATGGTTGTCACAACCCAACGCATTCAGCTAAAGTTACTGAGCAGTTAATTCATTCAATGGAAAAACAGAGATAATACAATCAAAGCATCCAGTACATTAACATTCAATTCAACCATCTTTTGCAGAGCAAAGTAATATGGTTTTTTTCCCCAGAGAAGTAGATGGATAAACTTAAGCATATTTAGTAATTACAAACGAATCATTTACACAGACTTTCTTTCCAAAAATAAAATTTCCAATTTATAATAACTTGAGCTATATTTATTAATAATAGCACAAGTTTTACAGATTTGATCTTTTTCAATATAGAGCTATAAACAATTGTTTTATGTTACATTCAAAACAAAGGAAACAAATAACGAGAGGGGAAAGCATTAAAGAAGAGAAAATAGAACCTTTTTGAATTGGCAATCTCCAAAGGCCCTACAAACTTCAAGGCGCTCGTAAAGTCGTCCATTTGAACTCACATTACCACCATCCTATGTGATAACACGTGTTTCAATTAGATTCAGATAGAAGTAATAAAACATGAATTACATGCACAAATAAATGTTATATGGAAATAAAACATTATTATCCGGACTTGAGGAAGAATGAAATTATCAGTCCTCTAGAAAATAGCAGACATAAAAAGCAATATAAACTCAACTAAATCTTAATCCCACTTTACATATACGCAACCCTTACCTTCTGAATACAAGCACGCTCCTGTGCATAGGTGGCTTCGGGTTCCCTAGTTAAAACAATCTCTTTCAGATGACATGCTTCATTAGAACCATGTAGCAGTCCCTCAGTGGGAGATGATCGAGTTATTGATATTAAACTCAACTAGTTAAAACGTGTGAGATAATTGATTTTTACATTACAGGAGAATAATAATGGTTACAAAGCTGATTAAATACTCAGATATACATAGATTAACTAGAAGGCAACTCAGCTAAACAAAGCTAACAAACTCTAACATATCTTTGACTAACATTGACTCTAACATATACGAAACTAACCAAGTCTTGACCGTTGATCTTTGATGATCGTCAGGAGGTCTTTACTCCTAAATATTGATAAGGTTGGTCCATCATAAATGACATAGAGATTGTTAAGTTTAGAGGAATGAATATATATTTCTAATGAGAGAAGGAAGATTAGAGAAGGAAGAAGCAATTTAGCATTTGCAGAGCTCGGAAGAGAGAGATGGATTTCAAGCTTCTGCTCTCTGTATCAAAAACCAGAGAGAATGTATCTTTCTATATTCCTTCACACGCACACTGTGCACAACTGTTGGATTACAAGGTATAACAGAAAAATTGATCTCAGCCACTCAACTAGAAAATGGACATAAAGAGATCTTTACACCTGTCCTATAATCTGAGCTCTACACTTGGTAAAATCACCAAAGTGGATACACAATTAAAAACATTAAGTTTATTTACTTTCTAATATAAAAGTAAGCTCAATAGCTTATACACTAACACTCCCCTTTAAGCTTTGAGCTGATATAACTCCCAGTTTGTCTCTGAGGTAGTTGAATCTCTCCTTCGGCAAAGCTTTGGTGAAGATGTCTGCCACTTGTTCTTTGGTAGGACAGTAGACCAAATCAACTATCCCTTGCTGCAAGGCATCCTTGATGAAATGATATCGTCTGTCTATGTGTTTTGTCCTCTGATGAAACACAGGGTTCTTAGCTATTGAAATTGCAGATGTGTTGTCACACTGCAAAGGGGTTGCATCTGCTTGTAGCTCCCCAAAGTCATCCAGAACAAATCTGAGCCATATAGCCTGAGTTGTGGCTTCAGAAGCACTAATGTACTCGGCTTCTGCAGTAGAAAGAGCAACACAGTTTTGTTTCACTGAGGCCCATGAGAAGACACCACTTCCAAAAGAGAAGGCATAGCCTGAAGTGCTCTTACTGTCTTCAAGTGATCCTCCCCAGTCACTATCGCAAAAACCAATCAAAACTGCCTTATTACCCTTCTCATACTTCAAACCATAGTCCAATGTTCCTTTGACATATCTGAGCACCCTCTTGGCTGTTCTATAGTGTTTATTTGTAGGACAGTGCATATACCTAGCTAGTAGACTAGCTGCATACATCACATCTGGTCTTGTGGCTGTAAGATATAGAAGACTGCCCACAATCTTTCTATATTGCTCTTCATTTGCTGCACCACTCCCATCATCTTTGCTCAATTTGTCAGTAGCAATGAGAGGTATGGAGACAGGTTTGCACTCCTTTAGACCGAACTTATCCAGTAAGGAAGAGGCATACTTCCTCTGATGGATAAATATGTGTGAATCTGTTTGTATGACTCCCATCCCCAGAAAATGATGAAGTAACCCGAGATCTGACATTTCATATTTAACTTTCATGTCTTCTTTGAACTCATCCAGCATCTCCTGATTATTCCCAGTGTATACTATGTCATCAACATAGATAGAGACAATTAGAATATCCTTATCTCCCCTTGTCTTAGTATAAAGAGTTGCCTCACTCAAGCTCTTTGTAAATCCACACTGAATGAAGTAGCTGTCAATCTCCCCATACCAAGCTCTAGGTGCTTGCTTTAACCCATACAAGGCCTTATGTAATCGGTAGACTTTATCCTCCTTGCCATTAACCACAAATCCCTCAGGTTGTTCAACATAGACTTCTTCCTGCAAACTTCCATTCAAAAACGCAGATTTAACATCAAGCTGATATAATTTCCAGCTTCTCTGTGCAGCAAGAGCAATCAAAGTTCGGATTGTGTCTAATCTTGCAACCGGGGCAAAAGTCTCATGGTAGTCAATTCCTGGTTTCTGCACATATCCCTTGGCAACTAGTCTTGCCTTGTTCTTTTGTACTGAACCATCCAAGTTCAACTTGGTTTTGAATACCCATTTCACTCCAATGACATGTTTGTTGCTTGGTCTATCAACCAATTCCCAAGTTCTGTTCTTCTCAATCATGGACAATTCTTCTTCCATGGCTTTTACCCAAGCCTGATCTTGTACAGCCTCTTCGAACTTTTCAGGTTCCACAATACAAAGATTGCACTGTGCCATAATGTCATTTATGTCTCTCCACTTTACTGGAGTGTGATCAAATGACTGAGAAATCTGCACAGATTCATGATGCACAGATTCATGAGTACCACAATCTGGTTCTTCAACATGTAGTAGTGAGCTAGAATCAGAAGGACATTCTTCAACTTCTCTCAACTCATTTTCCTTCTGAATATAAGTCACAGCTACTACCTTCTCTGAACTTTCCTTCCAATTCCATGTCATTTTCTCATCAAAGACTACATCCCTCGATAGGATTAATTTCTGAGTACAGGGATCAAACACTCTATATCCCTTCTCACATGTAGCATATCCAACAAAGACACCTTTAACACTTTTAGCATCCAACTTCTGTCTTGTTTCAGATGGTACATGTGCATAGCATACAGATCCAAACACCTTTAGATGACCAATCCCTGGTTTTCTGCCACTGTAAGCCTCAAATGGTGTTAAATTGTCGAGTGCTTTTGTAGGTGACCTGTTCAAAATATACACAGCTGTGTGCGCAGCCTCTGCCCACAGAAAGTATGGCAAGCTTTTATCATGAAGCATTGCCTTAGCCATCTCCACGACTGTCCTATTCTTCATCTCCACTACTCCATTTTGTTGTGGAGTATAGGCCATAGACAGCTGTCTTTGAATCCCAGCAGTCTCTAGGAATTCATTGAACTCATTTGACACAAACTCTCCTCCCCTGTCACTCCTTAGACTCTTTATTTTAAAACCCTTTTGTAATTCCACCATAGCTCTAAACTTCTTGAAACATGTTAGAGCCTCAGATTTTTGTCTCAGAAAATAGACCCAAGACATTCGAGTATGATCATCAATAAGAAGCATGAAGTACTTGTTTCCAGCAACTGATTCAGTTTGCATCGGACCACACAAGTCAGTGTGTATTAGTTCCAGGGGATTTCTTGCTCTCCAAGCTTGTTCTTTTGGAAACCAGTCACGGTGTTGTTTTCCCAACTGACACCCTTCACACACCCCCTTAGCATCTGCAAGCTGTGGAAGACCATGCACCATTTCATGCTCCCTAAGTTGTTTTAGACTTCTGAGATTTAAATGCCCTAATCTCTTGTGCCAAATCCAAGTAGAATCTGGACCAAAACTAGCACTCAGAGCAAGTTGAGTATTCTGCAATAGGGAGAGAGGGTAACACCGATTTTCCTTCTTCTTTACTTTGATGACAAGATTCTCCAGTGAGGGTCCATCAAACACACTACACATATTGCCCCCAAATACTAGGTAGTAACCATGCTCATCCATTTGCCCCACACTCAATAAGTTTTCTTTCAACCCGGGCAAATGCATGACTTCTCTGATATACTTCTTTCCTTTGTTTGTATCAATTTCCAAAGAACCCATTCCTGCAACATTTACCAATTCACCAGTGGGCATTTGCACCTTTCCAGCAACATTAGTCTTTATATTGACAAGAAGATCTGCATTCCCTGTCATATGATTGCTGCACCCACTATCAATATACCAGTTTCCATTCATTTTGTTTTCAGAAATTGCACTGTTGGCAAAGAACAGATTTCCTGTAACTTCTGTTTGGTTTGCACAGTTTGCCTTTTGAATAACCTTGCCTGCTGTGCATTCCCTGGCCCAATGTCCAAACTTATCACAATTGTAACATCTAGGCTTCCCCTTATATCTACATTCACCAAAGTGAAATTTGGAACACACTTTACACTGTGGCTTAGCTGAATCTTGCTTCATGTACCCAGAAAAAGTTGAGTTTTGTGCAGAATTTGTGAATGGCCTTTGTTGAAACTTAGGCTTAGACTCCCATTTCTTTCCCTTCGGATTCAAGTGCTTATAAGATTTGAATGTACCAGACTGAGCATTACTACTGGTTTGTCCTTTTGGAGTCACAGAGAGTGAGGCAAAAGCCCTGTCAGTGGTATCAACACTATGTAAATCAAATCGTTGCTCTTGGCTCTTCAAGATTGCTACAACTTCCTGCAGTTCTACAGTTTCTAGGCATTTGGTATTTTCAATAACCAGACATATAGGATCATATGGTTTACTAAGGCTAATCAACACTTTCTGTACAAGCCTTTCATTTGACAAAATTTCACCAAATGTCTTCATCTGATTAATCAGTTCATTAAGCCTAGTGAGATATCCAGACAGAGATTCATCATCTCGCATCCTAGCATACTCGAATTCACGTCTCAGATTTTGTAGTTTCACAGACCATACCTGATCACCACCATGATACTCGCCATATAACAGATCCCAAGCCATCTTCGCTGAATCGGCATTAGCAATCCGTGGGAATATCTGATCTGAGACTGCGTTCTGGATAATGCCCAGAGCTTTTGCATCTTGCATATATGCTGCGACCATTTTCTCATCTTCATCTTCTTCTTCCTCTGAGCTTTCTTCAGCCTTTTTCTTCTTCTTTGCTTCTGAGATCGTAATCCCCTTTTCAACCAGCTTCCATAGCCCGTGAGATTTGAAGATTGTCACCATCTTGATTCTCCAGAACTCGTAGTTCTCACCGGAGAAGATCGGAGTTCTCACCTCAGAACTTCCAGATCCAGCCATCGCCGAGCTTTGATGATGCAAATACAAATCGAAATCGGGTTATGTAGAATTCCAATCCCTTCGTCTGAACTAGAACGAGCTCAAGTGGAACTCGATTGATTCACAGGTTACTCCCAGACCTCATATGATCGAACGAGGCTCTGAGGCCATGTTAAGTTTAGAGGAATGAATATATATTTCTAATGAGAGAAGGAAGATTAGAGAAGGAAGAAGCAATTTAGCATTTGCAGAGCTCGGAAGAGAGAGATGGATTTCAAGCTTCTGCTCTCTGTATCAAAAACCAGAGAGAATGTATCTTTCTATATTCCTTCACACGCACACTGTGCACAACTGTTGGATTACAAGGTATAACAGAAAAATTGATCTCAGCCACTCAACTAGAAAATGGACATAAAGAGATCTTTACACCTGTCCTATAATCTGAGCTCTACACTTGGTAAAATCACCAAAGTGGATACACAATTAAAAACATTAAGCTTATTTACTTTCTAATATAAAAGTAAGCTCAATAGCTTATACACTAACAGAGATAAGGAACAAGTAGAAAACTATAAGCTTTAGTCATTTGCAGCACCTCAAACTCAGAAGTCATATCCTTATTACTATTGAGATTATTAAGGTAAATATTGCATTCTTATAACACCATATGCTCCTTCTATTGAACTGAAATCAATAACATGCAACATTATGAAAACCATATCAGCTCATAAAGAACCAATCACCATGCGGTACACCGGTACCAATAGTCTGTACTTGGTTAAGGTATTATTGAATTTGTTCTGTTATGTCCTCAACTCGTTCAAGCACAAGTGCAGTTAACAAGTTCGATTACAATACTTAAAAAAACACAAGTATACATGTCGAATGAGAGTTAACAGAGTAACAAAATCACATGCTTTTCCTTTTGACAAAAATAAAAAATTATCAAATCTTTGCTTAATCTTCTCTTCTCAGCCTCTAACCACATGCAGATTCTCATTGTTAAATTCCTAAGAAAACAACAAAAGCAACCACCCACAAACATCGCAATTAGATACTCAAATACTTACAGAAACATGATTCCTCAGACTTACAAATTTGGATCAGATTAGGATGAAATTTAGGGTTAGGAAAATGTAAGAATTGGGAAAAAGAAGCGAATTATGAGACAATCGGGAGATGTATTAATATGGAAACGAATGTAATTGCTAAAGGTGATTGGGGCGGCGGCGATAAGCGTCTCTGTGAAGCCTACGGTGACGAGATGTAGGAGGACTCGGTGGACTCCATTGCCTTTTTCCTTCAGAGAATAAGATAGACATAGAGAGAAACTTTAGAGCATTCACAGAAATTGGAAATGGGTTTGAACTTTGCAGATCGCTATCTGCTATCAAACTCAAGTACAACTCTCGCACGTTAAAACCCAGATCGCAGATTGAAAGGGGGTTAGGGTTAGGGTTAGGGTGAGTAATTTGCATGATTCTAAAAAACGCTAAGCGCCAATCAGAGTGGCAAGCTGAGCCCTAATGCCAATGTGTTTAGGCAGGACCTAGACGCATTAAGTAAATTTAAATAAGTTTATTATATATCATAAAAACAAATGTTTATTTACACTTAAAAAGGTTATACTAATATTTGTATTTATTATTATAATTAAGTTTATTTTTTTAACATACAACATACAATAAAAAAATCGGAATTCTCCCCCATACAAAAAAAAATCGAAATTCTCACTTTAGTATCTTAGTGAATTGGGTGGTATGAAATAAAAATTTAAAAAAAAAAGCCTCTTATTTATTAAACGTAAGACATCTAGAGGATCACACCTCCTAATTTATTTTATTTTCTTCGGCACATATGCCAACTCCTAATTCAAAAGGGCCCTTATTAATTAGGAATTTAGGATGCCACCATCTCATTGGATTACAATTACAAAAGAAGGCAAATAGATGCTAGGTGGCATAGTCTCATAGGATAAGAAGTAAAAAAGATAAAACATAAGAAAAAATCGAAGCTAAAATCAAACTTCTTCGACTTTGAATCACATCCAGACCGCCTAGGTCTCTCAGCACCTGGCTAGACCCTTAGGCTCCCGTCTAGATTTCATAGGCGCCCGCCAAATTTCTTCCCCGATTTACCTCCCAATTTTGGCTTATTAATTCGGGCGGCTAACCACTGCGTAGCGCCTAGGTTGCTGCCTAGGTTAATTTTTAGAACACTGGTAATTTACAAAGAAGTTAAATGTGGATTGGGAAGAAGAGAGAATATAGGCGTCGGCGAGGGAGGAGAGAAGAGGGAAATCAGAAAATGGAGGAATTAACTCATTTATATATTAGGGCAATTAGGTCATTTTCAATTGTAGGAAAAATCATATTCATGTTCTAGTGTTGTGCAAGGCGTGTGCATTCTTTGTGCATACTTGAAAAATCCTATTTCTATCACAAGATTAAGCAAATATAATACCTTTGTTTATTTCCCTATATAATATGCTGAAAAAGTTATACTCTAGTAGATACCCAGTTGGGTGATGCGCAACATCCTCTTCAAGGGACTTGTCTAGCAAGAGTGACAAGCCTGCCTTGCCAAAAGCAGTTCATGTGAAGACCCACTGCTGGCTATTTCAGCCAGAACCTGATTGCTTTTGGTTCACTTCGTTGTTGTTTCAATGGCCTTTTGCTTTCAAAAGTGACTATATTTGTAACCAATGCCAAGCCCCTTTGCTAGAACGATGATTAGAGCTATTTCTAATTGCAGCTTATGGTTTCTAATCATCAACAATTATTAATTCATCCACCTTAAAAATTTGTCAAACAATTATTCAGAAATTTATATATACCAATCTTTTCTCTTCTTCCTTTACATGAATAATCTCATGCACATTATCTTTTCCTGATACAAATCTAACACTGCTTTTCCTTCATCGGGTGCTTGGTCTGGAGGGTTGCTCTGGTTGTTTTGCAGTGGATGATGAAAATGCAGCAGTAGCCATCAATGATTTCTTTTGTTCAGGAGTACTAGACTTGACAACATAAACCTAAGAAGATCCTTGATTGTGATCAACTGTGTTTCACTCAATTTATGTATGTGAGCCCGCTTAGCTTAGAAGTTAGAGCATCGCATTTTAGCGGCCCAATACTAATCATACATATATTGTTCCCCAACTTGTATCTACCACAAAAGACCTCGGTGTAATTAAACATGGAATCACACTACAAAACATATTTAATTGTTATCCCTATGCATGAAAATCAAGTCTTTTTTTTTTGTCAAACGATAAATTGGTTAGATTAGGGAATCAACGGGGTTCGAACACACGCCGTGGTGCAGACCAACACTCCTCTCCACCACTCCATTTGCAAGTCTTTGTTTTATTAACTTTTGTTTCTTCTTCACAATGCTAAATACAATTTAACTAAAAAACATTAAGCATCCTGCATAAAGTGAATAGAGCCCCATCAAACAAGTGCATGAAATAAATTACAATAAGGTAAACATTTACGAAGAATCTTTCTTCTAAAAGGAAGACATGAAATTTATTTATCAAAATCAAGCACATTCTCTGGTCCTCAGGTAGTCAGATGATTAAGAACGAGCACTTCACCGCAGGTTATCATACATAGTGGCTTCGACAAATGTAGTTTCTGAGTTGAGAGGAGTTGAGAAACTTGTTTCATTGTAGGGCGAGAATAAGGACTAGAATTCAAGCATGAAAAGACAATCTTCACAAGAAAAAGTACTTCCTCTGCTTCTTGATGCGTTGGAGGCAAAATCCGTTGGTCCAGAACATCCACAATCGGCATTTGATGGGGTGGTAATGTAGATGCTGATGATGATGTGGATGAAGAAGGCATCGATGAGAAAGATGAGAAAAAATCTCCGGGATGCCTTCCCATGATTATTTCTAATGCGACCACTCCAAAGCTATAAACATCGCATTTTTCGTTCACTTCCATGGTATATGCAAGTTCTGCTTAGAACAAGATCATAGCAATAATGTGACTACTAGTTACTGAAGATAAAGAGTGAAAAAAGTTGAAAAAAAAATGGACAACTAATTTACAATTAACTTTAACAAAAAGTAGATGACAATAGAGTTGGAAAAATGGACCCAACTCGTTAACACGATCCAATTCATTCGCAAAATTTCAACTAATATAGGTGAAGACTGAATGGGCTAGTTTAAGAATAGGTGAACCGTTAGCAACCCATTATTTAACAAATGGTTTCAGGTAAACCACAAAATCCATAATCACCCATTATTTAAAAGAGGGTTAGCTGTTGTCACTTTTATTGTTGCATGCCAAAGTTTAAATTTGAAGAATACATGACATGGACTCTCTTTGATATGTGACTGCTTCTCCTTGTTGATGGTAGACTCTAATTGAAAACAATGCAAGACAGTTTTTTTCTTAAGAAACATTTGTTTGAATTTCTTGGATTAGAGTTATTTTACATCACAACAATGTTTGCTAGTCTTATATTTTGTGTTTTTGTACTTTCCATTTGCAGGATTTCAATAAAAGTTACAAAAGGGTTCAATTTTAAGTGCGAAAATGGAACAATTTTATAATCTTGTTCTTTCTCGTTTGGCTGGTGATGTATTAACAATTCCGGTTTCTATTGTCGCCTTAGAATCAACATTTACTATTAGTGGTAGAGTGATCAATCAAAATCATAGTTGTTTATTGCAAGAAATCGTTCAAGCTTCATTATGTACTAGATATTGGCTTTATGGCAAAAAGGGGTCAATCGTATATCACTTGGCCTTTGTATTTTTACTGCAGTTTGCATGTTTACTGCATGTTGTTTTAATTAGTTAGATTTTAGTAGTTTATTAACATCTCGATTGACATTACTTATTACATTAGATGCTTACTATAGATGCACGTTTATAATTGTTTTTTTTTCTTCTAATTTGCATGTTCATAAAAAAAAATCTAATTTATTTTTATGTTTTAGCTTTAAAGAAAGAGGGTGCTGGCATGGAAGAACTTACAATGAACCCAAGTGTCTACTACACTTTATGTCAATGTTATCTTCAAAATCAAAACATGTAACATGGTATTAATCCACCTAACGTTGAAAGGAATAATATTTGGAAAAAAAAATAATCATAAACAAAAATGAATAAATAAGGTTAAAAGGAAGAAAACATATTACCTGGTGCAACATATCCATATGTGCCTGCAACTGCAGTCCAATTAGTTGATTCTGGATTCAAAAACTTCGCAGTACCAAAGTCTGAAACAGAGGCCTCATATTCAGAATCCAGCAAAATGTTCTTACTTGATATGTCCCGATGCACAATTGGTGGCACACAGTCGTGGTGCATGTATGCCAGGGCATGAGCTACACTGTTAACAATATTCACCCTTTTTCTCCATCCCACTTCTTTCGCTTCTTCATCTTTGCTCAAAATTGCTGCAAAGCTACCTCTTTCAACAAACTCGTACACCAAGAATGAGTGTCGATTGTGTAAACAGAAACCATAAAGCTTCACAATATTTCGGTGTCTTATCTCTGTTAGTGCCGATATTTCATTCAAGAATGCCTTCTCCAAATTCTTCTCGCCATCCCACAATTGATGCAGTTTCTTCACAGCCACTATGTTGGCACCTGACAAATTTGCTTTGTAGACGCTTCCTTGTCCTCCACTTCCGATGCAATATATGGAATCAAAATTTTCTGTCGCCCTTATGATTTCCTCATACATTGACTTTCCGTCAAAATTTAGAACTGAAAACGATATTTCTCCAGGCAAGTTTTTTTCTGCTTTATCCGGATGTTTCTTTTTTCTTTCCACTACGAATTTAATTGTAAAGAAAGCAGAAAGAAGGAAAATTGTTGCTAGAAGGGAGAATGTGACTCCAAATACCCGTTTGTGGTCCTTTCTCCAGCCATGCGTGCATGGTTGCAAACCTTCAATGTTGCCGCACAATCTTTTGTTCCCTTGTAAAGCTTCTGGCAGAGCTTGTCGAAATGCTGTGTTGTTGGGAAGGGGACCTTCCAATTCATTGTAAGATATATCCACATACGACAAGCCATGCATGCCTTCAAAACTTGATGGTATGAAACCTGAAAGATTGTTGTGAGAAAGATTGAGTGTTTGCAAACTCTCCATTTTGCTGATTTCTGGTGGTATGCTACCTTCAAGTGAGTTGTGACTTAAATCAAGTTCGTTCAACTGAACTAACTTTTCCAACTTAAATGGAATTCCTTGAGAAAAATGATTTTTGCTCAAATTCAGATGGTGCAGTTTGAGAAAGTCGCCTAGAATGCTCGCAATTGACCCATTGAATTTGTTCGATGACAAATCGAGATATTCAAGATCAATAAGTGATCCAAATTCTGAAGGTATATGGCCTGAAAGTTGATTTCCATTCATCATCAACTTCTGCAAAGATGTCATCCTCCCGAATCCCTTTGGAATCGCCCCAACTAAGTGATTTGAAGAAAGATCGAGTTCATGAATATCAGCATTAACAAGCTCGGGAGGTATGCTACCAGTAAGGTTGTTTCCCGCAATTAGTAAGGTTTTTAATTGCGAGCATTGTCCCCATTTTTGTGAGATTTCACCATAAAGCTTATTGTGGCTCATATCTATGAAATCAAGATTTGGATAGACACCAAAATCATCTGATATATTGCCTGTCAATTGGTTCCCTTGAAGACGAACTCTAAATAAGTTCTTGCATGTTTTCAAGCTTTTGGGGATTGGACCTGTCAAATGGTTATTGCCCACCGAAAGGTTTCGGAGTTGTTCACTACTGCAAATATGTTGGGGCAAATAACCTATTAACTGGTTTTTCTCCAAATACAGTTCAGTCAACTTTTTCAGATTCCCTATCTCTTGGGGGATGAAGCCAGAAAGTTGGTTAAACTGTAGGCCTAAGTATTCCAAGTTGATCAGGTTACCTATTGAACTAGGAATTGGACCTTTAAGTTTATTAGCAGATAAATCTAGCCCCACAAGAGATTTCAATTTCCCTATTTCTTTAGGAATAGTGCTAGAAAGATTAGTATCATAGAGAATGAGAAAGGTGAGGTTTGTGAGATCACCTAGGGATGTTGGGATTGAACCATTGAGTTGATTCTTAAACAAATCTAGCTGCCGAAGGGATTTCAATTTTCCTATCTCTTTAGGAATTGTGCCAGAAAGATTATTATAGTAGAGAAAGAGAAAGGTAAGGTTTGTGAGATCACCTAGGGATGTTGGGATTGAACCACTGAGTTGATTCCTCGAAAGAGAGAGGATCACAAGAGATTTCAATTTCCCTATCTCTTTTGGAATAGTACCAAAAAGATTATTTCTAAAAAGATGGAGAAGGGTTAGGTTGGTCAGATCACCTAGGGATGTTGGAATTGAACCATTTAGTTGATTCTTAGACAAATCTAATTTCACAAGAGATTTCAATTTCCCTATTTCTTTAGGAATAGTGCCAGAAAGATTATTAGCATAGAGATAGAGAATGTTAAGGTTTGTGAGATCACCTAGGGATGTTGGGATTGAACCATTGAGTTGATTCTCAGACAAAACTAGCTCTACAAGTGATTTCAATTTTCCTATCTCTTTAGGAATTCTACTAGAGAGATTATTACTGTAGAGATAGAGAATGGTAAGGTTTGTGAGGTCACCTAGAGATGTTGGGATTGAACCACTGAGCTGATTGTTAGAAAGATCAAGATAGATGAGTTTGGAGAGGGAACTGACCTGAGCAGGAATGGCATCAAAGAGATTATTGTAGCTGAGGTTGACGTATTGAAGATTGGGGAAGGACAAGAATGAAAATTCATGTAGCGTAGCTTGTATACCGAAAGTGGTAAGGTTTATCATAGTGACACTTCCAGCAGCATTGCATGAAATACCAGTCCAGAAGCATGGGGTTGCTTTTGTATGACCAGGTAGGTAAGTCCAGGAGGTGAGATTTTGCATATGAGTATGGTTTTGAAAGGTGGCTTTCCATTTGAGAAGTGCTTCTGCTTCAGAAGTAGAAGTAGCAGAATCAGAAGCAAAAGCAGCGTAGCTTGGTAATGAAAAACGTTGTACGTACAAGATAAGGCAATAAGCCAAAGGGCATATTTTATGAAAAACTAAAGATGCCATGGCCACCGGTGTTTAGTTTCGTTTACATATTATAATATAGTTATTGGGCTTATTTATAATGAGAGCTTTAATAAAACACCCCTGGTACTGTTTACTTTTAACGAAAAACCACTTTTTTACCTTTAACTGTCACTATTCATTATACCTTCAAAAAGAACTTTTCATTAAAACTATCACTATTCAAGGACTTTTCGTTAATTTTCCTATTTATAATAGCATTCATGAGCTATTGTAAATAATTCAAGTTAGCCTGCATCGAAAGGAGTGGGAGAGATGAAAGATACAAGACATGCAAAATGTTTTGTTTTGCACAAGTCAAAGTCTTTGTTGCCCGCTAGTACAGTACCTCTCTTTGTTTTATGGGACCCACCCCACTCCTTCTAAAGATTGTTTCTTATAATATATAATGTACTTAGTCACAAATGTATGTAATTGTCAATCTTTCTTCTCAAATATCACTATCTCAACCCTGCCCTCTTGTTCACATCTCATTTAATTCTATTTTTTTTTTCTTCTAATTAAAGTAATTCTTTTTGGTGTCATAAGTTCAAACTTATCAAATAAAAGCAACGTTACTTGGTGATGAAACAAGTTGTACGTACAAGATCAGGCAATAAGCCAGATGGCATACTTTAGGAAAAGCTAAAAATGTCATGGCCACTAGTTAGTTTAACTTTGTGTACATATTATAATCTACTTCCAGGGCTCATTTATAATATCATTCATGAGCTATTGCAATTAATTTGACCCGCACCGAAAAAAGGGGTGGAAGAGAAGAACAAAAATACAAGACTTGCATGATGTTATGTTTTCCACAAGAAAATGACCTCTTCATGGCTCAAAGTAGACCCGGCAGTTTTTGTCACGACACAAAAATGACACGAAAAGAACGAGTTTCGGATCAACACGATAACTAATCGAGTCATTATCGGGTGACCCGTTAGGTATACACACGGGTAACACGTGGGTAATCCATTTCGACCCGTTAAGGAAAAAATTATTTTGATAATTTTAAAGTTTAATTACCAAAACATTTATTATAGAATACAATAGCAATATTAATATATACAATATATTCTATAGTAAATATATAGTTTCATATTATTATTCCATATAAGTTTTAAAAATAAAATGTTTTAGTCATTATTTATTTTTATTATGAGAGTTCCTTATTATCATTACTAGGATAAATTTTACTTAACATGTTGTTGTCCAAAATTAAAATAAACTAGTATAGTATTTGTATAGGCAAGAACTAAGGAGACATACATACAAGTATGAAAAATGTGAAAGAATATATAAACACTCGTAATTCATCATTGTTCTTCCATGAGTAGATAATGGTTACACTTACATTATCGTTTAGATTTTTAAAATTCTCCAAACCCTCATGAATAATGTTTTTTATTTGAGGGCAAAATTAATAAAATTAACAAGCTTTACAACTTTCATGAAAGGATCAGCTTCGAAATTCAACAATATAATCCATAAACCTTAAATTTATATTTAACCGTCGATTGTCATTTACTGTTTATTCTTCTTACTAAATTTCATTTTTTAAATTTTCTTTTTTGAAAGCATGATCATCTGGTGAATGTAAGAAGATGAATGGTTTAGATCTTTGATACGTTTTGATATTTACGGTTAACTGAAATATGAGTCGATGTCATATAGTTTGTAAAAACTTTATAAACATCAAGCAATATTTTCACTAACCGTAAAACTCTGAACATAATATCAACGATCCAAACCGTTCATCTTCCTGCATCCTCTAATAGATCATGTTTTTAAAAAACAAAATTTGAAAAAAAGCAAAATTTGATGAGAAAAATGAAGCGTAAATGTAAACAATAATCAACGGTTAAATTTTGATCTATGATTTATATGATTATAGTGGCGAATTCGAAGTTGAGCTCTTAACGAAAGTTGTAAATATTTTCAGCATTTTGTCTTTGCAAAAACTATTATACTATAGTATTGTACTGAAGATGAAGGAAAGTATGAGTTGAGGCATGAAAATGAATTAATGCACTCTGAATCGCGACAGAGCAGCATTTTCCCTTTTTGTACAATTACTCTGACTTGATTTCTTCGTTGGTACATATGTTTGTACATCCCTGCCTTAAGTCTTGTATAACAAATGATTTTAAATTTCGGGGACGAAATTTTTATAAGAGGGGTAGATTGTGGCGACCCGTCCCAAATTTTCTATGAAAAATTCTCCCCGTACGTGTGTATTGACGATTATACCCTTATCGTTGAATGATATGAACACGTTATATTAAGTTTATTTCGATTAAACTATAGTATTATAACTCTTACATTTCTAGGAAATATTAGTAAAAATTTATGAGAGATCCGTATTACCCTCACCAACTCATCCCATTACCTCTTCACCAAACCTATTCCACTAAACTCACCAACCCTATCCCACTCTCCCTTCCATCCCCTCTGTATCATTCAATCATAACCTGAGGAAAGCAAACAATACAACTCACAGTCTCTCTCTCATACATATTTATATACATACTCATCTTGCGGCACCGGTGTTAGTACTCGCCCCAGGGCCAGGGCCAGTCCTTCGCGTGTATGTTCACATCGCACCGTTCGCTCGTCTGGATCCAGGTTAGGTGCCAGTCATGTCGGGTAGATTGCATTAGGCAATCCGACTTGTATGTGATGTGCTTCTGCACCAGTCTTCACGTGATCGTAGTACTTGAGCGCATTGATTACACCCAGTCCTGTTCGTGTCAGATTCCGTCTGTTCGAACTTGTGTGCAAGCATTAGATAGATGAGTATTGCATTATATTATTGCCACATGATTATACTTCTGCAGCATTGACTCTATCATGATTCGACTCGCATATTGTCATTAATACTTGGCTACAGTATTGTGGATATATATATATATATATATACACGTACTTACTCATAATGTACTTCTTATTAAAGTAAACTATAATTGTTTTACGGCGAGGGGTTAGTATATTCTAAACCAAAAGTTTTCATATAAGTTTGTTTTGCTGACCCACTCAACTTTGTTTTTCGCCCCTCCAGGTTTAGTAGATGTGCTTACGTATATACGAGGATTCTGGCAAATCTCAGGAGATGGTTACCTTCAGTGGTATAACCTTCATCCCAGTTGTTATACTGTCTTATGCTCTGACATCACGTGTGAATAGGTTTCAATCCCGCTCACCTGCACACTCTCTTGATTAGGCATTTTTAGGTGTAAATTCATCTTCGTTTTCCACATCACTACACTTTATGGCTTCGTCACCGTCTAGGTGTCGGCCAGCACAACTCGATCTGGAGTCCAGGTGGATATTCCCGGTCGGGGTGTGTCAAAAATGACCTCTTCATGACTCAAAGTAGACCGGCAGTTTCTGACACGACACAAAAATGACACGAAAATAACAAGTTTCGGATCAACACAATAACTAATCGGGTCATTATCGAGTGACCTGTTACGGGTATACAAGTGGGTAACGCGTTTCGACCCGTTAAGGAAAAAAATATTTTGATAATTTTAAAGTTTAATTACTAAAACATTTATTATAAAATACAATAGCCATATTAATATATACAATATATTCTATATTAAATATATAGTTTTCTATTATTATTCTATAAGTTTTAAAAATAAAAAGTTTTAGTCATTATTTATTTTTATTATGAGAGTTCCTTATTATCATTACTAGGATAAGTTTTACTTAACACGTTGTCCAAAATTAAAATAAACTAGTATATAGTATTTGTATAGGCAAGAACTAAGAAGTCATACATACAAGTATGAAAAATATAAAAGAATATATAAACACACGTGATTCATCATTATTCCTCCACGAGTAGATAATGGTTACACTTACATTATCGTTTAGATTTTTAAAATCATCCCAACCCTCATGAATAATGTTTTTTTTATTTCCGGGCAAAATTAATAAAATTAGCAATAATTATTGTAGAAGTGTAAAAAATGTATAAAAAAAAATATACAATCACTCATAGTGACAAGCTTTACAACTTTCATGAAGGGGTCAATTTCGAAATCCAACATTATAATCCATAAACCTAAAATTTATATTTAACCATCGATTGTCATTTACGCTTTATTCTTCTTACTAAATTTCATTTTTAAAATTTTCTGTTTTGAAAACATGATCATCTGGTGGATGTAAGAAGATGAACGGTTCAGATCTTTGATATCACGTTTTGATATTTACGGTTAACTGAAATATGAGTCGATATCATATAGTTTATAGAAACTTTATAAACATCAAGCAATATTTTCACTAACCGTAAAACTTTGAACATAATATCAACGATCCAAACCGTTCGTCTTCCTGCATCTTCTAATAGATCATGTTTTCAAAAAATAAAATCTTAAAAAATAAAATTTGATCAGAAAAATGAAGCGTAAATGTAAATAATAATCAACAGTTAAATTTTGATCTATGATTTATATGATTATAGTGGTGAATTTCGAAGTTGAGCTCTTAACGAAAGTTGTAAAGCTTGTCATTACGAGTGTTTATTTATTTTTTCTAAACTATTAAAGACTTTGCTTAAATAGTAGCTGTAAGATAAATAAGAGTAAATCTGTACTGTTGGATTCTATTTCACTTATATTATTAGAACTTTTTTGGACGAAAAAACCCCTTATGCTCTTACATTATTAGAACTTTTTTTATTATACTCTTATTTTGGATATGTAAATATGTAAAAGAAAAATGCGTTTTTATGTTTTGAATGTGACAATATGGTATGTATATACTTATTTAGTATTATGTTTTTCATTTGATTATTTATTGATTTAAAATATATTTTTCTTAGCTGGTAACGGGTCGAGTCATATTACTTTTTAATATTGTCGGGTCAATTTTGAATCGGGTCATTTTATTTGTTAAGATATTGGGTATGACACGAAAACGACTTGAACACGAAAAACACGACACAAATGTCAGGTCTAGCTCAAAGTCTCGGACCATGGAAAAGTAGTTCCAATTATTGTAAATAATTCCAGTCAGCCCGCAATGAAAGAATGGGTGGGAGAGATGAAAGATACAATACATTCAAAATGTTTTGTTTTGCACAAGTCAAAGTCTTTGTTGCCCACTAGTACAGTACCTCTCTTTGTTTTATGGGCCCACCCCACTCCTTCTAACGGTTGTTTCCTATAATATACAATGTATTTAGTCCCAAATGTGTGCAATTGTCAATCTTTCTTCTCAAATATCACAATCTTAACCCTGCCCTTATGATCACATCTCATTTAATTTTTTTTTTCTTCTTCTCATTAAAGTTATTCTATTTGGTGTCATAAGTTCAAACTTATCAAATAAAAGCAGCGTTACTTGGTGACGAAACAAGTTGTACATACAAGATAAGGAATTAAACCAGAAGGAATACTTTATGAAAAGCTAAAAATGTCATGCCCACTATTTAGTTGAACTTTGTGTACATATTATAATCTACTTCTATGGCTCATTTATAATGTCATTCATGAGCTATTGCAATTAATTTGACCCGCACAGATAAAAAGGATGGAAGAGAAGAACAAAAATACAAGACTTGCAGGATGTTATGTTTTGCACAAGAAAATGACCTCTTCATGACTCAAAGTAGACCGGCAATTTCTAACACGACACAAAAATGACACGAAAATAACAAGTTTCGGATCAACACAATAACTAATCGAGTCATTATCGAGTGACCTGTTACGGGTATACACGTGGGTAACGCGTTTCGACCCGTTAAGGAAACAAATATTTTGATAATTTTAAAGTTTAATTACTAAAACATTTATTATAAAATACAATGGCCATATTAATATATACAATATATTCTATATTAAATATATAGTTTTCTATTATTATTCTATAAGTTTTAAAAATAAAAAGTTTTAGTCATTATTTATTTTTATTATGAGAGTTCCTTATTATCATTAGTAGGATAAGTTTTACTTAACATGTTGTCCAAAATTAAAATAAACTAGTATATAGTATTTGTATAGGCAAGAACTAAGAAGACATACATACAAGTATGAAAAATGTAAAAGAATATATAAACATACGTGATTCATCATTATTCCTCCACGAGTAGATAATGGTTACACTTACATTATCATTTAGATTTTTAAAATCATCCAAACCCTCATGAATAATGTTTTTTATTTCAGGGCAAAATTAATAAAATTAGCAATAATTATTGTAGAAGTGTAAAAAATGTGTAAAAAAAAATATACAATCACTCATAGTGACAAGCTTTACAACTTTTATGAAGTGGTCAATTTCGAAATCCAACATTATAATCCATAAACCTAAAATTTATATTTAACCATCGATTGTCATTTACGCTTTATTCTTCTTACTAAATTTCATTTTTAAAATTTTCTGTTTTGAAAACATGATCATCTGGCGGATGTAAGAAGATGAACGGTTCAGATCTTTGATATCACGTTTTGATATTTACGGTTAACTGAAATATGAGTCGATGTCATATAGTTTATAGAAACTTTATAAACATCAAGCAATATTTTCACTAACCGTAAAACTTTGAACATAATATCAACGATCCAAACCGTTCATCTTCCTGCATCTTCTAATAAATCATGTTTTCAAAAAAGAAAATATTAAAAAATAAAATTTGATCAGAAAAATGAAGCGTAAATGTAAACAATAATCAACAGTTAAATTTTGATCTATGATTTATATAATTATAGTGGCGAATTTCGAAGTTGAGCTCTTAACGAAAGTTGTAAAGCTTGTCATTACGAGTGTTTATTTATTTTTTCTATATTTTTTACACTTCTACATTAATTAAAAAACTATTAAAGACTTTGCTTAAATAATAGCTGTAAGATAAATAAGAGTAAATCTGTACTGTTGGATTCTATTTCACTTATATTATTAGAACTTTTTTGGACGAAAAAACCCCTTATGCTCTTACATTATTAGAACTTTTTTTATTATACTCTTATTTTGGATATGTAAATATATACTTAAAAATGCGTTTTTATGTTTTGGATGTGACAATATGGTATGTATATACTTATTTAGTATTATGTTTTTCATTTGATTATTTATTGATTTAAAATATATTTTTCTTAACGGGTAACGGGTCGAGTCATATTACTTGTTAATATTATCGGGTCGGGTCATTTTACCTGTTAAGATACCGGGTATGACACGAACACGAAAAACACAACACGAATGTCAGGTCTAGCTCAAAGTCTCAGACCATGGAAAAGTAGTTCCAATTATTGTAAATAATTCCAGTCAGCCCACACCAAAAGAAGGGGTATGAGAGGTGAAAGATACAAGACATGCAAAATGTTTTGTTTTGGACAAGTCAAAGTCTTTGTTGCCCACTAGTACAGTACCTCTCTTTGTTTTATGGGGCCCACCCCACTCCTTGTAACGGTTGCGACCTATAATATACAATGTACTTGGTCCCAAATGTGTGTAATTGTCAATTTTTTTTCTCAAATATCACTATCTCCACCTTGCCCTTTTGTTCACATCTCATTTAATTCTATTTTTTCTTTTCTTTTCATTAAAGTTATTCCGTTTGGTGTCATAAGTTCAAACTTATCAAACAAAAGCAGCGTTACTTGGTGATGAAACAAGTTGTAATTACAAGATAAGGCAATAAGCCAGAAGGCATACTTTATGAAAAGCTAAAAATGTCATGGCCACTGTTTAGTTTATAATGTCATTCATGAGCTATTGCAATTAATTTGACCCGCACCAAAAAAAGGGGTGGAAGAGAAGAACAAAAATACAAGACTTGCAGGATGTTATGTTTTCCACAAGAAAATGACCTCTTCATGGCTCAAAGTAGACCCGGCAGTTTCTGACACGACACGGTGACACGACACAAAAATGACACTAAAGTAATGGGTTTCGGATCAACATGATAACAAATCGAGTCATTATCAGGTGGCCCGTTAAGAACCTGTTAATAACGGGTTCTCAACGGGTATACATGCGAGTAATACGTGGATAACCCGTTAAGGAAAAAATTATTTTGAAAATTTTACAGTTTAATTACTAAAAGATTTATTATAAAATACAATAGTCATATTAATATATACAATATATTCTATATTAAATATATAGTTTTCTGTTATTATTCTATATAAGTTTTAAAAATAAAATGTTTTAGCCATTACTTATTTTTATTATGAGAGTTCCTTATTATCATTACTAGGATAAATTTTATTTAACATGTTGTTGTCCAAAATTAAAATAAACTAGTATAGTATTTGTATAGGTAAGAACTAAGAAGACATACATACAAGCATGAAAATTGTGAAAGAATATATAAACACTCGTGATTCATCATTATTTCTGTATGAGTAGATAATTGTTACACTTACATTATCGTTTAAATTTTTAAAATCCTCCAAACCCTCATGAATAATGTTTTTTATCTAAGGGCAAAATTAATAAAATTAACAATAATTATTGTAGAAGTGTCAAAAATGTAAAAAAAATAAATATATACAATCACTCATAGTGACAAGCTTTATAACTTTCATGAAAGGTGGTCAGCTTCGAAATCCAACACTATAATCCATAAACCTTAAATTTATATTTAACCGTCAATTGTCATTTACGCTTTATTCTTCTTACTAAATTTCATTTTTAAATTTTCTTTTTTGAAAACATGATCATTTGGTGCATGTAAGAAGATGAACGGTTCAGATCTTTGATATCACGTTTTGATATTTACGGTTTAACTGAAATATGAGTCGATGTCATATAGTTTGTAGAAACTTTATAAACATCAAGCAATATTTTCACTAACCGCAAAACTCTGAACATAATATCAACGATCCAAACCGTTTATCTTCCTGCATCCTCTAATAGATCATGTTTTCCAAAAATAAAATCTGAAAAAAATAAAATTTGATGTGAAAAATGAAGCGTAAATGTAAACAATAATTATCGGTTAAATTTTGATCTATGATTTATATGATTATAGTGGCGAATTTCAAAGTTGAGAGTAAATGACAGCCATAAGATAAATGAGAGTAAATCTGTACCGTTGGATTCTATTTTACTTATATTATTAGAACTTTTTTGGACGAAAAAACCCCTTATGCTGTTACATTGTTAGAACTTTTTTTTATTATGTTCTTATTTTGGGTATGTAAATATATACTTAAAAGAAAAATGCGTTTTTATGTTTTGCACGTGACAATATGGTATGTATATACTTATTTAGTATTATGTTTTTCATTTGATTATTTATTGATTTAAAATATATTTTTCTTAACTGGTAACGGGTCGGGTCATATTACCTGTTAATATTATCGGGTCGATTTTGGGTCCAGTCATTTTACCCGTTAAGATATCGGATATGACCTGAAAATGACACGAACACAATAAACGCGACACGAATGTCAGGTCTAGCTCAAAGTCTAAGACCATGAAAAAGTAGTTCCAATTATTATAAATAATTCCAGTCAGCACCGAAAGAAGGGGTGGGAGAGATGAAAGATACAAGACATGCAAAATGTTTTGTTTTGCACAAGTCAAAGTCTTTGTCGCCCTCTAGTACAATAACTCTCTTTGTTTTATGGGGCCCACCCCACTCCTTGTAACGGTTGTTTATTATAATATACAATGTACTTAGTCTTGTAATTGTCAATCTTTCTTCTCAAATATCGATATCTCAACCCTGCTCTCTTGTTCACATCTCATTTAATTCTATTTTTTTTTCTCATTAAAGTTATTTAGTTTGGTGTCAGAAGTTCAAACTTATCAAATAAAAGAAGCGTTACTTGGTGATGAAACAAGTTGTACATACAAGATAAGGCAATAAATCAGAAGGCATGTTTATGAAAAGCTAAAAATGTCATGCCCACTGTTTAGTCTAACTTCGTGTACATGTTATAATCTACTTCTAGGGCTCATTTATAATGTCATTCATGAGCTATTGCAATTAATTTGACCCGCACAGAAAAAAGGGGTGGGAGAGAAGAACAAAAATACAATACTTGCAGAATGTTATGTTTTTCACAAAAAAAAGACCTCTTCATGGCTCGAAGTCTCAGACGATGGAAAAGTAGTTCCAATTATTTTTTTTCTTTTTGACTTTGTGGAGTCTTCCATAAATTTACTCCAAGTAGTCTTTGTCTCTTATATATATATATATATATATATATATATATATATATATATATATATATATATATATATATATAAGTTAAATGCAACTTGGCAATTTGTCTTCAAATTTTTTCTTCAAAGACTAAGAGCTTAATGATGCTCAATTGATAATAATTTTTTTGTATTTTTTTTTTTTGTATTCTCCTTTGTTTCATATGACTATGACAAAAGATTCTCTTTAAATCTCAACATAGACATATATTGGCATTGTTTTGCAAACTGCCTTAGAATCAAAGGGAAGGAACGTTTGCAAAGGCTTGCAGGTTATCTTTACGCGTCAAAGTCATCTTCTCAGGAGAAATTCGAACTTTTAAATTTTCCTGTTGTATCGAATGAATTGAAATCTACATAACTTTCTTTTCATTTTCACTAGTTATAGATAAATATGCACAAGTAAAGTCGCTATATTTTACTCAAAATCAAACATTAGAAAGAGTCAAAGTTTCTTAAGGATAGATTAATTTCCAAGGGCTTCTAAAAGTTTGAATGGCCTTAAAATTGAGTTTGTGCTTTGGGGTTAATTCAAGAATTTACCGCAAAAGAGAATTTTGTGAACCATGAACAATTCGCACATGCGTGCACGTCGAAAAATCATGTATATGTACTCATAAACTTATGTATTGACTAAGGACTTACGAGCATGCGTGCTTGTGATGGTTCCATGTTCTCTGATTTGGCGCTTTTCACATTTTCGACTATCATGGAAATCCGAAACCCAAAATCTTTACCTTGGCCTTTATTTTGTATATGGGAATATAAATGTAAAATTGTACGTCGATTTTCTTGTGGCAAACACTACTTCTAATTATTATTATTAATTTATTATTATTATTTTTTTGAATCTTTACTTCTCTCTTTGTATAACAGTGAGATTACCACTGACGGAAAACTTATAACCAAGCTTGACCAGATTTTACTCAACGGAATCTAAAAGTTCAATACAAAATACACTAATGCTTCACAAATATAAAGAAAGCTAAGCTCCCATCCCACGCCTACTCGTCTGGTTGGAGTGCTACTCATGATACCGTGCTTAAGAGCAATGGTTTTTCATTTAGATTTAGTTTTATAATTTAAAATGGCATTCATGAGCTATTGTAATTAATTCAAGGCTTATTTTCAATGACGCCTCTAGAATTCTATTTTGATTTCATTTTTTCTCCTGTAACTTCTTGAAAAATTTGTTCCGCTTTGATTTATGAACTCTCTCTTCTCCCGAAAATTTATAGGTTACCTCCTAAAACATATGTGGGACTCAACACCTAATAAGACAATGCCATATGTGCAATAAATTTGTTCATAAATCTCTATTATGCGTTAACATTCTAGAGTTAACATTCAACAATCACAAAATATTAAGTTTAAACGAAACTGAATAAATGAAAAAAAATAGAAAATAAATCAATTAGCCTGGCTCACCCAAATCAAACTCACATAAGAAATTAACATATCTAAGGCAATTTGGAGCAAAATTTAGGTTTCATAGACACGACCTGCAAGTTTCAGGGGGCAAAATAGGATCAAAATCAAGTTCCAGGGGACAAAGTTAAGCGAACTTTGAGTTTCAATAAGTAAAGTAGTAAATTTTGAGTTTCAAGAAGTAAAGTAGTAACTTTTGAGTTTCAAGAAGTAAAGTGACAACTTTTGAGTTACAGAGAGCACAGTCAGATTAAAATCAAGTTTCAAAGGACATAGCTAAAAATAAGCCTTAATTCGACCCACACAGATTAAAAAGGGATGGGAGAGAAGAACAATAATATTAGACTTGCATACTGTGCTGTTCTCCACAAGAAAATGACATCTTCATGGCTTAGATGATGGAAAAGTTTTTCCAATTAATATTTTCTTTCATGACTTTGAAGTCTTTCATAAATTAACTTAATTACTCGAAATCAAAGTATTTGTCTCATATATAAGTCAAATGTAATTTGGAAATTTGTCTTCAATTTTTTTTCTTCAAAGACTTAGAGCTTAATGATGCTCAATCGATACTACCTTTTTTTTATTTTTAGTATTCTCCTTTATTTTTTTCATATGACCATCACAAAATTAAGATTTTCTTTAGATCTCGACATAGACATATATTGGCATTGTTTTGCAAATTGCCTTGAATAAAAGGGAAGGAACCTTTTGCAAAGGCTTGCAGTTTCTTTTACACGTCAAAGTCATCTTCGAACAAGAAATTCAAACATTTTCATTTTTCTCTTTTATTGGATGAATTGAAATTTACAAAACTTTTTTTCTTTTATCCTAGTTATAGATAAATTGCACAAATAAAACTGCCATATTTTACTCAAAATTGAACATTAGAAAACAATCGAGGTTTAGTTAAGAATATAGATTAATTTTCAAGGGTTACTAAAAGTTTGAGTGGCCTTAAAAATTGGCATGTGATTTGGGTTTAATTCAAGAATTGAGCGCAGAAGAGAATTTTGTTAACCATGAACAATTCGCATATGTGTGCACGTCGAAAAACCATGTATATGTACTAATAAACTTTATTGACTTAGGACTTAGGAGCATGCATGCTTGTGATGGTTCTATGTTCTTTGATTTGGCTCTTTTCACATTTTCTGCGGTGTATTAGAGAATTCATGGAAATCCAAAACCCGAAATCTTCATCTTTGGCATTGATTTTGTATACATAAAAATGAATGTGAAATTTTTACGTTGGTTCTCTAGTGGCAAACGCTATTTCTAATTATTTTTATTTTTTAATAGAAAAACACAATTTTTGTGTTATTTGTGTTCATTTTAAAGTTGAATTGAGGTTGCCGGGTCTTTCTTCTCTTTTGTATTGTTTGTGGTCTCGAAAGAAGAATTTTCGTTTCTGTAATCAAAATCTTAAAATATCACATTTCAGTCACAACAATGGCATAAGAAGAATTTTCTAACTCACAAACTAGACTATGATTATTTTATAACCACAGAGAGCATATGAAATGTCAAACCATTATATTGTACAGAAAAAAAAAATCAATAGTGGAGTTGAAGAAAGCACTTGCAAGGTAAAACATAGGAAAGAACATTCCCCGGTAATCAAGTTACTGATACGAAAAACATTGGAAGAAAACACTTGCGCCTTCATGGAAAGCTCGGGCAGAAGACAATACAAAAAACTAGCTTTAATCTAGAGTCCAAGATTTAAATCCTTCTGAAAACAAGATACAACTTAACAAATTCAACTTGACATTTAGATCACCACAGCGTGACAGAGGACAAGGTTTGGGCTTTTGGGCGCTTTTGTTCTTTTGTCATACAACTTAACAAACTTGTCTTTGAGGATTCAAGGCCCAATGGGTTACGAAAAGCCCAACTACGGATTGAAGCCTAATTGTGGAGATTAACTTAATTAATCTCATCCAAACCCAATTTAAACTTGATTAAACTATTTTAATCGAATGTAACCATCCCTTTTATCTTTTTTCAAACTCAGCCTTACAGGCGTACGAGTCAACTAGGTAGTGGGCGAGTAGGACTCTCACTAATAGACTGAGTCAAAACTTACTTTTGAATTTCCTTTTGGATAGTAGCGGGAATTGAACTTGTGTTGCAGCCTACCAAGAGAATTGCACAGAACTGAAAGCCCCATTATTGGTTAGAAATCAGGTAGGGCGAACACATACACTACATTGGCAAGGATCTAAATTGCACTCGGAAGACAGTGGACATAACAGGTTAACGAAAGTCGATTTGATTTACACGGGCTGCGGCGAAGACAGTAAGGATATGAGTTGAGGTTACACTTCAGGTAAAGCTTCCTCAATTTCTAGCCACTGTTCAACAAATTGCTGTTTGGGTGCTAAATTTTGCCATTCCGTGTGGACATGTAGAGGTCTACATGTAGATCTGTCAATTTGTTGTTTGTGTTTGTTTGGTATTTTGCACATAAGGTAATTTGGTGGATATTGTAGTGGTAAAGGAAAGCAAGATTCATAATAAATACCGTTGTTCTTCACCCTATGGTGGGTGTAGTACTATTTTTGGTAATGAATTTACGGAAGTCGATATGTATTTTGGTATTGAAATTTGTAACATATTGAGACGGTTGTTCTGCTTTGCTACAGAGGCCAATTGATTACAAATGATATGGGTGGACAAGGTGCCTGTTTTATTCTGCTACGGAGGTCAATGAATTACAAATGACACAGGTCTCACGTATGAAGGTGGGCAACAGAAAGCACTAAGATTGCCTCGGAACACAAGCTATGGTGAGCTTCGTGCAAAGGCTCTTGATATATCAAAGGCAAACGAGTCTACTCATACCATTGAAATGAAGTATGCTGCCACCACCTCACTTGGTACAATTAAATACATCCCCGTTGAAGACGAACGACTCGGTTGACTGTTTTTTGAACCATTTTGCAACAATGGCACCCTTGTTCATAATTCTATCCCCTTTAGTCCTTGATGAAGCGACCATGGCCAATGCTATTACAAATTCGTCAGAAGTACTGGATCTTGAGGTGGGCACGGAATTTGGGAATTGTTTGGGGAAACCTGTTCTGCATGGTATCTTTGAAGACAAATGATACATCAGGCGTGTTGTGTTGAGAAAAGCACTGCAGGAAAGTTTCGAGTACAAATTCAACAAGTCCTCAAAGGACCTGGTAGTATCTCAATGTAAGAGCCCGGATTGCTTCATTCAACTGATCATTGTAGTCGTAGTTGTTTACCAATCCGCAGGCCTGTGATTAACGTAAAATATCGTTCCATAAAGCCTGTCACCCTTTCCCCCAACATGAAATACGTTCTTTCGCCTGTTTGGCTTGTCAACCACTTTTCCATCGGGGCCAGTTTTATGAGCGGCTTCATGTATAATTGCTTGTGCGAGTTGACTGCTCCAGTTCAATCTCTTTTTCCTTAATATCCAGCAAGTGACCACAAGGTGAGCCCTGCAACTTGTGGGCCAAAAGTTGTAAAATATTCTCGGTCACTTCAGAAACTAGTTCTTCTGTTGATGAAGTCAAATGCCCTTTACTGTATCCGATGAGTTCCCCTCGGTTGCTCAGTTGAATGTGAACAATCTTTCACATAACATTTCAATGATAAAACAAACGACCAGAGTGAATCCAACTATAGGGTTCCTGAATCTTTCAAGTTCACGAATTGTGAAGGGGACCTCAAGGGTTATGGTTGCGAGGATAGTTCACCATGCAAGGAAAACATTTGAATCGTGCTATCAGTAAAGGTAGCAAGTCTTCAAAGGGCTACAAGAAGAACTCTTGCACTAAGATGGAAATGCAGACAGGACAGAAAACTTCAGACTTGATTCCGATTCTTATGATGGTGGAAATGAATGGAGCCAGAGTGATAATAACTCGTTTCGGTCAGTACTAAGTTTGAGTCCATTGGCTGAGGTCCAGGGATATAAATATGCTTCATGGCAAAGGATCAGTACGGCTGTCAGTTCTTACAAATGATGCTTGATGAGGGGACAGTCCATTGGCTGAGGTCCAGGGATATAAATATGCTTCATGGCAAAGGATCAGTACGGCTGTCAGTTCTTACAAATGATGCTTGATGAGGGGACCGGCCAAGATTTGCAATTAATGTTTGACAAAATAATCAACCATGTTTTCGAACTTATTACAAACCCGTTTGGCAATTGCCTTATGCAGAAGTCGTTGGATGTGTGCAATGAACAACGACGAATGCAATTTGTAATCAAGGTGACAAAAGAACCAGGACAGCTTGTCAGAGTTTCCTTAGACACACATGGGTATATTCTTCATATTGTACTCAATGTTGTTACTAAATCTGTACTGTTCGTTCCTTACTAATATCCTGTTCCTGAATATAATAGGCATTATGGTTTCAGGACTCGTGTGGTACGGAAATTGATTGAGACTCTGAAAAATGGGAAACAGATAGTGTTAGTTAAATCGTCCCTTGAATGCGGTTTTCTTGATCTTATTTAGGATCCAAATGGTAATCATGTAGTACAATATTGCTTGGATTGCTTTAGCTACGAAGACAATAAGGTATGATTCTACTAAAATATTGTTAGCTTGACAGTTCAAATATGGCTCTTTAAGCAAAATTATGTTGATCATTATTATTATGCAAAATTGCAAATACTATGTTTTGTAAAGTCACGTATTTGCCATAGGTAATACACTGTTTCGGTGCATTATTTCCATAAACCTTCACATGTTCGCCATACAATTTACTCTAATGCAACCAATAGTGTGAACCTTGTGATGTTTCTTACTGATTACTTGGTTAGCTGTGTAGTGTTTTTGTATAATACTGCTGGAACTGCATATTCAAGGTGTGTACTGTTCATCTGATGTTTTTTTTGTTTTTTGTTTTTTTTCTTCTGAAATCCATTGGTGAGTTTCTATGCTAAGAAGTCGGCGGGGCAGGTTAGATGTATTGACGCAGCACGAAGTAATAAAGGCTTACCAACGTAATTCCTTGTAGAAAAAGTTATTGGAGTCCACCAATTTGATAGAAATCCCAAAAGATAATTTGATTAATTGATTGAAGGATGAAAAGATGATTACAAAGCCATGACTTAAATAAGCCTTTTACAACCTCTTAGAAAACTCAAAAGACTTAAGATATTAAAAAGAAATTAATAGACATATAATAAAGCTCTTGAAATCCCAAAAGACTCCATTTATTAGTAGACTGCTGTTTTGATGACTTTCTGCAAAAGATGGCTCAAGCCACTTTTGTGGGAGAATTGAACACCTCTTTTATGATTGCGTTCCTTTTGTCTTCAGACGGTCCATCTCCTCCTCGATCCATTCTTCCTTTTGTTCTACATCAGGAGATATGATCGTAGCAAATAATCTATTAACACGTGAATTACCAATTCTCCAATCAATTTTCTTTATTGCTCGCCGCTTCCTTCTTTTAGTTTTATTGCACGTGAAATAATCGGATTTCTGTTCTACATCAGACTCCTCCACTTGAAAGGAACTCGACCTTGAGTTCGTCTTGAAACGCTCTTGATAGATAGTTAATAACTTCCTTGTTAAGAAAATAAATTCTTCAACTTTAGAAGCCCAACTTTCTGTGGGTGGAATAATCATGAAATTAATTCCATAAATAAGATTGAAATATGGCAATTGGGAATCAAAATATTCTTCCTTATCCAATTCTCTTGTTTGGTCAACAATAGAATTTAAATCCAATTTACTAGACTCATGATTCTCCAATGTCATGATAGATTTTGATTCACTCATACCGTGAATTTCTTGAGTCTCTACTTCTGAGTTGTCATATTTCGGGAGATCTTCATCAACAAGATTTTCACCAAGGAAAATTATTTGTTCTTTTTCTTCCACCTTGGCCTCCACCATTTCTTGGCGTAATGATATATCATTCTCCATCACTTTAGCTTTTTTTTTTATGATTAGTTGACCCGTCTTTTCCAAATACAATTCGTATAAATCGAAAAAGAATTGCTTAACAATTAGTCTTTTCAACCAACGCCAAGTTTGGATAGGACATTTACCTTGTTGTCGCCTAGATTCTTGCATATGATCATACCATAAACCCACGTCACCATCTAAACAAGAAGCAACCATCTTCACCATTTCTCTTTCCGAAATTAGTTGTGTCTTGAAAGGTTTCTCTACATCCTCAACCCACAAGAGAAAACCTAAATAGAAATATCTTCAACATCAACTATATGAGATTGGCTCAGGGAAATTCCCTCTGTGCACACCACATCTATTGTAACAACCTCACGATCAACGTCGCTTAAGGTATATCTTCTCCCACGATCGATTGCCATTAGAACAGGGCAAATCCTTGCTCTGATACCAATTGACGCAGCACTAAGCAATGAAGGGTTTCCAGCGTAATCCCTTGTAGAAAAGTTACTGGAGACTACCAGTTTGATAGAAATCCCAAAGGATAATTTGATTAATTGATTGAAAGATGAAAAGATGATTACAAAGTCATGGCTTAAATAAGCCTTTTACAACCTCTTAGAAAACTCAAAAGACACAGGATATTAAAATGAAATTAACTGACATATAATAAAGCTCTTGAAATTAACTGACAGAACACATCTTTTATGATTGCGTTCCTTTTGCTTTCCGACGGTCCATCTCCTCTTCGATCCATTCTGCCTTTTGTTCTACATCAGGAGATATAACCGTAGCAAATAATCTATTAACACGTGAATTACCAATTCTCTAATCACTTTTCTTTATTGCTCGTCGCTTCCTTCTTTTAGTTTTATTGCACGTGAAATAATCGGATTTCTATCCTACATCATGTATGCAAGAAATTATCATATATACTAGTCTCCGTAGTACTGAAGATGTCAGGCTGAATTTAAGGACCACACTTATCTGCAGTTGAGTAGTTAAAACCAAAGATTATGAGGTTTTCAGTAGCAGTGCTAAAACTATATGAATCACATGTCACCTAGCTGTATATGGGAACAATGAGAAGAATTTACGCAAATCTAGTGTTCTATGGATTAGCCAAATTGTAAATTTTCTTTTGAAAACCTTAACGTAAAGGAAAGAAACAGAGCTTCTGCTAGGTGACTGTCAGCCCGCTTTTAACAATCCTACTTGTAGAACTCCATCACAAGATTGACGGGATGAACTGGAATATATGTTTACTTTGAAAGCATTTTACAGAGAGATAAGAGATTAAACTACTGAAGTTCCAAACAAAGCTTTAAGGATTGGTTATGTGCTTTCTGTAGGATCTACTTTGTTTTTTTGTTGAAAAGAGACTGAACTTATTCTGTTCATCTTTCTGTTAATCATCTCTTGTAGTTTATTTTTGTTGCTGCTGCAAGATATTGTGTCGAGATTGTAACTCAATGCCATGGATGCTGTGTATGTCACATCCCGGCCCGAGGTCCACCATATCCCGAGTCTGACCTCTACCGTAACACGATATTGTCTGTTTTGAGCCCCGACCACGCCCTTACGGTTTTGTTGCTGGGAACTCACGTAAGAACTTCCCAATGCGTCACCCATCATGAGATTGCTCTCGCACGAACTCGCTTGCTTTCAAAGTTCCTATGGAACCCGAAG